>RJWH01000318.1:0-600000 GCA_004363575.1 Solenodon paradoxus | reverse complement strand
CTCATTGCTAACCCCTCTCCTGAGAGACTAAATAAGCAGATGGCTTTGAATTTTGCTTGGACTGAGTGAGCATGTATTTTGCAGAAATTGAGCACTGATAATGCTCATTGGAGAAAGTAATGAAAGAGAGTAACTTCTTACTTTTTATTTTTGAAATGTAATTTTGTTGCTAATTATAAAAATCTAAACAATATGAAAAATCTCTCATAAATTCCACTATGGGTTTAATTCATGCTGTTCATCCGGAACTTTCTACATCGTCCCCAACCTCAGAGTTTTGCATTTTTTGTTCTCTCTGCTTGGCACTCTATTGCCTGAATATTTGAGGGTGCTGACGTGACACTTCCTCACTGTTTCACAGAGTCCTCCCATAACTACATTAAACTAAAATACCATGTCCCCCCTTAGCACTCCATTCTCCTCACCCTAGTTGGTTTTTCTAATGTACTTTTTTTCCACTGAGCGAGAATATGTATTTTGTCCATTTAGGCACAGCTGGTAAATGTTGGACTCAGGATTCACTAAGAATCTCACTCTGCAAACTGACATCCTGCTCTTCTGTACTGGACATTTAATAAACACTTTGGGAGTGAATTTAATGCATTTCCAGATACATTTCTGGGTACCTAGTCTTTTATAAGTGGAAACATATAAAATATGTTGGATACTCACTTGTCAAAAAGAGAAAAATATAATAAACTTCTATCTTGTGTATGTATATTTCTTTCTAACTTTCTATACATCGTAATTATTTTAAGCAATTAATTCTTGATGAATACAAATGGCAATCCATAGTTTCACAATGGCTGTTACTGATAAGACTCTTTTGATACTTTTTTGATCTTTTCCTCCCAGGAGATTTCTATATGTAAGATTGCTAGCTTGAAGGATGGGCCTATTTTATAAGCATTTGAGTCATTTCAAACATTTATTTCCAGAAATTCTACTTTGACTTAATCAACCAGAAATAGATTGTGAAAGGGCTGGGTGTGCCATGACCTTGTGCTATCTCTACGGTCAACACATGTCAGTTAACAGTACGGTGTGCAGGTGGTAAGTCATGCACTAATGCTACTAGAAAAACAAGACTTGGTATCTCTGGTTTCTTAGCTATATAATTGTATTCTTTTATCTTTATTTAAAAATTTTTATTGAGCAAGGAACTTTATATAAGCTTAAGGTGTGTATCATTGTAAATCAATAACTGTATAATACAGTCTCTATCAAATAAATTCAGTTCTAAGTAACTAAATTCATTGAATACCATTATTACAGATAAAGATTATAAGTGAAAAGAGAGTGGTTCTAAAAGTTAAACAGTTGTTGGCTTTGATTTCAGTTATGCTGTTTAATACAAGTTTTATGATTTCCGTGTGCTTCAATTTCCCTATATTTGATGTAAATCACATCTTCCTCATTGAACTGTTGTGAAGGTTACATGAAATGCTGTGTGAAAATCACTCTGTGTTTGGTAAATCATGATTCCTCAGACATGTTTGGGTACACAGGCTGTGCACTGCAGTGGTACAGTGCATACCTGTGTGTCATGTGTGGAATCTTTAGCCAAAAACAAATGCTTGATCTATTTGTTTATACTATTATAGATAACAAAGATATCTTTTTTTATTCTTTTTTCTCTAAGTTCTGAACTAAAATATCTAATCAGTTATCTCAGCTTATTTTCAAGCTGTAGTTTCTTGGGTTGAATGTTTAATTTGACTGAGTTTCTTTTTTAACATGAACTAGAAGTTTTATTTCTCCCCAAAGATTACTACCCCAGTGAAGATTCCCTATTTATTAAGCAATGGGGGAGAATATCTTAAAGTTTTAATATATGTATATGAATACAATTTGTATTACATTATTATCACACACATACTAAGTGCTACAAATATGTTTTAAATGTATATGTTTTTATGTTTTGTGTGAGCATGCTGCATATTCCATTAAATGCTCTTTACCCATCTTACATTTTAAATCTCTGTTCCCCATTGATATTTTTATTATACCACTTAAATACAAAATATCGATCTCAATAACAGAGAAAACGTATGCCAAGTAATTTAATTCTGGTAGAATCTGACCATAATTGTGCATGGGAATGCCTCTGGATTGGACATGGTAGTTTTTGAATATGGCCTAATACTGAATTGACCTTTCAAACAAATTAATTTCATTGCTGACACATATTGAACTTGCGGCTAGTTAAAACCCTTCATGGGTTCTTCACATGCATTATTGTCAAATTAGGTCTCTATAATGATCTGCCTGACTCATGTCCTCATTATATCTTGAGGGAATTGAGATGCCATAATAAACTTGAGCATTTGTTAATCTACGGTATTATCACAATGATTTTTTAAGAGAAAAAGGAAGGGAGAAGAGGAAGAAACATCTTTATTTATTTGGTTGTTCATTTTAGTTTTTCACCCTGACCCAGGTCAGGAAACCAGATCCCTTGGGTAGTAGGTAGTTTACACACCAGTGTCTCAGTCACTTGAGTCATTGAGTCACAGTCACAAGATATATTTAAGTATACTCTAATCATTTAGTTTTGCAACTCTTTTTTTCTTTTTTCCATGCTCTTTGGATCAAAGTTCTTCCGAGAGAAATCAGTATTAGATTTAGATTTCTATCTCTCTATCTCTATCTCTTTTTCTGTCTCTGCCTCCATCTCTCTCTCTCTCTCTCTCTCTCACACACACACACACACACACACACACACACACATACATACACACACACCCCTTGTTAAGTACTGTCATTCCCTTTCTATAGGTGTATTTGCTTCAACATCTCTTCTGTTGACACATGATAGTTGTCAGTTCTGTAACATCAAACTATGCTATTAAGTATAAAACTATTTTTGATTACTTGTGTTAAAAAATTAAACCCTTACTTTTTTTTAACTCATTCTTTTTTAACCCATTTATTGAGAAATGGCATAAAAAGTTCAAGCCATAAATAGAGTTATTTGGATTAGGAATTGTATATTCATTGTGTGAGTCATTATACCAAATAACGGGGATGGACAAATGACACAGACATGTTTCATTCTCTTATAAAATTCTGGATAACTGATGGGAAACAACTTTTTCACTAAGTCAAGTAATCCCACTTTTTCTTCAGGTCCTCCTTATAATTTTTTTATCCCAAGAATATTGAAAACCTTCTTTATTATGATTTTCCATCCCATCCTTTTAAATATTTAGTATATATTCTGCTAAGTATTTATTCTGTGAAAAATGAGATAATGCTCTTCTTTCCCCTCAAATGCCATTTAATATCACTGGAAAATATCAAATACATTTAATCTCATTTAGGTCTTTGAAATGTTGTTAGCAAAACAACAATAGGCATAGGATGTGAAATTCATTTATTTAATGACTTGCCCATTGTTGAATCTGACTAAATTCTGTCATTTCAATCCCACATCTCAGGAATATTGTACACTCTTTGTTGATGGTGGGTAGCTCTGAAAGGTAACATTCTGAATATGCTACAATAGATAGTAATTGTGTCCTTTTTCCACTTGTTAGTGCAAACTTGTGCTTCGCTTTCTGGATTAGGATCTTTCTCCAGTTCTCTTGCTGTGACACTTTCCTTACCTTATGCTGATCAGTACTCAGCTGAAGACTCATGGAGAATAAGATCAAGTTTTCCCAGGCTCTTTCTGTGCAGGTCTCTTTTCTCTGCACCTTTGGCTGTCTTTCCATTCTTAAATTCTCCAAAGTGTCTCCTTAATTCAGGGAGACCACCACTTTCCATTTATGGACCCCTCTGGGCTGTGCCCTGCAATATTTTAGACAATCTTCCAGGACAATTGTCTCATCTCATTTGCTTGCCCTCTTTCAATCCTTACCCTGTGATATTTATTATTGAAAGTCTAAACAAATGATTCTAATATTTTGGTGTTTTAGTTGTATAAAGTGGTAGTTAAAGCTGACCCCTGTTACTTAATCATAAGAGATAAAGACTTCTCAAAATATAACACTTTTAGTTCCAATATGCCACAATTTCATTTTTCTGTATTTCCATGTTTCTGCTGAGTTTCTGAATTTCCACCCATTTTTTCCCAATTTTGCTTTAACATATTTATTATAGTTTCTTTAAAGTCATGTGCTAATTGCTACATCTGGGACATTTGTTGGTATGCTTTTATCAATTGTTTTTTCCACAATTATCATGAAGATTATGGTTATGTTTTTTTTTCTGCTTCTTTGTATTAACAAATTATTTTTTAATTGTTTCCCAGACATTTAAAATGGTTTGTGAATACTCTGACTTTTGTTGCCTCTTCTATATGAATGTTTTCCTGGCTGTCAGTTAAAGTTACAAATTCATTGATTTATCAACTGATTGAATTTTATTACAGATTGGGGATATAAAACTTCAGTGATTATACGTGTTGCAAATATCTTTTCCACTCTGGGACTTACTTTATATTCTCTTAATCATATTTTGTTGTTATTTCTTTAGATGAAGGGGTGGGGAGGAAGGCTAAGCATTTTTTAAGGGAGGAGGAAAGAACAGGAGGAAGCATATTTATTTATTTAGTTAGTTAGTTAGCTAGTTGTTTATTTTGGTCATTCACCCAGTTCCTTGGCCTTTACATGGTCAATATGCCAAAGTATAAGCTGTCTGAAACACAAGGGTGTACTCCTTAATGATATCTTTTGATTAAAGAAGCTCGTATTTTGATATAGTATAATATAGTAGCACACTTTTAAATGTGTTTGTAACCCTCTATATAAGTTGTACCAATTTGTACTATTTTCAAAAGTGTATACTTCCTATTTCCTTACATACTTGTTCATACTAAACAATGACATTTTTATTTGTGCATGTCTCTTAGATAAGAAATGTGTTTTACTGCTTTTATATATTTGCATTCATAAATATTAATTTAGAACCTATTATATAGCTGTTTTTTCTATGTTCTCTGGATAGACAGTAAGCAATACTGACAAGGTTACTACTCTCAAGGATTTTCTAAGATGGAATTGGTCTAGCAAGAGCTAGAAATAAATCAACTAACAAACATAAGTATTAAAACTATGCAGGAAATTAAAATAGGGTTATGTAACAATCATTGAATAGTGGGAGATTTTATTTTGGGTTACGTTAATGAGCATTTCTAGAAATGTTTATTTGAGAATCATGTTTATACTGAGATTTAAGAGACCAAAAGGAGTCAGAAATATGAAGATAAAAAGAAAAGCTACCAAAAGGAGAGCAGCTAAGTGTAATATATCATATAAAGAATGAGTTTTCTTTACAAAATATAAGAGAAAAACCACTGTGTCTATGGCAGACAAATATGTGGGATAAGTTAGAAGTAATCAAGATCCAAGTTTTCCAACTGGAATTTTAATGTCCAAGTAATGTTTACAGAACCGAAATGTTCCCATAGAAAAGGATGGACTGTAATTGTTCCAAATAAGTCACAGAAACTAAATGTCCAAGTTTTCTTGACATTTAGGCAATGCAAACTAATTCTAGCCAATAAAACATCAAGGGAAGTTGGGGAGAGGCACTTTAGTAAATGTTTTGTTTCTAATGAAAGGCAAAAATTGGGGCATAGATCTTTTTTCACCGTTTTTCTGAGATTGGAATATTCTGAGGCTGTCTGACACCATAGTAGCTATCTTGAAATCAGAAGCAGACAGAGAAGCTAAAGTTTTGAAACTTTATTAATATTTATTAATATTAATTTATTCAATAAATATCTGGTCAATAAAAAATTAGAAGAATGGACCTAGAACTCAGTGTGATGGGAATTGTGCAACTGAACATATTTTCAGTGGTAGGTGAAGTTTTAGCTTTAAACATTTAAACTTGTGATACCTATTGGATAGTCAGTGGAGATGGTGAATAAAGAAGTTGGAAACATTAAAACATTAGACTTGTGTGCAGGCTAGGAGATGATGAAAGAGATGTTCATTTGAAAAGAGAATAAAAAGTGTGAAACAGTTACTAAGAATAGAGCCATTTTAGGTTTGGGGTCATAAATTTCCATAAATTCAATTATGATCTGAACGTAGATTTAGGTGTGATAAATACGGGAGTCAGGAACAGAGGGTTATTGAGGTACAATGAACAAGTAACACTGACATTGAATCCCCATGTAAATGAAACATTAATTTGGAATGTTGGAGATTATAGATTATCTTCACTGAGAGGATGCCTGAAATTGAGTTTATCAGTGGGATATAATTATTAAGAATGTTGAAGTCTAGAACAAACCATAGGATCAGTTTGCTGAAGGAGGATAGAAGATGAACCTGCTGGAGGAGAGCAGGTCAAGGCAGTGAGAGATTAGGGCATTAGAAAGGTCATATGAAAGGTTAATTCAAATACCAATAAGAGGAATTGACATTGGAGAGACTTATCATGATTCAGGGGCTAAAATATTTAAAGAATTATAGTGAGGACCTATGGAGGACTGCAATACAGAAGGGTAATTAGTGGTGTAGTTTAATGACATAAAATTCAAATCTAGGAGTTTTAAGGGAGAGGAAAGAATGGTCATCAGTACTTAAGAGTGACTCCACAAAAGAAGCAGACTTTCAAGAAAAGCAAGTAACAAGTCTAACAATAAAAGGGAGGAAACATTATGAGAAGTGTTCGTACGTTTTGAGTGTTCTTATGATAATGATTAGATTACTTAAAGTTACAGAAAATAGAAGTGAGATAAGTAGGAGGGGAGTGAGAAATGGTGATACATTAATCTGAGAATGGAAGATTAGATTCATGAATAAGGCAAATGAGTCCTTTCTGAGACTGTTGAGTTCCTACCCAATATCCTCCAGTACCCTGTTAAAAGATTGTATTTAAGCCTTGGTTATTTTGGTTTGTTTTACCAGTAATGAAAAATGCCCTTAATACAGCAGATATTGGTTGCTGTTTTCTTGAAGGACCTGATTTAATCAATGTACTTTAAAAAATAATAATAACATCCTGGCTACTCTGTAAGAATGGGTTACATGGCAACAAAGACAGAGAAAAAAATTAAAAATGGTCAATAATTCATAAAAAAGATGCTCAAACTGACTTTTAATGTTTATTGACCACTTGTGTTTATTTTTATATCCTTTGCTTGATGTATAACTTTCCTAGAGCTGTAGCAATAAATTACCAAAACTGTGCATCTTAAAACAACAGAAATTTATTCCATCTCCTTTTTGGAGGCCAGAAGTGTAAAATCAGGTATTGGTAAAGTTGTGTTTCCTCTGAAGCCTCTCAGGTGAGACCGTATGTTGTCTCTTTCAGGTAGTTGTGTCTTCAGGTAGTACTTGGCTTGTGGACACATCAATGACAGTCTCTGCCTTTGTTTTTAGTGACTGTCTTCTCTGTGTATCTGTGAACCCAAATTTCCCTTGTTGTAGAGGGATAATAGATCTTGGATTAGGACCCATTTCAATCTTTAATATTTGTTATATCCTTTGTCTATTATTTGTACCAGACGACTGGTCTCTTTTTTAATGTTTTGTAAGCTATACATTTACATGTGCTGAAGGCATTTGTCATATTAGTCTTTGTACCTAAGGAAAAACAATCTGTTGGCTACCCTTAATTTTTAATAAATAGTAGCCTTTTAAAATGTGTTATTAAATATTTATCATTCTGAGATTATCTTCAAGCATACCCATTTTAAATAAACTATCTTTTTTAATCTTAAGTGTATACATTTTCATATCTTGGAATTAATTTTGGAGTCTTGATTTTGTTGTCTTTATACCTTTTAACCTCTTCTATTAGTGAATAAATCACCTTGTGTTCGTTGTTCACATAATTTATGCCTACTTCATTTCAGAAGGATGTTTAATACAGGCATTTCCATCACCTGGACTGGTCCTTAAATGTTCTTTCTTCCTGGTTATCAGGATAAACTAAGTTATTTATGATGCATCCCCAAGAGCTTCTTGGTAAGCACACATGGAAACTTCTAGTCCTATTATTCTGGTCTGAAGTAGAGTTTCCTCCTGGGAAATTCTGCTCTTGTAAATTTGACTTTTCCAAGTGTGTATGTAAACAATCACTAAATGGGTATACTCTTGAGGGATTTAGGGAGGAAACAGTCTTGAGTGGAGGGACAGGGTATGGAATATACAGTAGGAGAAGCTCCAAAGTCTCAATGCTCAAGAGGAAAGCATCAGTGAATAGGGAATTCTTGAACCAATATGAGTCAGGAGTTGTTGCTGTTTACAAAGAGATTTTTAATTTTTTTTTTAAAAGAAAGAAGGATTTTCAGTCTTTCTTTACTGGTCATAAATTTCTCCCAAATGCTTAGAACCTGCTCAAATTTGGCAAGCCAGCCGAGTAAAAAGGTCTTCTTGCCTAACGGCAAATTCTTTAGTTCTTACCACACAATTCCCTTTATGGTCATAATTGTTCCTTGCAAAAATATAGTGTTACAGCAGAACTCATAAAACTGCTGCCTCTGGAATAAACAAGAAAGGGCACATTCTCGTTTCAAAACAACTTATGCACCAATAGAGTTTAGCTTCCATTTAAAATGGAAAATAGTGAGTCTACTAACAATGAAATAGCATTGATTGACTGCCCCTTTGACCTTTTAGTGCAGAGATGAATCTGTTTGCACTTACTTGGATGGGTATATCTTTTAGATTGTAGATATAGCTATGACTCTTACATGTATTTGCAGTTCCTATAAGGCAATAATGTAGTCACATTGCTTAATCCTGGACTGAGCACAGTTTTAAGTACAAGAAGGAGCTTTATAATACATGTTTTTTCAGCATTTCCAAAACAGAAAAGAAGCAAAATGAAAAAAGAAAACAATGTATGGTGAATAATGTGTGTAGCTTTAACTTGAAAGATAATTTAATCTGACCTCCGCACTTTGAAATTAGCAAAAATGTAGTATAGGGTGAAAAAAAGGAAGGACAGTAAAAATCCACATATGCAAAACACTTTCTAAATTAGGTGGAGTTAAAGTGGGTTATTTCATGGAGACAATGCTCAAAAGTTCTTTCTGGATAGGAGAGATAGTAACTTTTCTATTTCAGGACTTGCAAAAGAATAAACATTTGGAGGAGCTCCTTAGCTGGGCAAGTAGTCTTCCCAAGGAATGTAATCTGTAGGAAAATATGCCCCATAGATATCTAGCTACAAGGTGGAGAAGCCACTGAAAAACCTAAGGCACTCTCTAGTTTTGAGTTCTGAATTTCATGCTCAGATGAACTTTGTTTTTGGTAGACTATTGTAGGCAGGTGTTGAGAGCTCTAGATTTGGACAACCCACCTCCAAATCAATATTCTCAAATCTCCATGAGTGTGATCAAGTTACTTAAATTATTCATTCCTTGGTTTGCTTTATTGGTATAATGGACTAATGATAATTCTTACCTTTTTGGGTTTGTGTTGAAATTAAATGAGCTAGTATACGCAATTCCCTTAGATTCGTGCCAGACACACTGTGAGACTAAAAACATCAGCTGTTTAAAGTAGTTGTAGAAATAGTAAATGTGGTCGTGTTAATTTGCTTGGGCTGCCATAGGAAAGTGCTACCAAGTGCTAACCAATAGAAATCAATTTCCTGACAGTTCTAGCAGCCTGAAATCCAAAATGAAGGGCCATCCTCCTTCCTTGATTCTTCTGGTTTCTGGTGTTTCTTGGTATTCCTTGGTTTACAAAATTTCATTCTCTGCTTCTGTCTTTACCTGATCTCCTTTTCTGTGTCACTATGTGTCAAATTTTCATTTTCCTTCTCTTATAAGGATAACAGTCACAAGATGTAAGAGACATCCTAAATTCGGGATAATCTTTCCTTTTCATCTTTAACATTATATCTGCAAAGACCTTATTTCCAAAATAAGGTGCTATTCACAGATACCAGGGATTAAAACTTGGCTAGGTCTTCTGAGGCTACACAACACAATCCATTGTAAACCCAGGCCAGTGGTTCAGAGGTGACATCATCAAATCATGGTCCCCTAGGGATCAGTGTTATGACATTGGATTATTTAAAGTACTCCATCTTTTCAATCTTAGTGATAGGGTAAGAATGGGTAGGTAGTTCTAATCTGGCAGCACAAATCTTTCTCGAGTTTTAAACTGATTCTGATATGGTGATTTAATATTGGTCTTATGCAAGCCGGAGTTGGTTAAAGCAATTAAGCACAGCAACCTGAGGAAGTCATTTTCAATACAATGCAGAAAGCTTGTAAAAAGAAATAAGGCATTGAGAGCAAGTAGAGGAAGGGAGAAAAGGAAGACTGGAGAAAGAAGAAGCAAAGAAAGAGGAATAATTTTCTTTCTGGATTAAACTGAGTATCTGTTCTTAACTAGTAGCATGAGTCATTTTGTATTATTTTTTTATCAGCATAGCTTACATGTTCTCTGTCCTTTATTAAATGAAGGATGGAATACTCCTCGAAGGTAAGGTCTGTATGTGGTTGATTTTTGTAACCTCTCACAGTATCTATCCCATTGCTGCTCCACTGGGAACTCATAGACATTTGGTGAACAAATGGGAATGGGTGGGATTAAGGAAACTAATCTTTCAGAATTCTCTTAATATGTCCCACACACCATGCTAGGTGCTTTCCATAAATTATATCATTTAATATTTGTTACATCTTTATAAAGCAAGCATCATCATTTCTTTTAGAGATAATTGAACCATGACTCAGAAAATGTACACAGATTTCAAAATGTATAATTTTAAGCAGTGGGATTGAGATTTTGACAAGGATACCTTGCTTCAAAACTTGATAATCAAGTCTATCCAGTCCCAAAGCTGTTTTCACCAAATTCACAATGAGGAGAAATTTGGGCGTGAATTTGTAAGAACTGGCTAAATAAAAGAGGTGAGATGCTTGAATTGAGCTCTGAGAAATGACTGTAATTTGCATATCTAGAAGAGTATTGGGAAGACTTGAAAATATAAATCAACTCATTTAAACTCCAAGTTTAAAACTCTCTTAGAGTGTCTTCTTATGTCCAAACTTTGACCCTGTCTTAAAAAATCCTTCAGTATCTGTCATATGTCCATTTCTATAGCCTGATGTCATCCCTCATCCTTAGTCACTCTAGAGCTTTCTTTCTGTTCTCCAAACACACTCAGTTTATTCCTGCACGCTCATACTAGTTTTTTCTTTTTTTCCTGGCATAGGCTCCTGATTTTCAGACTGGTTTCTTTGTGATAGTAACGTTCAAGGAGGTCACACATCAAAAGTGACTATCTAGTCATTTCTACCATATCAATCTATTTTAATGAACACTTGCAATATGGGATACCTTCAATGTTTACTTGACTGTGTTTGTCTTTTATTTTCCAAGACTTTTAAATGAAACTTAAAATATACTAAAAGTTAGACTAATATCTGACTTGTTGGCTATATCTCTTCTCCCCAGATGTCCGGCAATCATGAGTCCTCAGTAGATAAATGTTGAATGAATGAATGAGAGTATAGTAGGTTGGAGTAACTGTGAATTGGCAAGGCCTACAATAATTCAACTTGAACACTAAGATGTAATAGCATAAATATTTTAGAGAAGGTGGCTAGTGTACAAAGTGCATTAAGGATAGCAGAATGTAAAACAAGACATTCTGATATGGCCATTTTGATTCTGTAGGGTTTTTTTGCTTTGTTTTGTTTTTGATGTATTTGCATCAGAATGATTTCTGGCAAAATAGATGCCACAGTGACAAAAATTTATCACATGGCAAGCACTCACTGACTTTTCTTGTCTTATTTCTATAAAGAAAGACTGTATTTTCTTTGTTCATCATCTGGATCTTGTATTGATCAGAAAATGGAGGTATCTCACATTAGAGATATCTGTCCAATATCTCTATCTCCTCTAGAGAAGAATAGGAGGGAAGGGGTGATTGATTTACATGAGAAAGGTGATATAGTAAGTCAAAGAAGAGAGAATTTATCAGGAAGGCAAGGAGTCAGGGGAAGGTGACTACTGTTCAAAGAGGAAAAAGAGATTTAAGGAGTAGCAATTGTGTGGTTAAAAAAAAAGAAAAAAAAAAGATTTTTTGAGAATTAGGTGAGCAAATAGGACTGATTAGGACATTTGGAGTGTGTTGTAAGTTGTGCTGTTTCTATTTTACCACCTCTTCAAGGTTCTCCAGTACAGAACTGAATGATTTTTTTCAAGGCTATTAGAGTGGAGTTTGTATTTTTTCTTGTTGTGACAAGGTCAGGGTGAACCTGGAAGCTCCGAAATAGATTCATTTGGGCTACATGTATATGTTAATTTGTATTATTAAGTCAAGCTGCACCCCATATTTTTGATTTGACTTCTTTCCTGACCACCATTTTTGACATTCAGTGAGCATTACTTTTTTACAACAAAATGACAAGAAGCAACTTAAGAATTTAACACCTGATGCTTCTTCATTAATAAGAAACATTTATCATTTCATCATTAAACATCTCATCAAAATAAAATGTATGTATGCCACTGATTATTTTTAAAAAGTAATAGAAATGTTTTTGAAGAAATTTCTGGCAAGGAAGATTGATGCTGATATGAGTAACCAGATTATGGAGTAACTTGCTGCTTTACTTCTCAACTAATCTTCCTTTTTAAAATAAGTCTTCTCAGTAGAGTAACATTGAACAAATTAGGAAGCTTTGGCTTTACCAAAACCAATTTCTCATGTATAAAAATAGAAATAGTTGTCCACTATTCAGTTATGGTGGTCTATTTATTCCTACACCTATTTGGAAATGATGTTTTTAAGAAATCAAAGACTGAGAGACAGACCATGCAAGGTATCTGGTGAAGTAGAGAGAATAAACCAACATTTAGCATATATTGATTAAGTTTTCTTCCTGAGAAACTAAATGTGGTGATATGACTCCTGATTATGTGTGGTTTATCTGTTAAATTTTTCTTTCAATCCATTTCATTCTTTGATGATTTCTTGCCCAACATCTCTGAACCCATGTTCTTTTACTCATTACCTTGGGTTGATCAGAATGTGGTAAAGTTTGCAGGTAACATAAGGATAAGGAATAATGTAAATATATGTTTTCTAGAGTTATAATAACCGTTTGGGGTTTTGGAGGGGCATATTTGCTTATTTCAAAATAACACATTATATATACTCAGTTAAAACAATTATAATGAAATGTCTGTAGTACTGATAAATGACTATATCAGAGTATCTGCTCAAAATGCCATGTTCTCAGGAGAAGAGCTGGGTAAGGTTTATAAAGGATTGTTCATAAATTTTAAAAAATACGTTTGCATTCAATTCTGGGATGTTGAATGTAAAACTTGTACATGTTGCCTTGATTCTGTTAGACTTATGAAAATAGAAAATTGTACTTTTAATCCAAGAATGATAGGAATAAAATGGTTCCATTATTGTAGTTAGTGGACCACGGGCATTAAAAATCTTACTTGAGAGGCACCTTGAGATACAAGCCATGTAAAGCTCAAGTATCTGAGCTCAAGACCTGGGACAGGGAGAAGGAAAAATAAAGCAAAACAAAAACAAACAAAACATTTCAGTTGAAAAATAAATGCAGAATAAAGTATGTTCCATGGTCAAATAAATTTGAGAAGTGCTGAATTAAACAAAGCAAAGCATAGTTCAAGTCATAGGGACTGGATGACTTTCTGATAATACAGATAGTCCATATAAAGTCCCCCTTTGGGAAGTAGTGGTGTGAGAAAATGCTGGACTAGACTATAAGTGATTTTGAGAGGGAACAAATTGGAAGCAGAGGGAATAGTAATAATGATATTCTAAATAACTCAGTTGTGAAATAATAATATCCAGCCTTAAAAAAAAGAGGAGCGAAAAATTGGGCAGGATTTTCTCAATGTTGTGGTATATAAAAACTATTCAAAGAATTTAGTTCAAAACAAAAATCCTTAAGATTTTCACTATCCCATATACAAGTCTATATGTCTACATAAGTTTTTATTCACCTATATGCCTGTCACTGGAAATTTCTAATAGCAGGTGACAGGTACCAAGCTTATTATAATTTTCTCTACTTCTTTTATTTAATTTGTTTGTCTCCTTCCTCAATATCTCAAATGTTCACATGTCAGATTGATAATTGACCCTTCCTTCTCACTACCTCAAAACTCACCAAAATCTGTCACTTTTACCTTATTATGTTGTTGATCTCTATCTCTTTATCCCCTCTGACTCCTCCATCTTCATATTCTATTTCCAAAATTATTTTCTTTAAAACAAGTCTAATGCATCAGCTTCACTCCAGGCTTGAAATAATGTGTTCTCATGCGGCCTAAGGGGCAGTCATTCTTTGACTTTTAAGTTAGGGCACATGTGATCTGGCCCAGATCCTACCCTGGCCATTTCTTGAACTGAGATGGTTTCCTTTGCACTCTTTTGTCCTTCTGTACCTGAGTTGTCCTGCTCTCTCTTCTTTATTCAGTAAACACTCACTCATTCTTTAAAATTATCTGCTCCTTCTTTAAAATCAGGTATGAAGATAATAAATGTATCTGCTCTGTCACCATTGCTCACATATTTCAATGTTACCATTTGTCTAGATAAAGAAAAGCAATGCAGCCCTTCCTTTGTTTCCTCTATTGAAATCAGTTTCTCTTCATGAGTAAGCATTTTCTCTAATCTTCTGGTGAATTTGTTGGCCTGGAACTTTCCCAAGACTTTCTAAAGTTGAGATAAATTATTCCCATTGGTTCCTTTTTGTCCCCCCGTTCTTCAAAATATGAATGCCGTTTAGTTAAACTTAATATTAATTTCGGCCCATTTGACTTTTCCAAAAACAACTAAAAAGTGCTTATTTCATTACCAAGATTTAGGACATAATTACTAATTTCAACTCTGTAGCAGTAAACCAATTCCAAGTTCACTTTCCAAATATTATTTTTTTTAAATGAGATGGCAAGATGCCAATGGTTTGGTGCAGTGTCTAATTCTAATGAAAGATTAAACATTTTAGCCAGCAATTCCAGTGTCCTCTGACTGCTTTGAAAACATTTGGTTGGCCGCCATCTGTTCTTGGTGATTTATTTATGTCTTGTTTGTCAATTTATTCTAAAGTATCCTCTCAACTTATTTATTTATTGATCAATTCTGCTGGCCTATGCACTATGAAAGTCAATAAGAATGTATCAAACAGCTAACCTGTGGCCAAGCAGAGTGCTGGGTAATGCCGGGAGTACAAAACTTTTGAGATATACCCGTTCCCAGGAGTTTGCTTTAAATGGGATCAAAAACAAACAAACAAACAAACAAAAAACTGTGGGGACATGTAACTCAGCAACCCAAGTGCTATTTACCTCAGGTACAAAATGCGTTAAGCTCAAGGTTTCAGTCTTCTTAGCTCCCCCCAGCAGCCCTCTCTACTTCCTTGCCAAACCTTTCCATCTATTCTGGAATTTTGAAGATGTGTATTATGTGCTCAAGAAAAGGGGCATTTATTATTGACAAAAGTCTTTGTGAGTGATAGCTCATCATCGTCATAACTGCCAGTGGTCTCCGTGACATGTTTACCTCTCTCTTCTGCAGATTCTGCAGAACTAGCACTGCTGATGCTTCTTGTCTTCTCCAGGTGCCGGCTACATGCTGCCCTGTTTTTCTTATAAAAGCAATAGGAAGAAATTTGCTCTTGCTAAGTCTCTGTTAGGAAGCATGGATGACTGCACATCTACTTTCACTGTCCTTTATCAGAGGAATCCTCATCTTTTTCCATGCACCTCTTTTCCAGAACTTAGAGTGGTCTGAAAATAGACTCCACAGCATTTTCCATTTTCTCAGCTCTGACCAACAGGCTCTCCTTTCCCCTGTAATCAAAAATAAGAATCTCTCATTTATATAGACTCTAACAAAACAATGCTGGGAGAGCTCACTGATTCAAAATGTCCATACTTCATTTGCTACTGAATACATCTGTAAGACATCTCAATTAATCCTCACAACGATCCTACAACGTTACTGCTATTATTCATGTTTTACAGCAGAATATACTAAAGATTAGGGAAAACTAGCTCAAGGGTACCTAACAAGTAAGATTCCATTATTAGAAAATGTTGGCAGTGGGAACCTTAGCAATTTGATTGCTTTGATTTGCATTCCTTTTAGTTATATAAGAAAGCAATATTTTGATGACAGAGAAACCAGTAAAGGGAATTTAAGACATGATAAAACCTTAAGTTAAATTCACAGTGGCTCCTTGGTGTTTTCCACCACAGAATTTTTTTTTTAACTCTAATGTAATCCATTAAGTCAAAATTGAAATCAATAAACAAGAAGGCCACTGCTCAAATCAAGCATCATCTGCTTCAGAACTTGTCATGTCTCAGTTTCTGATTGGCAAGAGAATCACAGCCAAGTACTTATTAGACTGTTAGACTCCCTTCCAGTACAGTCGTCAATTATCTTTGTTACTGTACAGCAAAGAACATTTGCTTGATGAAACAAGGCTGATTTGCTTCTTCTATGTCTCTTCATTCTTGTTAATCTCTCCAGTTCTGCAATTTGTATGGGTTTTCTAGTTATTAGTGTAGATTCAGGAAAGCATGCTTTATTATTAGTGCTCTCTCCTAGCGGTACCTAGCCCTTTGAAATACACAGAAAACAAGACAGATTCCCCCAGTCCTGAACTTTAGCAGGCTGAGTGTGAATGGCTACATTACAACAAACTGGAAAGGAGAGTGGTGTTTTCATTGGTGATGCTAAGGAGTAAATAGGAATCCACCAGCATTCTTAAGACATTGGAAGAGTCCTCTCTTCCTTCTCATTCCTGCTCATCTCTGAAGTTTAAAGAGTTCAATTTTTTTTTTCATGTTTACAGGTGGTTGTTTCTTTTAGTTCTTTGGCCTTTTGATAGCATATATATTCCATGATAATACTACCCCAGACTCAGTTTTGCTAGAGGGCCTTAATTAAAGAGACTCTTAACAAATTACTTCTTATTGGATGACCTGCATGAGTTCCCTAGCTTATAAATTAAGCTGATAAAGAAATTTTCTTACTATGTCTGTTCAGAAGACCTTTCCAAATAATCTAATGATCATATCACAGGCTTTGGGTATAACATGTCGTTTCCATTCATTGAACTTTCCTAAGCATCTTCACATAGTACCTGAAGAGCAAATCCTGGTAGAGATTATGATCTCTTTTAAATGCTGCTTCAAGTAAAAAGGAAATATTACTGAAGAATTTTCAAAGAATTCTAGATCAATTACTCTTCTCAGTAGTGTTCTATTTCCTCTAGATAATGACTTCCGGTGTTACCGATGGAAAAATACATTTGGATGGTGTAGGGATTCACACACGGCATGTAATGTTGTAGCATGTGAGTAATGTTAAAATGGCAGATTACTGGAAATACTTTGGGATAGAATTGAATTTTATCAAAGAGCAGATTTTTAGAAGAGGAATAATAGATAAAATGAAATGTTTTTCAAAGGAATATGGTAATGATCAAAACACCTTTGTTTTAAAACACACTGTTTTAATACATGGAAAATGCCTTCATGTTTAATATCTCTGAAAAGTATAGCCCTATTCTTTCTAGGAATATATCCTGAGGAAGGGAAATAGATGATTTTTAATTTATGTAGCTTATATCTATTGCACTTTGCTAATTAATCATTTCAGATCTTGTGTAATCTTTTGATATTAACTTTTAGACCCATTCAGATGCCAGTGACCATTTCTCTACTTCTGATCAAGTGTTACCATATCCAATATTGTGCAAAAAATGCCCTGGGAAGTAAAGTATAAGAATAATGATATTTTATGACTGTAATTATTCCCGTTGATTATTCATTACTCATAGCATGAACTCTGAGTGAAATTTACATTTTCTTTCTACAGTCAAATGATATCAATTTAGTGTTATAAATTTCTGCTGGATGTAAAATAATCATGCCTCATTTCTAATACTGAATTGTCTTTGAGTGAGGTGAATGATCATATGTCTTTACCAAGTCTTTTCTATTAATTACTAATATTTTCAATATTGTATTATATCATGAATCTTTCTCATTAAAGGAAAAATCACAGTTAATTCCGAATCATTAAATGGAAACTAATGACTATATCTAACTCAATTCATGATAGTATTTTTATAAATCCCATTTTTGCTCTATTCTCCATGAAACCAGATTATTTATATGATTGGTTTATGGTTGTATTATAGCCCTTAGCCTAGTTTATTCTTTCCCAAATAATTTTATATTTGTACCTTGAAATCTTCCTAAAATTTAAAAAATAACTTTCTACTGGGTTCACTATTGCGTGAATATATTTCTTAAATTTCTTTTCAAGTATCTGTTCTTAGGAAAATTTCAATAGCTTTATTCTTTTTCTTTTCAAAACCTTTGAATAGATTTTTCATTTATTTCTTTCAAATACTAAAACTTCTCTTATATTTTTGTTCAAAAGCATTTTAGTTGATTATGTAAGATACTCATCGTAAATCAGAAAACAGTGTTAATCATATATACTTTTTAATTTTTTTGTTATAAGTAAATAATGATCTGGTGAGTATCCTCATACATAACTTTTGTACATATTACCTTGAATTAAAGATTTAGAATTATATCACTTGGAAAACACTCCCATTTAGGCAAATTTTTTAATTTTTATCTTTGCCTAAATTTGATATTTGAAAAATGATCTGTCTTTCACTCTCACTCTTGCTCTCTCATATTGAGATACATTGTAGATCAATTTGGTAGCCAGTGAAGATCATTTTTAGGATTTATACATCTGGAATTAAGTTTTTACACATATTGACTGTTGATGGTTTCTCAATTATTAATTGATTTAATTTGATTGTATTTTTATTAATTTTTATTATTCACCCATGTGCCTATTGGAATTTTTATCTTCCTATTGAATTTTAAGAAATAATATATTTATTACATTAATACTTTGGCACATGTTCTTGTATACAGATTTTATTTGTTTAGTTTTTTCTTTATAATTACCTCTTTTTCTTTTAAACTAAGAATTAAACACTGTCAAATTAATACCTACTCATAATCTCTTCTCATTTTTCCCTCCCCTTTCCTTATACCACTTTTAAAAATGTTGTAATTTTTGTGTTACTTGCAATACTGATGCATTGTACCCAAACCCTTGTTTTAATCATTGGTCTCATATTTATTATACAATTAGAGGTGCCTTTTAGGAAGTTTGGTTACTCTTACGCTGTTGTTTATCATGCTCGTTCTACATTTTTTCTCTCAGCAGCTTTACTGTTCATACTTCCAGGCCATACCGGAGGTGTTCTAGGCAGATGATGGCCGCCAAAAAAAAAACAAAAAAAAGACAAATAAACTCATGCTCTCATCTGTGCAACATGATAAAATGGCAAAAATATACTGGAAGATGCCATTAAGGTCATGAACCTTTAAGACAGGGAGACTTTCTCAGTTTTTCTGTATGGTCCTAATGTAATCACATCAGCCCTTAAAAGTAAAGCAGGAAGCAGAAGAGTAGGTCAGAGAAATGTGGAACTTCAGTCTGACAACCACCAAACTGAGCAAGGAAGTCTGTTCTCTGCTAGAGTTAGAATGGAAGCCAGCCAAGGTCTGATGTAAGCCCAGTACGAACCAGGCTAGACTTCTGACACGTAATACTGTAAAATAATAATGGTATTCTATTTAAGCTACTAAGTTTGTGGAAACTGAGCAGTATCAGTGGACCACTAATTACAGAAGGCCTTTTGGACTTGGTATGGCATCGATTGTCCAAAAGTTGTCTTGGTTCCTTAATAATCAAGCTGAGTAACTTTACTGTAGGGTTTTACTCAATACTTATCTCGTGAGTTTGTTGTGAGCCAGAATACAGCTATAGCAATAACAACAATAATATTTAATGACATAATAATATTATCCACATATACACATTTTTACACATGATTGTAGTCAACACTTACTAAAAATTTACCATGTGCCAGATAATTTTCTAATCATTTAATATATATTCTCTCTTTTAATTCTTATAGCCACTTCTAGATTGTATTACTATAAACCTCTTATCTTTTGTTTTTACACATGGATGAAGAAAAGAGGGGGTGTGAGAGAGAGAGAGAGAGAGAGAGAGAGAAAGAGAGAGAGAGAGAGAGAGAGAGAGAGAGAGAGAGAGAGAGAGAGAGAGAGAGAGAAACACAAGAAAGGGTAAAGTTTATGAATTTAGTCAAGAAAGTACTGAAGCCAATACAGTAAACCTAGACAGTGTGACCCAGAGCCTGCATGCTTAATTGCCACAGCTGCTTCTATTATTGTCATTGTTGTTTGATTTTGACCACTATGGCACAGTTGACTAATTAATGCTGTTTATTGTTGCTATTATATTATTCTCATCATCCCAATAACAATAAAAAGCATCCACAGATGATACAAAAGGTGGTAGTAGGAAGACTTCCATATGGGGCTTTGACATTGAACAAAGATTCCCCTTGTGCCTAATCTATGGTTTGATCTACGGGCCTGTTGACTAAATCAAGCCTTTAAACCTGGTCTAGGAGTTGGTGGTTCATCTCAGAGTCAGGTGATCTGCCTTTGAATTCCAGCAATGATTGAATTGTGCTGTTTTGGATAGTTCGTTTAGCTTCCATATTCTGGTTTCATTATTATCTGGTTTCACTTATTTCCCTATTATATGTTTCTTTCCTTAAACCGTGAAGCAAACCAGATCCACAGCTATTATAGTTATGACAATATGAGATAGGTGATTCAAATATGATGCTTTATATCAGCATAACATTTTATTTTTATAATTTTGTCTGGAAAAGGATTGAAAAAAAATAGTTGCTGTTTTTTTTGCACTTACATCCAGAGGGTCTATATATTTTGTTCATCAATGTACTTGCTTTTATAACACTTTTCTTCTGGTTTCACAGTGTTTAGTCATGGGACTGGTGGCTGACAAAGCAAAAGTGTGTGAAAAGGGAGACGGTGAGAAGCAATGACCAGCTGTTCAATATTATGATACCTCTGAAATGAATAAATCTACCTTCCTGCGGGAGATAAACTGTACTCTGCTTTAAGGCAGCAATGTGTGCAGAGTAGACACACTTTGCGTGCTGGGAATGTGATGACAAAGACAGGGACGAAAGTCACAAATGAATTCTCAGTCAGAGAAGACCCCAGTCCCCTACTAAGTAAATTCTGTACCCAGTTGGCCTTCAGTAGCCCACAGATAGTGCTTGCATTTCACTTACTGAAAGAACAGTAATCATACTTTTCTTCCCTTGATTGATCAAAAAGGATAATTTGGAGATCTTGGGGATGGTGGTGGAATATTCCAGTCAAAACTGGAAGTCTTACAAACCTAGGCCAAAAGAAACAACTTTATTCCTTCCCCCTGTCCCTTTTCACCTTGCTCAGTACTCTTCTACTTCTCAATTAGCATTTAATTTCTTTGGAAGATTATTTATTCTGCTCATCCTTTATATTTATAGTGCTTATTTTTGTCAGGAGTTTATGATAATATAGCAAAGGCTCTAATGTAGAGATGTCAACATTTTCTTAGTCAGCCTCATGATTTAACTGTTACCAACCCAGCGAACACCCAGAAGTCAGTAGTATGTCTCTTAACAAATCTGATAATAACCTTCCTTGCCTGCCCCCCAAATAACTTCAAACTCAAAATCAAAGCCTTCTCATATCGCTTTGTTTACTGTGAGGAGATATGTCACATTGCTTAATATTTTCTCAAAAGTCACTATGCCAAGGGAGCTTCTCCCTCATGAACTTCTCCCATCTCATATTTTGCTGCAAACTCATTTCCCTGCTTTCCTTTCTATTCTAGTCATACGAGATTAGTTTCTAGACTCCAGTGTTTCCTGTTTGTTTTTGTTTCTATGTATTTGCATTAGGCCTTCTCTACCCTGGAAACATTCCCCCATCTCTGTGTTCTGGTCTTTACCTGGTAATTGCCTATTTATCTCACAGTCCTTAGGTTAAGGTTTTGTTAAACACTCGGATGGACTTCAGACTGTATTCCTCTTGTGACCTGTATCTCCCTATTTTGACACTTAATAATAGTAAATAACATCTGGTTCTTTTTCATATCTCCAGTAGACTGTAAGTTCCTCAGAAGATGGTTCACCTTCTGTGTTCCATTCTGTCCTTATTGTCCATAACTGTACCTGACTCACTGGATAATCAGTACCTCTTTACATAAAATCTGTTAGCCTGGAACATTCTGACTGCCAAGTGAGGGACAAGGATTTGATTTGATTAGCCAAACCTGAATCTCTAAGTTGTCCAATCTAAAAAGCATGCTTTATAAGACTGAAAGTTACCATGCTATACCACATATCAAGCAACTGAAATATGAATGAATTATTCTTTTCTAAAATTTCTTTTCCAATTTATTATTTACATGTCTACATATGCAAAAGCATCAAAATGTCCCAATATGCTTAAAACTATGGCTATTATGCCGCATAATTGTTCTTTTGAGAAGCTAAAAATGAATTATTTTTTCCTTTGTAAGCAGTGTGATAATCCTTTTATGCCTATATGTATGTATGCATCTATCACTGAATGTTCGTGATAAAGTCCTATGCATATTTTGTTCCTCATAACACCACCTCGAACAGAATAGTTTAATTTTTAGTGTCTATTTTATTGATGACAACTGGGCTCAGTATGTAGTACAAAGCCCACAGCATAAGCCAGTAAGTGACAGACTATATCATCTGTTCACCATGTGGAGTCTAGTTCTTTCTCAGTTTGGGGGTATTTTGAGGAGACTCGGTTCAAAAACCGAGATAATTTAGACTGTAAATCCCAACAGAGTGAAGTCCATATGTTTCCTTCACCACTTTTGTCCGTCACTGGGTTTGGTAGAGAGTAGGTGCTTATTTGATAAATGAATGATTAAGCTAGACTGGAAATACTTCTCATTGCCTTTCAAGCTTTTTATATTTGCAAATGCCATACAGAGAAGATACAACCTAAGTTATGCAACATGGAAGAGCGATGCTGGAAGATGAAGTGGGAATGCACAGACTCAGAAATGAATCTTGGTTGTGCCACTTATTTGTTGTATATTTTGGACCATTGTTTGCATACTAAACCCCCATTCTATCATCTGGAAATTCTGTCATCCGACTGGGACTTAAAGAAAATGTTACTTGCCTCACAGATTTTGTGGAAAGTAAATGAGATAATGTATAAAAAGCCTCTATGTCGGTGTCTAGCATTTAGTAGATACTAGATAAATATGAATATTTTTTTCTTCTTGCAGTGAGGGAGAGGTGTTAATTCATAGCCATTTAGGTCAGCAAGAGATTTAAATTTAAAAATCTCTTTCTAAATAGTTATTACCTATTTATAATTTTAGGCTGCTTGATTTATATGTGGCCCTGTTAGCTGCTTCTTAGCAGTTTCCAGCTTTTGCATAACCCAGGAGTTTATCTCATTTTGCTATTTAGGCTGAAAGTAAATTTTGAAAATCATAACAATGTAACTCAATATTTCAGGCTGGTAGATTTAGTTGTGAGTTTTAGATTGGAAAAATAACAACTGAAGTAAAATGTTTTGTAAATCCATAACTGATTGGAGAGAGGATATTAGAAGCTAAGCTCTTGATTTTAATATATCTGGGCATTAAGCTACCTTTTGTATTTTGCTTGGTATGCTAATCTAGACAGAAATTTTGGTTTCATGAAGCTCTCTTAAAATAATGCTTTTAAATATGTGAGTACAATATGTAGAGTTTTGCCATTCATTCTAACAACTCAAACATCCAGAAAACAACATTATTTTTACTTTTAAACTAAATTATTCTAAGTATAAGTAATGTTTACAGGATTAAGAAAAGATACGGATTTTTATCTTTCTTTTATTCCTTTGTGTTAACATATTAATCAAATTAGTTCAATTTGTTCCTTTCTTTCAAATGCCTTTTAATTCAAATAAGTTGAAAAAAGTGGGTTCTTGATCATTTCTGTAACTGATTATTGCTACTTATTTAAGTATTGGTGATTCCTTTTCCTTGTGAAAATGTGTGGGTTTTTAAAGAAATGAACAATTTGTATCAATTGTTTCTGTATAGTCTTCAAGTCAGATTGATCTTGGTTTGAATAATGTCTCTGATTTGTTAGCTAAATTGTTTTAACTGATATGAGTCTCAATTTTTCCATTGGTTAAAAGCAGCAATTACTATTTACCTGTCCACTGTATTGCGTGGATGAAATAATATATGTAGATCCCTCTGTATGGAATGGAGTCTCTATCAACATTAATTCTTTCTGCACTTCTCTCTGTTAAATATACTTTAACCATCTAAGCGGCAGATAGTTTTATGCCCAATACTATTAACATGCTGCATTTGTGCACCACTTTTCAATTCTGCCCGTTATTCCGCTGTGATGTTGTTTTATTCTTAAAGAAAAACCTGAGAGGTGGATAGTGCAGTGGTTAGCTCTTTTATTTGGGAGATGAAAATTTTTATTGAGTTTAAGTTTCTTAGTGGTGTAAATCTGTTTTTACTCCTTTCAAAATTTCTCAAGCTGAGCTTACCACAGAACTTGGCATACATTCAGGCTATATAAATATTTGTTGTACTGAACTGATTGATTGGAAGAGAAGTAACTTATCCAAGGTCACACAGAGAGAGGTGACGACAAGACCAGGACAGATCACTCTGACTTTCAGAATTTTCCATGAGACAAATGGTGAGCAATGTTTGAATTTCTTTCCAAAAAGGTTAATTCAGGAAAAATGAAACTGTTTTTGTGCCACAATTTTCCAATTAGAATGAAAATGGTTTTATTGAGTCTCAAGGAAATATATATTCCTTTTATTTAGATTACTGACTTCTGCAGAAGAAAAGTGCCAATGAGAAATATTAGCCCTCCTTTTCACCACTAAAATGTTGATATCAGGGCATATTTGAGAAGGAGCTTTCCAATCTTTTATCCTTCATATTTGCAGAGGACTTCAGAGTTCACGAAGTGCTTTCACAAGCATGATCTAATTACATTCTTGAAATAAGCCCAAGAAGAGGCATAATTAACAGCCACATTTTACTCTAGGGGTACTCTAAAGTTGAAAGGGGTGGGGGGATGATTTACTTAAGGTAACCCAAGAAGACTAGGTGCACATGAGTTCCATGCTATGTATATTGAACACTTGCTTCATTGGGCTGTTCTAGGTACTATGGGTAAATAACGTTACTGATGAATCCAACCTCAACCCTCCAAAGATCTGAGCATTTCTCTCTCTCATTCTCTCAGTCTCTGCAGACATGGTTCTTTGTTTTTTTTTGCCTTTAGTTTAATCCAACTGAGGGTAGGAGTTTGGGGGAATGTACCAGTCTAAAAATAGATAAATAAATGAATGAACGAACGAATAAATAAATAAATAAATAAATAAAAGACCCATCCTAATACCCTGAAGAGTTTCTTCACTAATGTCTCTGTCTTGTAGGGGTAGGAAGGCAGCAGTGAGGATTGTACTGTGAGCTACCAGGTGAAACTAGGTGGTCTGCAAGCTTCTTTGCATGACCTCATTGCGTAATTGGTGCTGCCAAGTCTGAAGTTTGTTCAAATCTGTGGAAGGCTGGTGGCTCAACGTAGTTCTGACTTACAATCTAGCAATTAACTGTTATCGCTAATATAATCAGACTAGAAATGTTTTCACTAATATGTATGTCATGCTCTTTTCTTGCCCACATTTATCTATTATGTTTTTTAATAGACCCCTCATTTAATTTTGGCTACATGTAACAGGAGAGCACTATAAAGCAAGTTTATTTAACCAGGTTGTCCACAGTGGGTAAATGAACAGAAGTTTTTTTATTTCCATTTTTCATCAGGGAGTTCTCCAAGCTTCTTGTGAGACTGGAGGAAATCTGTGGAACTCTGAGAGGCAGGTGCGTATTTGCATAAAGTGCCAACAATAAGTGTGAGAAGGGAGTGAGAATGACACAGGGGCATGCTTGTTGATGATGTAACTGTCTCCCTGCATGTAAACTCAATCCACTCATATCCTTCCTTATCTCCCCTCTATGGTTTCTCATTTGTCACAGCTACATGAGGTAAGAATTAATTTTGAAGCTTTTTTTAAAGATATTTTTCTTTTTTTTGATTCGACATCTGCTCCCTCTCTCATTTATATTTCACAGTTTATATGTTGTAAGTGACATCATTTTCCAAATTCCCTTGAAGATGACAGAGTTGCCTACAACTGTGATACCAATTACATCTTTGCAAGGAGAAAGAATGCTTACAGAAAGGTATGTTGACCTCAGACAACTCAGTGCTCTCGATGAAATCTAGAGCTATTTGGTGTTTGATTTTCTGCTTTCCAGCCCAATAGAAACAATCACTGACTTGTTTTAGACATGATTGTGTTTGCCAGCTCATTGATGAAGTCCACATTTAGTGGACTTGCTAGGTTTTTCTGTTTGTTCTGTGAGGAATGCTACTGAAAGTAAAATCAGATCTTCTTGAGCAGGTAATGGTTGAGTGAATGAGGGGATAGAGTTAGTTCATTGAGAGAGGTCACCTAAGATGGGTACATAGCATATTTTATTCTCATATCTTCTTACAGCTACAATTCTAAAATAGTGATACACTCCATTTTATCAAAAAAGGTAAGTGTAAAAATATTTTGGAAGAATTTCATTGAACTGGAAATCTTCACAACATATAATGTGCAAGTATTTTGTCACTTTTGCAATACCACTTTTCACATTTCCAACATGTAAATGCATAAAATTTATTTAAAAACAATCAAAATCTTCAAAAACCTAAGCTAGTCCAGACTTTCCCCAAAAGATAATTAGTATAACTTACATGAAAAGCTTTTGTTTTCCTTCATGCCTGTGTGATAACTTAGTTTTTGTCAAAGATAATATTCGGTCTATTACTTGTCACATTTAGCAAATATTTATGACTCAATCACCTAAAGGCCCAAGATAAATTTTAGCCCTGAAATATTAATATGCGATGTTACAGTATTGCAGTAACATCTTAACTGATTTTCTTTCATTGTCTCTCTGTGCAGCCAATCAGTCCTCTATGCTAGCATTCCTTTATGTAGCCACTTTGGATTCCTCATCAGAATAATTTCAAAATTCCTTCATTCATGCCACAATTTATTCTTGGTTTATGGCTTTTTTGCTATGTTATTACCAGATAAGATATGAGTTACAGATAATGCAGATGACTAGTTACAGGTATACAGTGTGGCTACCCCCTGCATCCTACTTATTTATAAAATAAATTCTTAGGCATCACATACATATACAAAGATATATAAAGATATATTTCTCAACAAATTTCTACAAAATGCACATATTAATGTAACCACTTTCCAAAACAAGAAATAGAACATTATCGGATCCTAATGGTAACACTTGCTCTACCTTCCAGTCACAACCATTCCCACCAAAAGTAATAACATCCCATCTCCCAGCATGAAAGATTGTTAGTTTGGGGTTTTGTATTTGAGTTCTTTGGCTCAATATTGTATATGTGAGCACGTATATTATTAGTAATACATTTATTAGTACTGCTGTTTACTATCTTATTGCATGAATATACTACAATTTATTTCTGCTATTGAAAATTTGTTTTTGTTTGTTTTTATTGTTTACTAGTTTGGGGTTATTGGAAAGATGATGTAGATTCTACTGTATAGTTGCAGGTAGTGGGAGTATCTATCTATTCTTTTCTATTCATTGATTTAACATCATCATGATATATAGACTTGCCATATGAAATAAAGAATTCTATTTTTATTATTTTTTTAATGTAGGACTGCTTTTGTCAAATATTTGGGTTTTGAAAGCAAGTAGTCTGCTTCCAAATTTTACATTGGATCTTTTAATTCTGTCAAGCCTTTGTTCCCAGAAGTAAGCAATCTAATTATTAGAGCTTTTTAGTTTAAAGAAACCATG
This sequence comes from Solenodon paradoxus, assembly GCA_004363575.1. NCBI lineage: Eukaryota > Metazoa > Chordata > Mammalia > Eulipotyphla > Solenodontidae > Solenodon > Solenodon paradoxus. Next base: position 572,130 of record RJWH01000318.1, on the reverse strand, counting down.
TTCTCCATTTAAAATAAATAAGTAAAGAAAATATTCTAAACCACCAAAGAAAAAGAAAATAATAAAAGTAATATGAACTCCTAAAGAGGAACTTTCACATGAATTTCTAGAAACTTATATAAAAACAACTCACACCAATGTTGTAACTGAAAATGAATCACAAGAAAAGTCTAAAATGATTTCTAAAATGAAAAAAAAAATCAGATAAGTGAAATAGAAGACAGACAGGAGTAATTCTAAAAGTGTACAATAATAATCTTATGTGTAGAATGACAATATGTTGTGTAAATTATATACATCCCCAGAGAAGAACAGAGAACAAAGAGGGATGACTGAATAAACAAGGACAGGATGAAAGAAAACATGCTAGGACTACAGTAAGAAAATCAGTTCTCAAAATTCAAAATTCAGAAAAATTAAAAAGGCTTGGTATATTCCAAGCAAGATGTATACATGCAAACCACTATTAAAAGACATACACAATTTTTACATTAATTTTTAATACCAATGCACAGTAAAATAACATCAAACAAATACTGATTAAAAATAATTTATCCAACTACCTTTTCCTGAACAAGGAATTCCACATTTAGAGTTCAGCTACAGTATTTTCTTTCACTTTCATTTCTTAGCACTTAGTTCACTTAGTACATGTCCTTTTTTAATCCAAGTTGATCATAGTTTAGTCTCGTATAAATACAGGCTACAGATTGATATGTCCAAAGACATCTCATAAAAGTCTCATGGGATTAATGATGAGCATTCAAGAGTTAAATAATACTGATTCCCTAAGTATAGATACACTTTTGTACCAATAATAGAATATTCATTAAATGTGGCTGTTGTTTTTGAGAAGAAACAATTAGATTTAATTAAGCAACATCATCAGGACAGCGAAAAGACTAATAAAAATAAAGCAGAAAACAGACACCAAAATTAAAGGAGAGCAAGTACTAAAAAAATCTTAATTGGTATAATTCTGGAGCAAAATAGGATACAAAAGAAAAAAGTGAAAATTAATGAGATCTACCTTAAGATAAAGTGTCAGAAGCTAAGAGAGAAGCTATAAAAGTGTTCAACATTCTTCTTTCAAAGGCAGTATGGAAAATGACTTAGCTAGTATTTCGAAAATTGTAATACATTTTTAAAAGATTGAGTGTGCCATTAAGAATGAAACAGTAAAATAACATCTAAATAATGGCATCTAAATAACAATTAGAACAACAAATTTCAGTGGTTTAGAAATCTCTATAAAAAGACGAAGGACCTCAAATAGAATCAATAAAATATATCAAACACATTTTCTGGATAATAAAAATCTACATATGAACACCTCTCACCAAGGAACTACTCTCACTGAGGGTCAGCGCAGGTCGATGCCTCCCTGGGTCCACCTTGGTCACCAGTCAGGAGTCCCAAGCCCAGACCTGCCCAAGCAGATTCCCATATGCCTCCTCTGTCCCTTCTTGCCAGCATCAGATTGAGTCCCTGTGTGTAACTGTACTTGGAGTTATTGATATTTTTAAAACACCATTCGAAGACATATTTTTGCTGGAAATGGTAGGACAAGATGAAGTCTGGAGCATTAGTGACTCAAACAACAGAATTTCTTCTAGGATTTAAAATCCATCACCAACAGTCTTCTTCAAAACATTTCTGTTTTTATAACTGCACAACAAGCAAAGTTAAGGAAAAGAGTTGGGGTGAGATTCTTAAAGATTGAAAAAGGAAGTTACTGGTGGTACAAATGCTTAAACACCTAGCTAGAAAATTTCTGCCAGCAGCAGTTTATCTGCAAGCAGTGCACTGGCATCCTTGAGGTCAGACCTCCACAGGCAAGAACTGTAGTCATGCTCTAGAATACAATCTCTTTAGACCAAATCGAACCTCTCATCAAAAGAATTCTTTGCTAGTTCCAATTTAAGCAATCTTAGCCAGCAAGATTCCAAAGTGCCTTGAGTGTCAAAACGTTTCTCAGAGTTATGCCCGTCATTAAACAATTATGCATTGCCTTTTTTATTTTTATTTTTTTCGCACAAGGATGGAGCAATGCGAGATAGCAGGGCAATTTACAGGTTGTAACACACTTTAGGCAGGCGAGTGTGAGCAGAAGTGAAAAAGAGTAAGCGAGTTAATGCCTTTTGTCAGACAGGAGTGAACAAATTAAGAAGAACAATCACTCAGAGATAAAAACAAAAAAGAACAGAAAGAAGATAGCGGCAGACCACGCTAACTAAACAGAAGCACTTGAGAGTTTGCAATCAGTGTACAGTCTTCCGATGCCTTTCTGGGTAGATAGCTGAGGAGAGAGGCAGAGGCATCTCCAGATGCTCCTCTGTGCCTCTGCTCCTCCTCTCTCTTGCTCTGATGTTCACCCACACAATCAACAAAGTGCTTTCAGGCATTCTCACAAGGAAAGCAGTGTCTTTAGACCTCAGCCTTAGGTGGGTTCTTCTAACGATACCAGATCGAAGTATTCCGGAAAAGGAGCAGAACTTCTTCCTTCTTAAAAAGCAGCTGGAGACAGAGTTGAACAGTCAAACAACTGTAATTACGAAACTTTGATTCACCCTACGGAGATCTTTAATGGGGAATACTCATGTGTCAGGAATTGGTAACCCAAAACAAACTCCCACGAGGGTTCCGGACACTCAGGACTCCCGATTTAACTAAAGAAAAGAAACTCTTGTACTTAGCACCTTTTTTTTTTTCTTAATTATTAGTTGAGAAAAAAATTTAGGACTTTATCTGAGGGGAGAACTTCTTTCTCAGAGTCTTGGACAACCAAGAGTAGAGTCTTTATGCACAGTTTGGAACAGCAGACAAGTGTGCAAATTTCAAGACAGAATTAATGAGAAAATTACTTGTCCTAATTGTGATATAATTTATGAAGAACTAGTAAATTTAGACCAAGTGAAATTTTTAACACAGTACTCATAGCAGTTTTATCTGTAACAGCCTCAAACAGCAAATAAGTCAAATGCTCTTCAACAGATTAATGGACATATAAATTGTGGTATGTTCATCCATCAGGGAAAAAAGGTAGTGAACTATTATATTTGAAATAACACGGATGAATCTCAGAATAATTTCCTGAGTAAAAGAGTCCAAACTATCAAAAAGATGATTAGATTTATATAAAATTCTAGAAAATGCAAACAATGTTATGCAAAGCATATCAGTGATTGCCCAGATTGGAATGTAGACGGTAGGAAGGATTATAAAGAGATAGAATAAAACTTTTGTGGATGATAGATATGTATGTGTATTATCTTGTTTGTGTGGATGGTTTCACTAGGATAGTCATGAGCCCAAATTTATGCATTCTTAATACACTTTAAGTATGTGCACTTTGTATCATATCTCAATAAAGCTACTGAAAATTAAAAACAAAATTGGAAATTAAAAATTAAGCAGTCTACATATATTCTATAATTAGTCCATGCATAAAATAAGCTATAATATTGCTTTTGTGTTAGTCTATAAATGAAAAACTTAGTCCTTATAATATTATTCCTTGAAATCTACTTTTTCAAAATAAAGTGAATTTAGCAGTAGCCTTCAAAGAAACTTCTTTCTATGAAGTTTATCTTTTTCAGAAAATTATTATTATTATAAATTTTTGTAATTCTCAGAAGTCTGATTGGAACTGATCAGATATGCTTCTCTTATTTTATGGGATATGACTTTTTGAAATTGAAATAGAGCTTTGTTTCAATTATTTTTCTACTAGTCTGATTTGTATTGACACTTAAAATGGTTGCCTTTTAAAACATAAAAATTCCAATTACCAATAAATAATCATCGAAACAAATATTTATAAAGAATTTTTCCTTTGGAGAAATGTAGTGATTTCTGTGTTGCTCTAATCACTTCTTTGGTCCTTGTTCTGGAGTCTGAAAGGAAGAACAAAGAATAGTGAATAACAGAAAAGAGTGAGGAATGAATCAGATCTGAATTTTCTGATGAACAAACTCAAGAAATGGTGGCAAGAGTTGAGTTTATATAAAAGTGATGTACTTTCCGACAAATCTTAGTGATAATTTTATCTATGAAAGATATTTAATTAACTATAAATCAAATAAAGATTCATTTTCAATCTGTTATTTAACTATAATCTACAAGTTAAAAATGTAATTTGTAATCTATTTTGTAAATACAGAGATCATATCACCATTATCAAATTGGAGGAAAAGTAAATAGTTTTGCTGATCTGATTATAGACCAATTTTAAATTCAAGAAATAAAAAGCCAAACTCACAGCTTTCTACCTTGAGTATAAGATTAACAGTAAAAGAAATAAGAAATGAAATATTCCACTTAAAATCTTAGAAAACTAAGGATAACAATGAAAACAAGTAAGTTTGCCTGTAATTATTTTTAAAATTACTGGCTAATTACCTTTATGTCACCTTGTAAAATATAGATGTGATACAATTGGATAATGTTGGTGCTAATTCTTATTTGGATTTTCAGATTACATATTGAGTTGTATATCAGGGATTTTTAGTGTCACAGTAGGCTAACTTTATGAGTTGGGTCAAAGGTACTGATTAAGATATAATGCTTAGTGTGTTTAAAGTTACTAATATAATAGAGAAGATTTTCCTAGGAGATTGATGATGTTCATAGTTGCTTTAAATGAAAATTGCCAGCATAAGACTTATTCAAATAAGATTCTATTATTATTATATCATATGTATGCATTCATTTTGAGTATAACAAAGAAACTCAGTATGGGGTAAAGTAGGATCTTTTGAAAGCTGTGTTTTCCTTTGTTTATAACAATTACAGAAATTCTAGGAGTATTCATAAAAATGAATGCATTAACGTAGGAAATACTAAAGTAAAAAATCCATTTTACACATCATGTTCTTGAATACTTTTTTGAATGTTTATCATGCTCAGTTTCAGCTATCTCAGTGCATAATTTAAGTATTGGAAGCATCATTTTTTATCATCATTTCGTTTTAGCACCTACCCTGAGTACTTCCCTAGTAGCAAATGTATTTGACACTATCACAGATGAAGTTTTTAGTTCACTGTCATTTCCCAGTGTTTTGTTTTTATTATATTGAAATTGATGGTTTTTTATACAATTCATGCCAATCTACTAAACTATGATGAACTATAATCCAAAAATATAAGCTAAAAATTTAATAAAATTTTTTCAAGTAATGACATGCTTTTCTACATCACCTGGGAGGTAAGTTTGACAGGCCATTTGTCACAGAAATTCTTAAACCTCAGATACTGAAATTATCTTTATTCTATATTTTGTTTTGTTATGTTCTTTCTAGTTCAAATATAGCAGGTTAATTCATTTTCTTGATGTGTTTTCTTACATCTGTTACTTAAATAATATTTTAAACTGTGTGCTTTAATATACATATATTTAAGTTCACTGTTACCCTCTTAGAATATGTTTAAAGATACATTCATTCATATGTAATCTAGACTATATTTAACCTTCATTCCTTTGTTTTCACATTTTTCTCATTAAAGTAGATTACGGCATATTTGAAGGAATAAAGCATTATTAAGAGAATAGTTATAGTTTATATAAGTAGTATGCAATGAATTTATATAAAAAGTAGAGTAAATATACATATAATAGTGTGGAGATGTTATTGATATTAATGTAGGGACTACTTGAAGATATGCACAACGGAGAATATAATTTGAATGATGGGGCAATGCTACAGTGAGTTACAGTCAAGACACCTGGGACATGAGCCACATATCTATATTTTTAATAAATTTCCCATTTAATTATCTTACACACTATGGAGTTTTGTTTAAATAATTTAAGTATATACTTATATTTTACTCAGTTGTTGTGAAATTATTTTTCCTGAATTTTGGAAAGGATCTTGGATTAAGCAGCTTGTCTAACTTCAGAAATATTTTTCCTGTGTGTGTTTGTTTGTGTATGTTTAATATTAAAAACAACTGTATACAGCATGTTTTCTGGAATTTTATGACCTGTCAACTTGCCCTGTCGGAATCTTTTCTTCCTTTGTTTCTGCTCTTCTTTGGTGAAGCTGAATCTCAAGGTCAGTAGTTACTTCTTAATGTAGATTCCTGTCCTCCATAGAGCTCCAGTGGGTCAGTTTGAGAGTTCATAGGAGACAGAGTTGCTGTGCACCCATTGAGTTCTTTTGCCTGCTCTGAAATCCCCTCAGTGTTACCTGCTGTTTTCAGATTGACCACTGTGTGTTCCAGTGACCTGTTTCCTGGCTATTGAAGCTCTCTTCTTTTCTGGCCTGTCAAATATCCCATTGCTTTTTAAAGACCTCGTGTCAGTAGGATGCAATATCTGTGGCTGTTGACAATTAGTTGACACGTGTGGACATATTGGGACTTGTAGGGATCTCTCATTATGTGGTTTTATTTTAAAGGCTGTCAGTATGGTTTGGATTTTGCTGTTTATCTACTTGTCTGTTGGGATATTTCAATTTATACTTTTAAGGAAGTCTACAGGTGGTTCTTATGAACGTTGTTCTAGATCACAGTATTTCAGCTCTAGTGCTAATCATCAACTAACATTAGTTTGCTTTCTCTTAATTCAATATATGAGAGAAAATTTTAGTGGTGATAGGAGCTGACATATTTCTGCTTAAGAGTGAACATTATAGATCAACAAAGGAAAATTAAATAGCTACATAACACATAACTTTTATTCATGATGTTCAATGAAATATTTAAATATTTGACTACAAATATAAAGAGAATTTCTTTCACATTAGATTGCTTCTCTCTGAAATCACATCATTGCATCATTGTCTGACTGACTGATTCCAACTTTTTCTCTTCATGTCAGTCCTGCTTCCTCACAGGTATCGAACTTGACCTATCCCTCTTCCTAAATCTGGGTTAAATATTTTCTCATTCATTTACTGTATCTCAATTTTTTGTCTTCTTCCGTTTCTCCCTATAAGGCACTAAATTCTTTAGGGTCAGAATTTTGCTTTGTTGGGTTCCAGATGAGACTGCCCCAAGTTGAGGCAGAGCAGCAATTTATTTTGATTTTTTAAAATTATTTTCAATTGAAGATATAGTTGATGAATGAATAATACCCTAAACCTCTTTTTCTACAAAAAGTAGGACTTTTTCTTTGGACTTCCTCCTTTCTGCTTCCTCTAAAAGCAAGAAATAAATCTTTATGTGAAATGTATCCCCGCCAGCACAGAATGAAGAAACATCTTCATGTCCGGAGTCAGGGAGATGGGAGGCTATCTAAACAAACTCTGCTTAGCTAACCAAATTGCTTGAGACACTAAACGTTTCAAGAATTTCTTTGTCTTCTGTTCTCAGACTTATTGATATATGGTTTTGTGTTTGTTTTTTTTTTTTTTTTGTCTGAAAACTACATAAAGTAGCTGTTTTGCCCACTCACTCAGTCCACATTTTGTAGACATTCCTGCCCATAGAATTAAATTTATCTTTCCTCTAGCTAATCTTTCATTGTTAATTTATTATTGTGCTAGCCAAAGGAGCCAAAAGAGGTGACAGAGATTTTCTGAAAATATTACTTGCAATTCTTTCTTCCTATATCTCTAGCACTAAGCATGATATTTTCCATACTAAAGGAGCTAATAATGATGAATAAATAGTTGATGAATGAATAAACATAAACCATCACTAATTTTACCACTTCACATTTATGACTAATTATGGTAAGCTGCATAACGTCTCCCCAAATGTATCTCTGTCCTAATCTCCAGAATGTACAAATATGTTATCTTATATGAAAAAAGTGTCTTTAGATACATGATTAAGAAACTTAAAATTCAAAGATTACCCTAAATTGTCTGGATAATCCAGACATCTTAGCTAAAGCAAAAAATAGAAGTAGGGTTATCCAAAAAAGATCTGTGAATGAGTCTCTTATATAATGAAGTGAATCAATGAAACATACACAGAAGACCCACAGATTTTTAAGAATATTATACCCAGAAACACTGGCAACTTGAGCTGAAAAACAAAGAGGATGAAATAAAAGGCGTCTTCTGCTTTCTAAAATTCTACAAGAAGGATATAAATTCATAAAATGATTTAATTGCAAAGATGTACTTTCATGGGAAAGGTAGAATGATTCAGAGGGAGCTGCCGGTCCAGAAACAGAGATAACAGCCTAGAAGCTAGAACTGTGAATTAAGAGGAAGAGCTTTAGATTCAGAGAATGGAATCATGAGTACAGAATATGAAGTCCTGAGCCAGAGAAGCTCATTCAAAGGTTCTGAAATCTAACCCATGCTTGTCACCATTGTAGCTTGAGAGTAGAAACTACTATTTAATTCAGAGATCCATACATGGGGAGGAAATTTGTCTCAAAATTTAATAAACCCACATTCTCCCACATACCTGGTTTAAATTATGTCAATGGTAAGATTTAGTGTTTTTGAACTGGTGAGACTTGAGATTTCAGATTTGTGTTGTTGCAGTGATAGTTTGACACTTTGGAAGACCTTGGGATGGGGAAAACGTATTTTATACTTGACAGGAGGTGAATATTTAGAGTCTAGGTGATACACTGTATAAGGCCAAATATTATTGATTTCCCTCTGGAGAGACCAGAAGTAATGTATACAACCCAGATAACAGTGATTTTAGACTTTGGACCTCAAGAATTGCAATAGTACAAATCTGCATTGTATTATGTCACTTTTATTTGGCAGTTTGCTACAGGAGCAATAGGAAATCAATAAGCTGTTGTATTTTTTCTTATTTCGTATCAATAACTTAAATTTTATAGGTAATGTAAAAATTAACTGACAATTGTTTAGTGTCATGTAGAGAATATATTCTTTGTAAAGATTTGAAGACATTCTTCATTTTAATAACTGCATTTTGTCTATAACTTTTCACAAGATGCTTAGAGATAGATTCTAGTCCCATATATAAGATAGTCACTACCACATGTTTCTTTATCTATGAAATGCTTTTGCCACAGGCAAGCTTTTATCTTCTTCTTCACTGTTACTTTGTATTCTCAGTCTCTGACCTTCAGATATTGAGACATCTCCTAACATACATTAGAACACACAAGGGCACTTAATCATGTAAACAGTGAAATCAGTCTAACTGGTAATCTTTTATCTAATGGCAAATTTCTTAGCTGTGTGTACTTTGATGGTAAGGATGAAAGGAGATACTTTGTATTTTATTATTCCACAATACACATTCCAACTTGAGAATCCCAGGATGCACTGGTTGTAATTATAATAAAAGAATCTTGTTTCTTTTTTCTTTCTTGATTGCAGATACATTAGCATTATTTTGAAATACAATGCCATTTCAATTTAACTTGTTTTTTGGAATGCGTAATGCAGAAAGAAAAAAAAAAGGACATTAGGACATTGTAGGTAGTCATATTTTATCCATGAAAAGGACATTGGTTTTTTCCTTTTTGTCTTTGTTACATTATGGGTAATGTTAGAATGGGTTACAGTGAAGCCATTTTCGCTGTGATCCATCAAACTTTGGAGAGATGGCAACAACCACTCTACTCTTAATGATTGGTTTCTAAATGGCATGGCCTTTTATGCCATGGAAAAAGAAACTAGTTTCAAAGACTTGAGAATTACATTTAGCCAAAAGACAGAAAATGTACTTATTGTCAATGAGTAAATTGAAATGACCAAAAAGATGTGGAATTGTTTAGATTTCATCCCTTTTAGAGAAATGAGGAGCTGAATGGTTTTCTCACGTAGTTACATATCCATAGTCCTTTTTCCTGAAGAATTATTAAACAACAAAGCACTTTGTGGTTTGGAAGAAACTATAAGAGCAGTGAAACAGAACTACTTGATTTAAGTTACTAATCTTAGATCCATGGCTCTGAAAGGTTTAATTCTAAATATGATTTAAAAATTATCCTGTTAAAATAATTGGATAATTGACAAGGCAATTAAAATAGCTAGATTAGTTCTTATTGTAATATGTTAATCCTCCAAAGTTTAAAATGCTTTGATCATCACACATGATAGACTCAGTCACAGACTAATGTTAATAATTGCTATTTTCTTAGAAAGCTTTTAAATTCTTCATAGTATTCATTTTTCTGTTCTACTAATGAGTCGTCTTATTAGTCTCATTTTTCCTTTCACATTTTTCAGAAAAGTTAAAGACTGTCTCAGGTTATAATGTACACACTCATGACTCCAAAATGACTTTTTTCACCTTTAAGTTCAAAAAAGACACCCAAATCCTGGAAGACGCTGGAAGATTAAGTTTCCCTGATTTTTCTCCAAAATAGCAAATTGATCCCTCCAATAGAATCAATCAACCTCAGATAATTTCTCACTGTTTTATCTTATTCTAAATTATAGTCCTGTTGTCAAAGCAATGCTGACATTCATATGCTTTTGATTTCATCATAGGGTAAGCAAAAGAAGCAATGACGTAGTTGAGAAGGACAGGAATACAATCACTGAAAGCTAAGTACCCACCCACATCTCTTCTGGTGTCTGACCTTGAAAATTCCTTGAGTTTCAACAAGTATCTTGATTAAGTGGAATATTAAAATGATGATTGTTAGTTTAGTCATTATTTTCAAAGAAAGAGATTTATTTCCCTTAGAATTTTCCTTTGAATAAATAATATTCCTTTGAATAAATAATGTATGCGATTGAAGGGGCTAAAACAGAACCCCGAAGTCTCTCAGAATTGGTCTCTTGTACATGCTCACCATGACATGAAGAGCCAAGGACAGTGGAGGACAGTCTCACAGACAAATGAGAAGATCCAGTTCTTCTAAACATTTAGCTCTTTCCTTAATAAAAGAAGTGATCTACTATTGGTGGAGTTCCACCCTTCTCCAAATCCTGAAATAGTCTTTCTCCCTAGTGTCTTGAGGAATGTAGTTTGGAAAGGTCTTGATTCAAAAAAAAGTTTATATGCAAATACTTCTCTTTCAAAAACCTATCTTCTAGCAATTTGTGACCTCCTCCTTTCTCCCCCAACACCTCAAGTCCCCTTTCCATGCTTCGGCTCAGGATGTAAACCTTGATCTGCTCCCATGGGCCCACAATTTACTGCCATGTAAATTCTCCATACATATGTCATTAAATTTGGTCTTTTCTCTTATTAATCTTGCTGAATGTCCATTTATCCAGCCTGTGAAAGACTTCAGAGAAATGAGGGAAACTTTTCTTTTGGCTACCACACAGTATCTCTGATGAGAGAAATAAATGAAGCAGAAACCATGGCCATCCTCATAAGACATCCTACAATTCTACCCATGTCATCTCTTCCTGTGCCTACAAGTTTTATTAGAGAAAGCACATTTTCATCTCATTATTTGTTCTCTGGAATTGTTACAAAGTAACCAATGAGATCAGAGAGACTCACCAGAGTTAAAGAGAATTTGAGAGGAGTTTATTAGCTGGCGGCTGCAAGGGGGAGAGCACAACGCCCAAATGGAGCAGCCCGGTACCCAAATAGCACAGGGTATTTATAGCTTAGTTTTTCCAGGTGTGCAGGGGGTAGTGCTTAAGCAATTTGCAGAGGCAGAGCAAGTGGCTATCACACAAGGAAGTTGTTTACAGTAATTGTTTACATAGCAGCTGTTTGACATTTAACTTCTTCCTGGATCTCAGCAGATTAACAAAACCCCTCCAGCAAAGCTCTCCTCATTGGGCAGGTACCTAGCATTCAGGTTTCCAGGTGCCAAGGTTTCCTTTTCACTGCCGGGGGCCAGTTCCTTGTTTCAGAATAAATTTTATTATATCCGAAAATTAGACCCACCCACCAGTAGTAGACAAATTTAAGAGATTTAACAATTTTCTAAATGCATTTTCTGTTTATGCATATTTAAGCCAAAGCAACACACATCCTTTCATGAAAAACTAAAACTAATATAAACATTACTTCCTCCACACTTCCAAAGAAGGATCTTTAAAATTCTTCTTAAGATTATAAGAAGAGTTTTGTTTTGTTTTCCTTACATTTTTTCATACTAGCCCACTGAAAGTGAGCACTTTTATCACTGGGAATTTAATAAACCATTTCTTTCTTCATGCATACAAGTGACTTCTCCTGCAACCTCATCTGCTGGGTTTCTCTCCTTTCTGCTTGAAAATACGGCTCTAACTCCTCTCTCTAAGCCCTTGCTTTTTCTGTTCCGTCTGCCACAAGTCTCCCTTCTCCAAATCTAAACATTCTTCCAGGTCCATTCAAGCCTCACTCTTTCTCAGAAGCCTTCTTGCTTCATCTCTCTGAATGCTCCACAATCACTTTAGGCCTTGGGTATGTTGTGCTGCTTTGTAACTCTCATTCTTGCTTGTTTCATCTCCCCAGTTTCACTGTACTTTTCCACAGAGCAGTTCTTATGCCTCTTTAGACCTAGTGCTATGCTCACCAAGGGTGGTCAGGAGACACGTAGGATGAGCACATTAGACGCCTGGGCCACCAGTAGAGGAAAGTGAGGTAACCTATTCATCCTGAAAAGAAGACATCTGACCATTGATCATTGCAGTCTCATAACCAAACAGCACAAAATAACTATGAAACTTCCTGTTCAACAACTTAAAAAAAATTACTTTTATTGAAGGAAAATTTCATCATAGTATTATATGTTTAAGTTGTGCATCATAGTAAATTGACATCTGTATATAATAGGTTAAGTTCACTATCATTTCCATTCTTCCTTCACTCTACAATTAATCCCCTTTATCTAATTTGGTCACCCACCTTCTTCTTCTCTTCCTACAATCACAGATTTGCTTTTGTTGAAAAGCAGTCTATTTTTGTTTGATTTAGTTCATTTTTTAAGGTCTACTTCTGTTAGATTTAATTCATTGTTTCCAACTTATCACAACTTGATTTATTTCCATTTCAAAACAGTATAGAGAGCATAGTTTATCTATTATACACTTGAACTTAGATTAGAGGTTAGAATAAATATGCTGTGCAGCTCAGAAAATATAAATAGATAACTAACTAAATAAATAAATAAGGTAAGTAAGTGACTCAGGCTTTTTAAGATAGGGTAAACTGTGTGGTAGAGCTGTTAAGGATTTTGACTTTCACATACTTGTATTTAATTCAGGCTCAATCATTTCATTTGAGTGAGTTATCTTATCTATGCTTCCTTTAACGATGAAACTGAGATAATAAAAAGGGTTACTTTGTCCTGCATTGTGAGGATTTAACTGACATAATCCTTAGAAAGTACTTGGTACATTGCTTGGCAGAAGGCAGGCCCTCAATGTGTTAGATATTTCTATAATGCATGATAGTGCAACTCATGACCATGTACTGGCATTCCAAATCTGGACCAGAATGTGGAATAACCACAGCAAAGAATCTGATCCACTAACTCCTCGGTATCTTCTACAAAAATGTAGTTTCACAAAGCTGAAAAATGGGAAGAGTCATTGAAGTTTGCATTATGGACAGATTGAACTGAAAATTGAATCATTAGTCTTTCTAATGCTTTCAAAATATGAATCAATTTAGTAAAATCCAACTTAGAAAAATATTTTTTGGAATTGAAATGTTTCAGGGAAATGGAATACCTCTTCTGAGAACATACAGATATTATGTTACACTCTTTTTGGTGGTGGTTATTCTGCTGAGTTGGCAATAAACTTCTCAGAAGAATTCAAGTGATTAGTTGTCATACTTCAGGTTCCCACGTTGTATTTAAAACAGATGTAACTTTTTGTTTATTCTCTGTTCAAAATAAGAAGGATGCTAGTTTGCCGAAAATTAATAAAGTAGCTTTTCTGGATCAAAAGTGCTACATTTTCTTCTGCCGTAACACTCCGGGGGTGTAAGTTGCTTTTGGGAAAAACAGTGTCTCTGATGTCTCCATTTTTTATGCCTAGTGTTTTTCATATCATCATTAAATCAAAAAGTTCAACTAATTCAACCATGTTTTCCTAAAAATAGCTATTACATGTCTGTGAATTTTTCACTTTTGTGAAAGGCAAAAGACCAGAAAATGATTCAGTTCCAAGAAATTTATTTTTTGTAGTTTATAAACTTAAAGAACAAAGAAGCATGTAGAAAATTCTTTTGGAGTTAAATCTTGTAGTATACTTAAGTTACTTTGTGAATTACTATAATTAGCATAATCCGATAAAGTAAATGATTGGTACTTGTTCACTATTACTGGGACTTGAAATTGTAACATTTTTGACAGGTTTAAGGATTTTCCCATGATCCGGTGAAATACATGCTCCGAGACATTGTCAGGGCATTTGAGATGACACCTGTATATTTAAATCTCATTTCCTGCTACCATTTTTTAAATGTCTTGCTATCTTTAATACCACTGCTACTATTATTTATTGAAATGTTATATTTTAATGAATGTTTTATATATTTTACCTCATTTACTCCTCATAATAAAACTTGGTGTTAGACATTATTCTGATTTAGAAGATGAAATCAATAAAACTCCTGGTTAAATAACTTGCCTGAGGTTATACAGCTACTAAATAATGGAGCTAGGCTTCAAACCAAGTCTTCCTAATTACATTGCAACTCAGACACCGTCTATACTTCAGGACTATCATTAGTCACTGAAGAGAGAGACAAGATATACAAAGAGGGACCATAAAGGGTAGAATGGACCAAACTGTTTTAATAGAAGAGATGGCCATTTGATTGAGTCTTGAAAAATTAGCATTTACCAGCAAATTAATAGGTTCAGAAAATCATCCAAGACAAGAAAATGGTCAATAGAGATTGCTGGTTGTCCTTATTGAGGAGTGCTGAGTGATAGTCAGTGTCAGGACTATAAACCTTTCTTTGACTTCCTATTGACTAGTCCATTTTCAACTCTAAGAAGGGAGAGTGTAAATTTAAAATAATTGAGAGTTAGACAAGTTGTTCATATTAATAAGAATAAAAGTGAAATTTTTCCAGTAAAAATAGAATTGATTTCTATCCAGTACAAATGAAAACCATGCACATTGTATCTTAGTGTGCTATGGGACACTATTAGCCAGTTGAATATATGCAAAGTTTCAGCTCTTTATTTAATTTATGTTATTATACGTTTATTTTTAGATTATTTAAATAAACTTTCATTACTGATTTTCTAAATAAATATTGAGGTGGGAGGTTTAATTTGTGGAGATTTTATGTATCTCGACATTTAGCTAGCTATCATCTATCTTTTTCCCTATTTATTTTGAGATGGTATTGCTATCTTACCCGCTCTCTAAGTAAAATATTTTCTCAGATGCTTACTTTGTATTTGAATGAGAGTCAAATTTCAATTCTTATAAAATTATATTTTAACAATGTGTTATGGAAACTCATTAGAACACACATCTTGATCATAGAACAGACTCACAGAATTGCCTGGCATTTAGGATTTATACATGCCCCTAAAATATAAGTAAAAGAAATCATTTGAGGACTGCATAAAACAGAGGAGGCAAGCAGGGCCTGGTTTTGACAGTCTTTGAATGTTGTGTAAAGAAAATCTGATGTATCTTATAGATATAAATGTTATATGAACTGAAAAGACACATAGATTAAGTAAGAAAGCAGCTACATTCTTCTTTAAAAAATACCTTTGCAAATACCCACACTGTTAGAACTGCTATATCTGTGGAATACAATTTAAGAAAAATCATAATAAATTTTCTGGATACACGTAAACCATTAATTCCATTAAAACATATCAACTCAGCAATTAGTATATACAGACCCAATAAAGTAATAAAAATTTCAAACTTCCTCAAGGCTTCTCTACACCGTTAGGTCATGTTGCCAGATATGTGGTTGGGCAAAGGGGAACACAATCATTATTTTCCTATTTTTCTGGCCTAGAATCAGAGCTTTTCCTTCTCCTCTTCCACTTACCAGGTGGTGTATGACTCCTCCTGAGTCTTACTTGGTTGATTCTATCCAGGTGATCAATGGTAGGTACTTTCTTATCTTGCTAAGCATTTGATATTACACTTTCCTCACAGAGAACTATTGATAGTAATTTAGAGAACTCTTCATCACTGGGTTTCTGCTACCTATAGGTACTTTATTATAATAAAGTCTACCATGCAGTGAAGTACTACTATGATGATTTTTTAAAGTATTTAAAGTACATAAAGTATATAATCAATATTCAATAAATGTTTATTGTTCTTTTCTCGAGTTTTGAAATATCTTTATTATGTGATTGCAATCATGAAAGAAAAACAGTTGTATGTCTGCAAAGCTCAATTTCCTGTTTTATATAATCTTAACTTTTAACAGTGATTCTAAACATTTTAAAATAATGAGATATATATGAATATTGTTTTGAAGGATTCTAAACATTTATATAAAAATTCTTTGCCAAACTAGAACTACTTCTTTCTGGCATAGTCATCTTGAGTTATTATACTTTTTTGATGTTTATTACCAAATTGATTGGAATTAATTTTGTTTGTTTTTTTCCTAGTTCCCAGGCACCAACCTAATTGATACTGTGTTTCTGCTTCAGTTGATTAGTTTTTCTGTTTATATGCAATTTGGGGTTTGAAGGGAAACAGTGATAAGCAGATTGAGTGTCAGTATGCTTATCCACATACGGCTTTTCTGTCTGAATTGAATGTGGAATGCGAAAATTCATTAAAACTCACCTTTGAAAATACATATAAACAGTCCAGAAAAGTAACTGATGAGATGATAACACAAGTGCTTGAAATGCAGTCTCAGCCATTATAGTCTTAATTAACATATAGCAAACCCAATTGACACAATTTTCTGTAAAACCTTTCTAATAGGAGTAGAGACACTAGCATCTTGAATACTAGAAGTAGGTGTTATTCCTCTCACGGTCCTGAAAGGTTTTTTGTTTTGTATTGTTAATCTCCCTCAGTATTTGAATTCTTTGTTCTATAACCTTTCCCAATCTGTTTGTTTTCAATTCTAATCCCCAGGGGACTGTCCTAATTTCCTTGAAGCATATAGTTTGCAGATAAATTCATTTTCTGTGTAGTTACTTTTATGACTTCAAACATCCATATCAATAACTTTTTCCTAAGTCCTGGATTCTCAGTTACTTAATCTTCTAAATTACAATGATCTTTTCAACATTTCATTTCTGCAAAGCACTAACATCTTTCAGCTTATTATCAAACTAACAAACAGCAAATCAAAGCAAAGCAGAAGTAAACAAAACCTTGTCACTTCCAAGAATAGAAACCTGAACTTTTTTCCTAAGGAGTTCAACATAGAAATTATAGATGAGACAGAATTAAGACAGAATTTAGAATTAATTGGTAAATTAAAAAAGAAACTCTGTATTTACCTTTATTTTTTAGTTTTCTTTATTTATTTTACTTTTTAATTCATTTACATTTATTTTAATTAATTTTATTAAAGAAACATTGCATTATAACATTATATGTTTAAAGTATACATCGTATTAAAGCAATATCTGCACATTGTATGCTAAGTCCACAGCTATTTCAGGTTTTCTTTCATTGTACAATTAATCCCCCTTTATCCCATTTGCCCACTCTCTCTCCCACTTCTCTTCCTGAAATCATCGATTTTCTGTTTTATGAATAAAAATCTATTTGAGTTAGCTTTTTTTTATGTGTTTTATTTAATTTGGTTCGTTAATTTGTTTGATATCTCTATGTACCAGAAATGAGTGATATTGTAAGATATCTATCTTATGTCACTAAGCATAATTCCCTCCAGGTCCATTCATGTTGCTGCAAATGGCACGATTTCATCTTTTTGATAACTGAGTAATTTTCCATTGTGTTTATTTACCACATCTTCTTTATTCAATTTATCTATTGGCACTTGTATTGTTTCCAGCTCTTGTCTATCGAAAATAGCTCTGCCATGAACATGGGGATGCATATATCTCTGCAAATAAGTGTTGTGTTTTATAGAAAGTATATTTGTAAAATGGTGAGTGATAGTAGAAAACACTTACTTAAATGTATTTTAAAATTCCACCATATGCAAATGTTTATGAGAAATTTCTGTAATTTCCACTCAGTTTTGCTATGAACTTAAACTACTCTAAAAAAATTAAGCATATAAAAAAGAGACCGTTATACATTTGTGCTGGCTTTTTTCATATAGACTTTTTAAAAACATCTCAGCAACACATTTATATACTTACGGTCTTTTCTTTTCTTTTTTTTTTAAGCTCTTACAGGTCTTTAAATTGTCTCAAAGCTCTAAATTGCTTTTTCAATATATGATCTTAATAGCTGATATTATATATTATGTCACTGAAAATCTGTTTTCTCAGACTGTGCACTTCTCCTTTTGTCATGTTTCTTCACTCATTTTTTCTTCTTATGTTTATAACAACTGTATCATTTCTCTACTGAAAGACTTCTTAGTTTGTGTACACATGGTGTCTCTGTGCTTCCTCCTAACTCTTCCTGGCATGAATGTTTACTATTTTGAATTTTTCATTCCCTCAATCTTTCGTTTTTCTTATACTTATGATTAAACTTTGTCCACCTTAATTTAAGACAAAGATCTTTAAGTTGAAGACAGCTTTTGAGTAGGTAAGTCTAGTCAATGAATACAGTTAATTATGTTATTTTTATGTCTCTTGACAGGAATGCTCTCTTGCATTGTCACTTTCATGATCACTTTAATATTATTTGGGAGTAAATCATATACTAGTACTTTGACTCAATGGGAAGTGTATATTTTTTTAACCAACTCAGAGTTTTACCTGTCCATATCAAGTTTGGAATGAGGGATGAGATGAGTTAAGGTACAAATCTTATTCTTTTATTGATGAGATAAATTGTAGTACAAATATTTTGAATAATTTAACATTTTTATAATGCTAGTTACCTATTCCTTCAAAATTTCCCTATCTTCTTAGTCAGTTATTCTATTTTCTTTGCATTTCGAACCCCTCTTTCTTATCTTTTGCATTCTACACAATAACATTCCACAAGATCTTACCTAAATCTAGGGCTCTTCCCTTCCTCTTTCTCTTGATTATTTCTATGATTCTCTAAATTTTAATCTCTCTTGGAACAAAATAATTAGCCTACCTCAAACTTTGTTACCTTCATGACCTTCTGAGATACAATATCAACTCAGCTGGCTGGATCATCTCAAATTTAAATGCTCTAAGTACATCATTCACCATATTCCCCAGTGCGGTTCCTTTTCCTGTCATATTTGTCTCAGTTAATGAAGTACATAATCTTCCAAGGTGTGGATCTTCCAAATCATCTTTGAATTTTCAATATCCTCTCAATGCACCATCAATGTCTCTTCAAGATGTTTGGGGTTTTATATGAGAATAAAAATGTGACTTATTTAAAAAAAATCTTAGAAGTATATCCTAAATTACATAATTTGGCTAAATTATAGTATGAATATTCTGTAATTGTAGAGCCAAGAAATTATTGAAGATATTTAAACATTGCAAGGAAATAACAATGAAATATTGCATCTGTCCTGGGAGATCATTCAGAGTAGAAAGGTAGGAGAGCAATGAGATAGAGCAGTTTTCAGCAGTATCCATAGAAAACAGTGCCCAACTCTGAACTCTGAATATTTAAGACTTATGTAGTTATAGTGAGGATAGATTAATTAAGCTATCGGGCTCAAGGACAACCAGTCATTGATTTCAATTTAATAAATCTATTTGGTCTGATTCCAGTTTAACCTAACCATCTTCTGATTATATGTTGGGATCTTAGGTAGTCTTACTTACAGATTCAGTTAATGTAATTGCTTAATCTAAATATAACTGTGTTCTTCCCTGGAAGTTAAGTCTTTGGTCTTCAGGATTTTATATTATGAGTCTAGTGAATGTTAACACATAGAAATGTATGCGTATAAGTATAGAAAGGTATTGGTTATATGTCAGCATTTTCAATTTTTGTTGAAAGTTTTGTATTTACATGTGCATGCACATATGTGTGTTTATATATAGCACATTTATTTGGTTGTTGCATAGTTCCATGGCTGCCAGACACTGGCAATATACACATAATCAGAATACCAATCAAGAAACAAAAATGGTCAACATGCCAAAAGCCCCCTAGCGCAAGTATTTGGAACCTCTTCCCTAGGTCATTGAAAGACTTTAAAGAGGTCTCCCTTTCCTTCTTCATTGACATTTTCTAATTTATAGTTCTAATTCCTCTGCTTAATAACACTGCTTCTCACTGCATAACTTCAAAGGTACTTGGAGGGTTTTACCTACTTTTCAAGTTCCAAATCTCATGATTTCCCTAACCAAAATAAATAACTTTCCAAGCCTAGAGAGTCACCATGGAAGCAAAGCATCAGGGACTGCCCAGTGATTCTAGACCAACAATACACTTTGGTGTAATCAGAGACGCTTTCAAAAGTACACATATCTGCTTCAATTTATCTTTTTTACTGATTTCAATTTTGTCTGACAACTGACCCACCACCAGGTTATGTCAGATTTACTGTCAATGTATCCAGAACCCAGCCGTTCCTACAGTCTAGAAAACGGGCACTTCAACTTCTGTCGTCTCTCATGCGGGACACTGCAAATTATATCCAAATTGGATCTTTTTCCACTTTCACTCTTGTTACATAATCGTCAGAGTGCCTCTATTAAATTGTCTATGTCAAATCATACCTCTTTTATTGTTTAAAAAATCTTGTAGTAGCTTGCTATCTTAGCATAAAATTCAAAGCTCTTAAAAGAGCATCTAAGCCCCTGATCTGCACTGTTCAGCACAGTGTGGTCACAGTCACAGTTGACTCTAGGTGTGGGGTCCAAATTAAATGTCCCGTAAGTGGAAAATAAGCACCAAATTCCAAAGTCTTTGTAGAAGAACTTATAAAATGTCAATATTGTCTTGGTCACAGGTTAAAATAATAGTACCTTTCATATTTTGCATTAAATAATCTTATTAAAATTAATTTCACATGTCCATTTTTCATTTTATAATGTAGCTACTGGAAAAAATTTAATTACATATGTGACTTGCTTTATAGCTCTATTGGACAGTGCTATACTAAGCCATCTAGTTTCCACTGTCTCTCTGACAATCTTCTCCTGATAGTTCACCATTTCTTACTATACTGCCTTCCTTGCTGTTCTTTTAATTTCCCATGCCTGCTGCCACTACAGAGCCTTTGCATCTGAATTTTCTGTCAGTCTAAAAGGTCCTATCACTTAATGATTCATGGTATCTTCTCATTTCCTTTAGACCTTTTCTTTAGCATGCTTTCAGGGAAGCCTTCTGCGACCACTCAATCTAAAACTGAAATCCATAGAATGTTGTGTCTCTCTTCTTTGCTGTATTTTGTCCCCGGAGTTCTTATGTTTATTTAATACAGATTGATCCTATAGTACAAACTGAATACTAAAGAATCTTTTTAAATCTAGCAAAGTCTAATTTCTGTAGTCCAAAGCACACAATACAGACAGCAGCAATCTTTATTCAATGTTTATACAAATAATGGAGGCTTTAAAATAAGGAGACAGTCTCGCCTGGATTTTTGAGGACATGAACAGAGACATGTGTGAGTTAGCATTCAGAAGTCCAAGGAGGGTGTCTTTCATGTTTAGGGAGCCTGATTCCATAGAGCAGAAGCCCAGAACATCATCTCCTGAGAACTACAAATGAAAATGTTACGACCACTCTTCTAGTCTAGGAGGAACCTTGGTCATGACAAGCAGAAGGATTTACTATGACTATTAAAGCTGAATTCCAGTCCCTTGTTACTAGTGGGCACAATAGATGACTGGTGTTGAAGAGCAAAAAGCATTAGTTAAGAGTAGGACTGTTTAAGTGGCTGCCTATGTTAGAAACCTGTTCTCAGTAGCTATGACCCTCTTCCAACACCAGAATAATGATCACATAAAAACAACTGAGGAAACGATTGTCTATAGTGTCCACTTTATTTTTATATTCACTTTTTTATAGGAACCAGACAGGCAAGCAGGGAGAGCACTTTATTTAGTTGTTAACTTTAGCTGTCCCCGCCCTCCCAGACGTCTAACCCAGGCCCTTGGACTGTGTGTGGGCTGCATTCCAGGCATGGGCTTAACACCTGAGACACCTGGGCACACTGATGTGCAATTCAATAATTGTCATTTTTTGACAGTGCAGTGCAATTAAGGTCAACTGACGGTATGGTAGTTTCAGGAATGTCTTAGATCCTTGATTGGGCCCCTGTAAAACAGCCGGTTCACAAATATCTACCAATGTTAGCAGTGTTCACTATTTCTCCACCTCTATTAAGACTATAGTCATTTATTATTCTTAGCAATTGTTGTCTAGTAGCACTCATTTAATCCAGAGTATACTTCATGCTTCCTTTGAAAGGGTGATGTTAGTTACACTGCCCCCATAAAAGAGTTGGGAAAGAATCATCAGTCAGTTCTGGTCTTCATTCATGTTTAATTATGTATGAAAGTGTGATTTCTGTTCACTACATATAAACTTCATAAATAGAAGACATGATCTTTTAGCACTCAGCAGGAAGAATAAAATGGGGGTCTTCCAGATCATGCTATTTTATTTTATTGTAACTTAATAATAGCATTTTATTGAAAAATGAAAAATGAAAGACACTGTTAAATCAAGAAATAGGGTTACTGTATTCAATTACCATTCATGAAGAACACACACAAATGACATGATAAAATATGGAGAACACAAAAAATTCAAATCTGACTGTGTAATAATCACCAAGAGAGACTATAAAGCATTTTAACATAAAAAAATGGATCAACTAATGGACTGTTCAGGAAATTCACTGCATACATTTTTTCCTGTTTGGTTCATATTTATGATTAAATATATTACAGATGAAAAATATACTAAAGCACATATTTAACTCTCCCTATTCAACATGTTAAATTTTATCCCTGTTTATGTCCACTTGGTTCCCTCCTAGGTTTCCCTGTTTTCCAGAATATTTCTATTCTTCTTTAGAACTCCACCCTTCTTTAAAAGAAAGACCTCAAAATGAAAACACTGCAGGTTTTAATTCTTAAAGAACAAATGTGATGGGCCACATATTATTTTACAGTTTAGGAATGAATAAAAAGATAAAGTGGGATTAGAAAGAGACATGTTTCAAAATAAAACTAAAGTGCCAGAACTTTGTTAATAATTTTAAAAATGGAATTACTAGACCAGTGAAGTATGGTTGGAGAGGAAGTAACATTGGGCAGCTTCCTTAAAATTTCTGAAACTCAGATTCCACAGTAGTAAAATACATTTACATCTAATGGTTGCTGTGAGGAGAAAATGATATAATTAACATAAAGCACTGAGCCTGATCTATAGCAACTGTTCTACCAAAATATATTGTCATATTGCATTTGCTGGTGTTCATACAACAATGGGATTCGATCCTGATTCTTCACTCTCTTTAATGCATATATCAAACAGCTACTCATTCTTCCTGACTACTATTCTGCAGTAGTCTGTACAGTGTTTTCTGAGGGAAAAATTGTCTTCCCAAATGTTTTCTGTTTATATAAATCCCTGCTTCCATGGAATTTACAATCCAATCAGATGTTTGCACATGTGAAGCAACTTGGGTCAATAATAAAGGTGTTGCTCTTATTTATGTTCTTGGTGAGGATGAGATCCATTTTCAGGTAAGAATGGCAAAGAGTAGAAAGAGAGGACGAAAAACAATATTCTTTACTGAGTGTTAGCTTGGTGTCAAAAAGTGCTGAATGGTTTTAATTGATCATATTTTACTCTCATACTACACCAGAAAGCAGTAAGATCCTCCCAATTATCATAAAAACAGGAATTCGAAGAAACATCTTGTCCAAAGACATGCATTATGGAAGAACCCACAGCTTATTCAGTCCTTTGACTCTGTTACTAATGGTCGTACCATGAGGGGACCAAACATGAGGGCTGGAACTCTGAGCATATTAGATGATTTTTTTTTTTTTTGGAAGAATGGATTAATCCATGAATGAGCACAATGTGACTTAAAGGCTACACATGATTTTAGAGCTTTCCTTTAAGGATTTACTCATACATTTTATCAAGGTTTTGTCATATACCAAACATGGTAATTAGATTTGAGACTATAGGGAAAAGCGAGATATAATTTTTGACTTAATAAATTCATATTCAATAAAATTAAATACTTTTGATATAATGTTATAAGTACTTCCTTAGGGGAATCCTCTTAGTGCTGGTAAGATCACTGAAGAAGAGTCTTCTCTTGGTTATGTTGGGATGGATGTCTCATAAGTGAAAGTATATTAAAGAGCTCACCAAGGAGAAGAGAAGAAAGAGAAATCTCAGTCAGAGAGAAAGAGGAAACACTAGGAACTATGAAAAAGCATAAGTATTTTTTGAAAACAATTTGCTCTGAGTGGCTGGTTATGAGGGAAGGGTAGGAAAGGGAAGGCTAACGTTAACCTGTAGCTTCAGCCCAGGGCAAAGTCTGGCTTTATGCCTGGAAAAACTCCTTGAAAAGGGAAGTTAACAAATGGCATAAGTCACACATTTCTTAATAGACTATCTAGAAGGTAGAACAAGATTCCACTACCTCTTACTACAATAACTGCAAGCCTTGGGCCAGTTGCCGATCTTTCTAAAGAAGGCACTGGTGCTTCCTTTATCATAGGTTGAGAAATTCCACAATGGAAGACCAGAATTCTTCTCCCTGTTCACAGGTCTTGTTAAGCTTTTTTGCTTCCAGGAACAATGAGAGAATTGAAACCTTATTTCTAGGTTCCCCCCATTAAACAGTTTCCAGCATCACAAATACACTATGTACCCTCAAATGATCAACAGTTGATGAAGCTAGAAAGGCCACTTTATTATGTAATGAAGGATATTGCAATACTGATGAGCTTTTGTGTCCCTCCAACATTTATATGTTGAATCCTATTCCTAATGTGATTGCATCTAGAGAAAGGCTAAGAGGAAATCAAGGTTAGATGAGGTCAAAAGATGGGACTCTACTCCAAAAGGACTAAGGTCTGATAAGAATAGGAAGAGAGAGTTCTCTCTACCATTTGAGGATGCAGAAAGAAGGTGGTCGTTTGCAAGCCAGGAAGAGTACTCTTTTCCATGATGGAATGCTACTATGCTGGCACCTTAATATGGAATTTCTAGTCGATAGAACTGTGAGAAAATAAATTTCTTTTTCACCACTCTATGGCATTTTGTTATGGCAGCCTGAGGAGACTAAGACAGTTGAAGATTAGAAATGGAATTTGGAGACTCAGAAACAGTCATGGGGAGTGAGAAATAAATGTAAGAACAATGAGGCAGCAGGGACTGTAAAGTGACTCAAACTTTCTAATACACATCCCCATTTTTTTCCTGAGTAACTCATCCTTTATGTATAATTGCTATTGCATTTCCAACAGAAAAATATTTTTTGAAAAATGAAAGTACATTTTTACTACATGATTGAATATACTATGTCTTTCACAAGTTTTAGAAGTAGAAAAGATATAAAAGATTAAAATCAATGATGAGGAAAAAGGAAGGAATCTTATCTTGAAAAAAGAGGCATACAAAGTTGCTTTTCTTTATGGTAAAATCCTCTCTTAAGGAGCATCATTCAAGCAGTTGTTCCTTCTTCTGTTCCTAATTTTACACTCAATCTGTTTCTTCCTCCTTGTTTTACCTGTCAATTGAATGATACAAGCACTTAATTTACTGACTGTAAAATTGTTTTAAAAATTAGAAATGGTGCAATATTTGACACTAATTGGGATTTCCCTGGCTTAGGGGAAACACTCTAATTACAATAGTAAACCAAGTTATTCCTTAGATTTTTCTGGTCTCTCTCTAGCACTCACAGCAAAGTTACTTTAACAATTTAGTTTCAGGTTCTGATCTCCGTTTCCTCTCCTTCTAGTCATGCCTTTACACAGTGTTCAGTCCTTAAAAGTCACTGCACTTCTCTGTTCCATGACACTGACCTATGAGACACTGAATCTAGATGACATACTTAGGCTGCACTCTCTGAGCAATCTGCAGAATTAAAACTGTAAAGCATCTCATCCTTGATTATGTTTCCTACCTAGATTTCTTGCCTTTCTGTGTTTTGCTTCTTCTCTCAATCCCTGGTGTTGCTCTTCTTAGAAGTTTACCTTTGAATGTCTCTTCTCACGCTATGCATTGCAACTGGATTGACACATCTGTTTTTTTGACTTCAACTACAAAGTTTCCAAGTTCTTAATTTAAATATCCACTTGAGCGCTTGAGCACTTTTTTTTTCTGAGCTTTGATCATACATTTCCAAAAGCTGGCTGGGTGTGGAATTCAACAGTCTGTGTTACCTTGAAAAGTCAGTTTCCTTGTTTGTATGATGGAGCGATAATAAGAGTAGTAGTAATAATAATAATGATAATAATAACAGCTATTTGTCACACAGAGGTTTTCTGTGAGGTGGAGATAAAATAGATTAAAATCATGCTTATTAATCTACACTATTGATTTTATTTCACAATGTATACTTAAACTCATTATCTCCACTCCCCACACCACCGCAAAACAAAAACAAAAACAAAAACCCTTCTCTAAGTCCATGTCTCTGTGTAGCCCTTATGATGTGGTTTCCTGATTAGAGGAATATGAGAAGTTATTATGTGCTGATGTGACTCTGAATATGAATGTCTAGAGGCCCATAATTCTATGAGCCTCTGACCCAGGAGACTACTCTCTTTTCACAGATTTCAGAGTTTTGAACTTGAGGACATGTTTTAGAGCAATACAGAGAGGCAATAGAAATATGCTTCTTTATCTACTCCAGATTTATAGAAAAAAGCATTAGATACTCTGGGATAAACCATTTAGTAAATGCAACCTTGAACTAAGCCTACCCTTTGAACCGGGCCAGAGTATGTGATCAGTCATTCAAGACTAACCAAATTCTTGGTGTTTAGAGCACTAGTCTAAAAGACCAAGTACTTGTATAGAATCCTAGCTGCAAATCCTATCACTTTCAGACCCTTTCCCACTTTATCCTACCTAATCTCTGAGGAGTAAGTTCCTGTGAGTTTTTTATTCATGCTCTTTTATACATGCAATTGATGGAAAAAAATAGAAAATTATTTTCAGAATGACATTTTCAAGAGATAGAGAAAAATCTATTGTTTCTCTGAGACAGAAATCTTGGAGCAACAATATCAAGAAGCCAAAATGACAACAGAAACTCAGGCATGCTATGATTAGATTTCTTTGTAACCTAGAAATAGTCTTATTTTTTTTTAATTTAGAATTAAATCCAAGTGTTATTGCCTTAATGTTTTTAGAGAGTATTTCTCAAATACTTTCTTTCTGCTTTCCAAAAAAAAGGGCAAATATATAGTTTCAAAGTTAAAGTTCTAGACCAATTACATTTAAGAGTATATTGCTATCTTTTAAAATGCCTTTAATTGGAAAATAGTGATTAGCTTAGTATCAGTCGTGGTAAATGCTCATTATTATATCTCTTAATGTTTTCAGTGTGACCACATATATTTCTGGTAGTTCCTTGGATGGAAATTACAATAATTTATTTCTGCACATTTCTCCTCTCTCTCTCTCTCTCTCTCTCTCTCTCTCTCTCTCTCTCTCTCTCTCTCTCTCTCTCTCTCTCTCTCTCTCTCTCTCTCTCCCTCCCCACCACATATGTGTAATGTGTGTGATTAAATAGTAGAGATTATTTCTGCAGATTGTTTTTATTTTACAAAACTTTCATGTAATTATCCTGTCTATGAGAAAATGGGAATTAAGCATCTCCATTCTTTATCTGGCAGTTAGTCTAACTACACATTCAGGAGACAGGAGTATTTCCCACTCTCTCTAAGCATTGTTCTGGTCTGAAAAAATTTATTGTAAGAAACATGATCATTCCATTTCCTTTTATTGAATAAGTATGAAATGGTTTCAGACTCCTAAATGAAGAAAGGGATTTGACTTATGATTTATGTTATTTCTAAATTAAATATTATATTAGTTTTTGTTTCTGTTCATGCAGAAATCTTAACCTCATAATCAAAATGCCAAAGTAATACATAGTTGGAGAAATATATATATTTTATCTTTGTCTTTCATATTAAAGTTTCATGCAAACATTGCAATGTTGAGTGTAAGTGGTGAAAAGCTAGAGGCTGAAGATTTGGAAAGAAGCAAAGCAAAAGAACGTGGAGTAGGCAGACCAGGAGGCTGGATGATAGCTAAGATACTTGAAATTTTCTTTCTGACTCAAAAAATAATAGTTTCTTCACCTGTAAAATTAGATTAAGTTCAAAGCTCTTTCCAGATTTAATACTTTAAAAAATCCATTGACATTCATATGTAGTTCTAATAACATTTTTATATGTAACATAACTGTTTCTACAACAAAATCTACTTCAGAAGCTCTTAGTAAATCACTATGATAATTGAGATATCAATAAGCACTTATACAATGTTTACTATGTGCTAAACATTACAAAAGACTCAAGAAGCAATAAATAAATAACACCCTCCATGTCCATAAACTTTACTCCTAAGAGCCAAAAATACATGATAATTACAATGAGAAATGCTTGGAAATGTACACATAGGGCCAAGGGCTTCCATTTTAAGAAAATTTGGGACAATCTAGGGTGAGGGAACATAAACTACATAGAAAAAATGACACTGAAGTTGAGCATTGAAGTATTCAGAGGACAATTCAGAGGATAAAGATACGGAGTTATGTCAGCAGACACGTGAGAATGATTTGGGTATAGATCTAACAGGGAGCCACAAATTCTCCTTCTGTTACTTTCATGTCAGTTCAAAGAGTGGTCATTGCTATCTTCCATGTGTTAGGGTAGTATAAGCTAGGATTGTAGGTAAAAAAATGTAGAAAGAAGTATAGTCACTAATCCCTGAGAGCTGCAGTCTACTGGGGAAATGTGCAAACAGATCATCCCAGGAACAGGTGTTAAATACTGTGATAGAGAGGAGTGCAGTGACCTCTTGGAGTACAACTATGGAATGTTCTACCCAAATCTAGAGGAAGAAGCATGTGAACTCTATCTTCTAAAATGAGTCTGTTTAGTCTATTAAACAGAACATTTCTCTCAGAAAAATAGTATCAGAAGGAACTAATAGGAAAAAGAGGTTAGAATAAAGCTCCATCATTACACTTTTGGATATTTACCCAAAAGCACAAAAATACTAATTTGTAGATATATATGTACCCCCATTTATTGCAGCATTATTTATAATAGCACATTGTCAGGTGAATGGATAAAGAAGATGTGATATATACATATATACATATATATACATACACACACAAAGTAATACTACACAGCCCTTAAAAGATAAAATATTGTTATTTGATAAAACATGGATGGAACTAGAGGGGATGATACGAAGTGAAACTAGTCAGAAGGAAAAAGACAAATACTGGATGATCTCACTCATATGTGAATTATAAATAAATAAAGCAAAGAAACAGAATAATTAAAAAGTAATCATTGGACATTGACATCAGAACTGAGATTATAACTATGAAATAGATGGGGAGTGGAGACAATGCATGGTGGTGTCCAATGGACAATGGTGAATAATATTTTGCAATTTATTGGTGAGAAGGGTGTGCTGGAATATATTTGAGGAACCTACACATATGGGTTTATATTATTTTGTAAATCAAAGCTACCTCAATAGATTTTTAAAGAAAAGTAAGAAACAGATTAGGAAGAGGATTACCAACAGTTGATTATTATTGGATCATAAACGTAAAGGTAGGGAATTCTGAGACATGATACATTAGAAAAAAAGGGAAATACATTTTATGGAAGCTTTGTACAGGGATTTTACTCTGGGTTGTAGTGAAGTCATGGGAAATTTTAACCTGGAGAATGGCTTAGTGAAATCTTTATTTTAAGGGATTAGGGGATGAATATGAGGGACACAAAGCTGAGTTGGAAACTCATTTAGGAGGCTACTGTAATGATCCACAAACGAGGAAATGAAGATTGAAAATAAAAGTAAAGGCAGAGGGAACGAAGGAGCTATTAATTAGATACACTTCTAAGAGAAAAATTAGAAGAATTTTCTAAGCCATTGTTTGTGGTGTTTTGCAAAAAAGAACTAAAAAGGACTATCCCTACTCTTGTCTCTCTCTCTCCACTCTCCCTCTCTTTCCCACACCTTGGAAACAATCAGTATCTTGATTTCAAATTTCTTTAAAGGGTATTACTCTGGTCTTATCCAATAGGGCTTTCTGATATGATAGGAATATTTGCTTTGGATAATCAAACATGATATGATAATCTCTCTACACACGTGCCACTAGTTATATTGAGCACTTGAAATTTGATTAGTGGGGCTCTTTGAATTTTTTAAATTTTATTTTAAAATTAATTTAACTTTACCCTCATGTGGGGTATTTATCATAATTCACACACACACACATCTGAGACAGCAAAACTCATAACTCCTAAAATTTTGTTTCCAACTTGTATCTTTCTCTTTACCACAAGACTGTATCCAGCTATCTACTCAATATATATACTTAGGAACTAAGGAACTAAGGAACATAAGACCTAGAAATTTAAAATCTAACTTCTGAACCATCCGCTGAAACCTGCTTTTCTTAATGTCTTCCCCTTCTCTGTAAATGACTTGTTACTTCTGAGTTCTTTCTTTCTCTAACACCCTACATCTCATCTTTAAACAAATCAAATCAAAATTGGACCTAGAATCTGATTCTTCCCAATTGCGCCACTGTCACTGAGCCTATAATAACATCTCTTTTTGCCAGGATTATTGCAACAACCTTTGACAGACTTCCCTCCTTTGATCTAGCTGCTTTGTAGAAACCTACTAACAATTAGAGGTCATAGTGTGTTATTTTATTGTAGTCAAAATTCTTGCTCTGAATAAAAGCTAAAATTGACAGTGGTCTCTATCATCTGTCCTTATGCTACTTCTCTCCTCCATGCTCACATTGCTCTGATTAAACTGCATTTCTTGTTCTTCCTGGAAAACCCCAGATACGTTCCCAATGCAGAGCTTTGCTTTGACTCCTTTTCATTCCTGGGATGCTCTTCCCTTGGATCTCTCCATGACTCATTTCTTCATTTTCTACAGGGAAATACAGTGTGGAAGTAAGGTCTTCCTTGACAACCTTATTTAAAATTTCATTCCCCCAAGCTCATACTCTTAATCCCACTATAATACTTTATTGTTCTCCACAATACTTAGCAGCATCTGGTACAGCAAATGTTTTATATATTTTGTGTATTGACTATGGTCCCCTAAGCTAAACTGGAGTCCTCCCTGATGATGAGTACTTTAATCTATTTTGATCTTTACTGCATTGACAGCACTTAGAACATTGCTTGCAACATGTCAGTGTTCAGTATATTTCTCAGTTACATGACTAAGTGATTTTCAGATTTGTAATTCATGTTGAGTGGTTTTATCACTAGAATACAAGAGGAGAAGGAATAGGTGCTCGATGCATATTTGTTGATGGGATTTTAAAGTGAATTAATGGAAATAGAAAAATTTAATACTATATAAAAAAAGAATAAATGGAGTGCAGATCATTCTGAGGATGGTAGATTTGGTATAAAAAATAAGTTTGTGGTATCAATGTAGTTGAATTTTATTCTTTAGAAGGGGAAGCCATCAAAAATGATTTTAAATTATAGAGTGATACATATGGATATTGACAAAGCAATAACCTCTTTTTGTGTTACCTCTTTTGATATCCCAACTAATCATTCCATCACTTGTCCAGCTCAGATCCTCATCCTTTCTTATCTGCAAATCTATCTTTCATCTTATCATATATTGATTTTATAAAATAAATATTGGTTCTTATATTGTTGACTTTATGTCACACTGACATGACGTATCTATATGTTTGTAGCTAGCTGACTCTCATTCTTCAGGGGACACTAACAGGACATACTGAGATAAGATATTATGGCATCAGGACCAGAATCTCATATAGAGTGAGGGAATGAGGGATTTCTCTTTACTTAATCAATATATACTAAAATAAGAGTTTATTTATGAGTTGTATCTCCAAAAATACAATACCCTGTTTTGTGATTCACTAAAAGTTCTTCAAGCGTGAGTACTTGTCAAAAGTCACCTACATTCTCTAATAATTTTGCTTCATGATGAAAATACTTGGCATTTTGTAGCTGGGTTTTGTGGGACAGCACAAGGCATACCGTTAGTGCATGCATAATAGGTAGCCTCACCTGCCCCAGTGTCAAGTTGTTTCTGACATAGTCTTGTAATTAATGAAAATGCACTTTCTGTGGCTTATGCCAGTAATTTGGCAATGACAGAAACATGTGCCTTGCTTGATGAGCCTAAAAGTGAGAGAAAGTAGGAGAAAACTTGGTAGAAAGTTTATTCCAGTTGACAGTCCACCCTGGGTGACATTAATGAGGCTTTAAGTATGTTGATATAAATCAAGATATAGCCAGAAGGAAGACCAAGATAGTTAGAAGAAACTGTGAAAACTAACTATGTTAGTTTCCCTGGAGTAGATGAAGGAGTGATTTTCCTTTCAGCATAGAGAAAATTACCCAGTCTCTTTAGACAGTGAGTTAATGAAAGGGGAAATAATGTCTAGCATCTTCTATCGCAAACACCCAGGCCACAGTGAGGGGAGTTCACTAGTGAAAACTAAGTTAGAATTGTCTTCAGATGTTTTATCTTCAGAGCCTGTTCTTTGAATGATTTGTGATTATCCTTTCTAGGATGACAAAAAGACCTCTCATTATCAGATCTCTATTTCCCTCTCTTATGAATTCCTTACACACCATCATACATCCTACCCACCGTAAGTCTCATCTGCATTCACTTACAATTATTGGGGCATTTAATTCAAGCCCTGATCGTGTGTGTGTGTGTGTGTGTGTGTGTGTGTGTGTGTGTGTGTGAATTATGATATTGACTAAGCTCTCATCTTCCCTTTTTTTATTTGGTTTATGTACCAAATGTTTTTCTTTTAGGTATGTTTTCACTTCTCCCTAATAATGAGTTTATAATAAGATGCTATGTCAAAGTATGATTCCAAATAACCTAAAACAGAATCAAATGGGTAATCGATTGAAAAATACCCATAAGTCTGAGCTTCTAGCTATTGGAGAAAAGTCTTCTAGAATTTTAATTTTACCAAACTTTTCAGGCAGTGTTTATTCACAGTATTTGGGATTCTTCAGTATAGTGATAGTTTTGGGTGCTAGAATTATGCAGATATAAGTTCACTTCTCAACTTGATCACTTACTGTTCTGGTGGTCATAAAACTGTGAAAATCTAATTTTATTCAGCTCTAAAACAGCAATGAATGATGGAGAACAAATTGACTTAATAGATATAAGTGTTTTGCAAGGAGGTGTGGCACAGAGCAAACTCTCAGTAATGCTGTTATAAGTTTTATTATTCTTTGTTTGCATAGCTCTTTACTGGTTTTGCTCTTAGGGACTTTATTGTAGTTTAATGCAATCCATAGTTACTTATCTACCATATGGGTAGAAGAGAAGGAAGAAGAGAATCTTATTCAGCTCTATACTCCTCAAACACCCAGTACAACTATCTTCTCACTTAAATACTTAAAATCCTAGTTGGATACAGAATTAAATAATTTTTGAATGCCCTAATTTTGTTTAAAAAAATAATCTTATAATCAAAATTTTAAAAGTGCAATGAGACATAGGAGCTCAATTTCTGTAAATTAATAGACTATTTTAAAACACATCATCTTGAAATTGTTTTATAATAGCTTTGATGTAAGATATTTTCACTAATGAAAAATAGGAACTTTTCAAAAATAGTCTTTCATTTAACCCATATTTATTGACAGTCTAGTAGGTGCTAAGTAATCATCTAGGCACTGAAGATACATCAGTTTATAATTAGTCAAAAAATTGTATTATTATGATGCTTACAAGCAAATAAATATGTTGGGAGGGAGTGGGCAAACACGACATACACAGATATATACATAAATAAGTCACAGAGACCAGGCCATCAGAAGATGGCGATCTGCTAAGGACATAATTCAGATCCTTCCCACAGAGCAACTAGGAATTCACATGCTCTCCAGAAACAAACACTGAAGAAAAGCAGGTGCAGAAGTTATAGACACGCAGCAGCAATCCTGACCACAAGGGTGGGCCAGAACACCAGGGCCGAACCACACTATAGATTCAGGAGGTGGGATTTGGGCCATTCTGGAGGGATTGGCACCGTGATAAGAAAAGGGCCTCCTAGAGAGTCACTCCAAAAGCAGTGAAGAGTCTGGGACCAGGACATGGAGGCAGGGGAGATGGTCTTGGTTTAGGGTGGAAAGCAAACCAGCACCACATGATCTCAGCTGGAGCCTGTGTAGTGACATTTCACTGAGCACTGCCATAACTAGAATGCAGCTAGGGGAATTCCCCTCCTTTATCCCCTCTCACCACCATATTGCCTTGGAGTCTCAGCATTTGCCCACGGACTATGCCATCTCTAGGATTAAAGTAGGAAGGTAGTCTCCCAGGAGGGATGAACTCTCAGCACTGCCATTAGTTCCACACCGTGAATAGATGCAGAACTGCAGCCTGATTGCAAATTATGGGCCAATGAGATGATCACCATGTACAACTTCATCACTGGGAGGAAAATGAACTCACAGAAATATAAACAGAATGCTAAACAGAGTAGACAGAAAAATATACACAAAATGATGAATCCAATAAAAAACCAAGGGGAAATCTGAATACAGCAGACACACACAAACTACCTGAGGGTGAATTTAAGGTAACAGTGATAAACATATTCATGGAATTCAAGAAGACAATAGAAGAAGAGAAAGAAAACAACAAAATAGAAAGAGAAGAAATTAATCAAGATATCAAAGAAACAAAGAACATACTCGTTGAACAAAATAACTTAATAGCGGAACTCAAGAATAGGATGAATGTAGCCTCCAATAGAATTAGTGTGCTAGAATAGGGCAGAGAAATGCAATTAAGCATATAAACAAAGAGATAAAAGAATGCAAAGAAATGAAGACAACATTTGAGACCTAGGAATAACATTCACATTATAGGGGTCCCAGAAAGACAAGAGAGAGAAAGGTTGGCAGATACTGTATTTGAAGAAATAATAGCTGAGGACTTCCCCAACCTGAAGAATAAAGCAAGCCTCCAGATCCAGGAAGCTCAAAGAGTTCCTAATAAAAGAAACCCAAACAGAGCTACACCTAGATACAATGCCATCAAAATGTCAAAAATAAAAAAAATTCTTTAAAGCAGCCAGAGAAAAATAAGTCACCTGCAAAGTAGTCTCCATAAGATTGCTAGTGGGTCAGGAGGGAATGGTATGATATATTCAAAGTGCTGAAAGAAAAGTATTTTCAACCTAGGATACTACATCCTGTAAGATTATCATTCGGAAATTAAGAAACGATAGAAAATACTCTTCAGATAAGAAAATATTAAAGGAATTTGTCACCACAAAACTAGGTCTACAAAAAATATTTAAGGGTACTCTAGTTAAAGTGCAAAGAAACCCCACTTAAAAACAGTAAGCAGCAAATATAAAAAACGGGAAGGAGAAGAGAATTAAAATGTGGAGGGTAAGAAGAGTGTAAGATCAATCTGCTTTCAAATTAAAAATAGGAAATAAGCATAGAATTTTTAATACTAACTTCAGGGTAACATCAAAATATATCTCCTGGGAAAAATCAAAGAAGAATACAAAAAGGGAAATCAAACAAAACATAAATACACCCAACCAACCTAAGAGGAGAAAGAGAAGAACAAAGGCATTGTCTTAAACAACACATAGAAGGCAAATTACAGAATGACAATTAAACAGCTATATATCAATAATCACACTAAATGTTAATGGGCTGAACTCAACAAATAACGCCAGAGTGACTGAATGAATTAAAAAGTAAAACCCAACCTTCTACAGCATTCAGGAAACCCACATTCTTTCAAAAGATAAGCAAAGACTCAGAGCCAGTGGTTAGAAGACAATCCTATAGCAGAATAGCAAGCACAAAAAAAGGAAGAATAGCTATGCTTCTATGGGATAAAATAGACTTCCAACTAAAAAGCAAAACAAAAGACAGAGATGGCTATTTTATAATGATTAAAAGGTCAATTCAGCAAGAAGATATATGCTTATTAACATATATGCACCCAATGAAGGAGCATCAAAATATATTCAGCAAGTATTATCAGAAATGATCAGAGACTTTGACAGCAACACAATAATAATGGGATATTTCAGTACCCCACTTACAACAATGGACAGATCAACCAAGCAGAAAATTAACAGTGAAAGAACAGCTTTAAATGATTTGGAACGGTTAGGTCTAATAGAGGCATAATGAACACTTCGTCCAACAACTACAGATTTCACATTCTTCTCAAGTGTGTATGGAACATTCTCAAGGATAGATCATATGTTGAGACACAAAACATGTGTCAGCAAATCTGAAAATTTGAAAATCACACCAAGCACCATCTCTAACCACAATGACTTAAAACTAGAAATCAATCACAAAAAAAGCTGGAAGAACCCAGATTAATTGGAGATGAAACAATTATAACTGAATGATTCTTTGGTAAACAAAGAAATTAGAGGAACAAAAAAATGGTTACAGACAAATGAGAATGAATACAAGCGCTATAAGGATCTATGGGATACAACTAAAGTAGTACTGAGGGAAGTTCATTGCAATCCAGGCCCACTTCAAGAAACAAGAAAAATAGTAAATAAGCTATCCAACCCTACATATAAAGCAACTAGAGAAAGAAGAACAATTGAAGTGAAAAATCAGCAAAAAAAAATGAAATAATCAAAATTTAAGACTAAGTAAATGAAGTGGAAAAGTACAATCCAGAAGATCAATAAAACCAAAAGTTGGTGGTTCTTTAAAAAAATAAAATTGACAAATCAATGGCTAGACTCACAAAGAAAAAGAGAAATAATAAAAAAAAAAAACTCCCACAACTAGAATCAGAGATGAAAGGGGAGAAGTTACAGTAGCTAATACAGAAATACAAAACATCATGAAGGACTACAAAAAACAGCTCTATGCACACAAAGGGTAAAACTTTGAAGAAACAGAGAGATTTTTAGAAAAATGCAATCTACTAAGACTGAACCTGGAAGAATTGGAAAACCCGAACTGAACAATCACAAGCAAAGAAATTGAAGAGATAAACAGACGTCTCCCTAAAACTAAAAGTCCAGGACTAGATGGCTTTTCTAATGAGTTTTACCAAACCTTCAAAGAAGAATTAATACCTATTCTCCTCAAACACTTCCAAAAGATTAAAGAACAGGGATCATTCTCAAATACTTTCTAGAAGGTTAACCTCACTCTGATATAAAAAAAAAACTGATAGATACATCACCAAGAAAGAAAATTACTGATCAGTATCTCTAATGAACATAGATGCAAAAATTCTCAACAAAATTTTAGGGAACTGAATCCAACAATGCATCAAAAAAAATCATCCATCATGACCAAGTGGAATTTATTTCAGGGATACAAGAATAGTTCAACATACCTAAATCTATTAATGTAATATACCACATCAAATAAAGCAGGGAGGAAAAACAAGATGCAATGCCCATTTTTGATAAAAACTCTGAATAAAATGGGAATAGCAGTTACATACTTCAACATAATAAAGACCATATATGATAAATTTACAGCCAACATCATAGTCAATGCCGAAAAATTGAAAGCATTTCCTTTAAGGTCAGGACAAGGCAAGGCCAATCATCCATGAGTGCTATTTAACATAATACTGTAGGTCTTAGTCAGAGTATTTAGGCAAGAAAAGGAAATAAAAGGGATCCCAATTGGAAATGAGGAAGTAAAGCTATCGTTATTTACAAATTGCATTATATATTGTAATTATATATATAGTATATATATTATGTATATTGAAAACTCTAAAAAAACTGTCAAAAAACTACTGGAACTCAGTAATGAATACAGCAAAGTGGCAGGCTTCATAAACAATGCACAAAAATCTGTTTACTTGTTATATGTAAGTAACACTAGAAGAAAACAAATTCATGAAAATCATACCATTTAAAATAGAACTAAAAAGAATCAAATATCTTGAAATATACTTAACAATGAAAGTGAAAGACCTATACAAAAAATCAAAACAACTTCAAGTTATTCTTAAAAGAAATAGAGAAGGATACAAAAGAATGGAAAGACATTCCCTGATCATGGTTTGGAAGAATCAACATCATTAAAGTTGCCATTTTACCTAAAGTAATATGAAGATTTAAGGCAATCCCCATCAAAATCCAGGAAATAGAATTTTTTAAATCCTAAAATTTATAGGAAACAACAAAAAAACCCAAATAGCCAAGGCATTATGAGAAAAGAGAATGAATCCGGAGGGAGTACATGCCCAGATATTGAACTATACTGCAAAACCATAGTGATCAAAATGGTATGGTACAATAATAACAGAGGCACAGATCAGTGGAATAGAACTAAGTCACCAGAAATTACCCATCTACATACAGTCATCTATGCCAAAGCATCCAAAAACATACAATGGAGATAGGAAAGTCTCTTCAATAAACAGTGTTGGGACAACTGGCTGTCACATGCAAAAGAATGAAACCAGACCGCTCTCTAATACCAGTCACAAAAATTAACTCAAAATAGACCAGAGACTTTAATTTAAGATGGGAAACCATAACATTCTTGGAAGACAACACAGGAAAGTCTTTCCATGACATCAATCTCAGAGAGGTCTTTGGGGACTCAGCTTTGGCATCAAAGGAAACAAAAAGAAAAATAAATAGCATGGACTGCATCAATCTAAAAAGCTTCCTCACAGTAGAAAAAAACACCAAAACAAAACAAAATCAAAGAAAACCTACTAACTGGGAGGAGATATTTGCATCTCGTATTTCTGACAGGGGCTTAATATCCAAAACATACAAAGAACTTATACTACTCAATAATGGAAAAACTGACAATGCAATCAGAAAATGGGAAGCAAAATTGGAGAGACATTTTTCTGAAGACTATATGCAGATGGCCATTAAGCACATGAAAAGATGTTACTAATCCCTGGTTATTTCCCTAAATGTAAATCGTAACAAGAAGAAGATATCACCTTACTCTTGAAAGACTAGCTATTATCCAAAAGTCTGGAAGCAAATGTTGGTGAGGATGTGGAGAAAAGCGAACCTTTACATTGTTGGTGGGAGTGTGAATTGGAGCAGCACCTATGGAAAACAATACAGAAACTCCTTTGAAAGTTGAATATGGAAATTCTATTGATCCTGCCATCCCACTTCTGGGTATTTATCCAAAGGATACACTAACACTACTGCAAAGAGACCTATCCACCCCCATGTTCACTACAGCTCTATTCACAATATCTAAAAACTGGAAACTACCTAAGTGCCCAATGACAGATGGTAACAAAGATGTGTTACATATACACAGTGGAATACTACACAGCCCTTAGAAGAGATGAAATCCTGTCACGAAACAACATGGATGGATCTCGAGGGGATTATGGTAAGTGAAAGAAGCCCAAAGAAGAAATATAGATACCAGATGATCTCACTCATAGGTACAACGTGAATATGAAAAAAACAAAGGAACACATGAAATAAAAGCAATCCCTGGACCCTTGGACTAGAACAGAGGTACCAGTAGGGAATGGGATAGGTGTTGGGGGAGTAATGGTGGAGCCAACTGGACAATGGTGAAAAACACTTGGTGGCTTGGTGGAGTGTAGGATGTGTCGACATATATTTTAGGAATAGAGAAACTGCACATATGGAGAACCTATACATATGGGTTTATTTTAATGTGTAAAATCCAAGTTACTAAAATAATAATTTTTAAAAATTAAGTCACAGTATATTAACTTTCTATTGTTGGGTGACACAGTTCCATGATCTTAACACTTTACAATAATATGCATTTATTATCTTACTGTATCCCTATACAGTGTTTAGCGGGGTCCACTGCCTGGCATCAAAAGTGTTGTCAAAGTGTTTCCTGGGCTATGTTTCTGTTTGGACTTTGGAATCTTATCCAGTTTCGCAGATTTTAGGCGAATACAAGTACTTGAAGCAGAGTTCCCTGTTTTCTTGCTGACTATCAGCAAAGGCCACATTCATTTCCTAGAGGGCCTCAGCTTTCCTTGTCATGTGGTTCTTTCATGACCTCTCACCACCTGGAAGCTTCCTTCTTCAAAGTCATCAGGATAGTTATATCTTCAATTATGGAAAAGGAAACTGAGACTCAGAGCAGTGAAGGAAATTATGTAATACTTAAATCTCTGATAAAGAGGTACTTGGAGTTAATTTCAGATAGTTTGTCTCTAGATCCTCCAGTCTGCTAGGGAGTTTTATATAAAATTATTATTAAGAGAATGACATCATTTTTCTTTGTCATTCTAGAAGCAAATCACAGATCCTACTGGGTTTCAAAGGTGAGAATTTAAACTTGAATGTATTCATGGGATGGGGATGGGGGCTTATTTTAGAATTATGCTTACCCACAAATGGTATGTCAGGTGGTGGTATTATGGAGAAAAATAAAGTGGGAGAAACAGACTATGTCAAGGTAATAAAGAGAGGAGGCATTGCAGTGTGAATTAGACTTACCATAGTCTTTAGAGTTGAAACTGGGACTGAGTATCATGGACAGGTACCATTGCTGTGTATACAAATATATACAAATAATCGTACGTGGCACAATGCAAACCTTTAACACCCTAATCTTTACAAAGCAGAATTATATCTCAGTTACATTCAGTTTGTTTTCTGATATCAAAATTCTGATATTAATGTGCATGAGAAAATCTTACATTTTAGACAGGACAATAAACTTTTAGCTAACTGTGATTGAAAGCAGGACAGAATTTCAAACCTGTTGGGATGCTGGGACAAAGTTGCTAAACTGGAAAGATTCTGGTCAAAGAGAGATGTATGACACTGCTGGTGAGAAGGAGAGTGAACAGAGAAGAATATGTTCTCTTTGAAATTTTGGCTAATGTATACTTTAAACATTTTCTTAATACCTTTAACATAAATGGTAGATCAAAGGAGGTAAAGAACTGATTAAATACAGAAGCATTTAGTAAAATCGAGTCAAAATAATCAGAACAATTATATGATAATCTTCTCCATCCAAGCATATCTGAGCAGAAAAGAAGTAGCTCATGCAATAAAAACATTCTAGAAACCAGTCTCACACAAAAGAAGAAAGGTACAAATGAGCACTTTTCTCCTCAGGGATTTCCATTCATCTGTTAAGAATGTGGCTTTCTTCTTTTATTACTTGTAATTCATCTCGGAAAGTT
This sequence comes from Solenodon paradoxus, assembly GCA_004363575.1. NCBI lineage: Eukaryota > Metazoa > Chordata > Mammalia > Eulipotyphla > Solenodontidae > Solenodon > Solenodon paradoxus. The sequence continues at coordinate 530,887 of RJWH01000318.1, read as the reverse complement.
CTTTATTCCCAGGAGGAACCATGCTTTACTCATTCCCACTCACCGTGGGATTGGGTTCCTAGGAAGCCGTTATTTTTAGTCAACAGTTTATGCTTCTAATTTGTTTCCTCAGTATTATCATTGGTTAACCCACCAGCCTTCACAAACTCTATTTATATCCAAATCAAATGAGAATCTCAGAAGCCATTAGTGTTAGAAGAATGAATTTCTTTTCATAATAAGTTTTCTTGCTAGTGGTGACAGGAGAGACCTAGCAGTGACAAAAATGTCTGAGCCATGCTGCAAACATCCAAATGACCAAAAGGATAGAAAGTAGAACTTCCTTCCCCAGTATAATGGAAGACCTCCGTTTTTTGGTAGATTCGTTTCACTCTTGATTTTTGTCTTACTGTTCAAACTTTCATGACACAAATGCCATAAGCTCAAGAGTTTATGAACAGCAAATAAACATTTCTCCCAGTTTTGAAAATTGGGGGATCCAAATCAACATTCCGGAAGATTTTTTTGATATGTGATGAGAGCCACTTTCTCACACAAGACTATCTTCTTGTGTAAACTCACAAAGAGGCAGAAACTCTAATGATTCTCTTTGTCTACGGACACTAATTCCATTGATGACCTCATGAGCTTCCAAAGAGTCCACCTGCAATGCCATATTATTGGATATTCAGTTTTTGATATATGAATCTGGTGGGGTCGGGATACATTCAGACTATAGCAGTTTTCTTGTTTTTGGCTTACACAGGTATTTATGAAGGAGGATTTGGGTGGTGAACGCAGATGTTAATAAAATAAGGTAGAAATATAATCAATTAATGTTACAAATTTTACTGCTAATTATCAGTACCACTCCAGGGTTATTTAAGAATGAAGATAACCTTAGCTAGAAAATTTCAAATTTATCTTCAGTGTTCAATTACTATTATCTTTCTATATTCATTGTTCTTTGTTATTAAAATATTCCCTTTCCCCAGTCAGTAAGCCTACCCAAAGCTGAACTTCAGTTTTCTTCTCAAGTACGCCATGTGGAAGCCTGCTTGGTATGTTGAGTATTGCCTGCTTACACATGAAATTGCCTGAAGTTTTATGTTTATGTTTAAAATCTATATAAAGTTTTATATGAACATATTTATTTCATAAAACAACAGTTATGAGTTATATACCATCATTCTGAGGAAAAACATTTCTATGTGTCTCCTGTGTTCTGAATACTCCATGTCCAGTATTTCTGATGATCAAATGTGTGGTACTTTACAGGGAAAAGTTCTCAGATTCTCCAGAAACCAGGTGGGTATTCCATATTTGAACTCAATTCTAACACTACCTGGAGATAGTGACAGATTATAGGTGGAGTGCTCAGTTCCACAAGACAACCCCACCCTTTCAGATGACAATTTTAAGTCAAGGTTGTCACCTGTTCTGATGAACCAACTATAAATCTGAGGTTTGTAGGATCCCTTAGGTTCCTTAGGTTCACTTAACTTGTTAGAGAGACTCACAGAACTCAGAAACACAGTTTATTTACCTGATTAATGGTTTATTATAAAAGGGAATAACTCAGAAAGGTAAAACTATGGAAGACAAACATGAAGTAAGGTGGGGTGGGTGTGTGTGTTGGGGGCGGGGCCTGGAGTTCCATGCTCTCTGGGCAACATTCGCCAGGCACCGCCACAGCTTCATCAAACCAGAAGCTCTCTGACACTGCCCCTTTAGGATTTTATTGAGCCCTCATTACATAAGTATGGGTGACTAAATCATAGGACATTGGTCCGTGAACTCAGTCTGTAGCACTTCTCTCCCTGTGATCAGCCCGTGGAACTGAGGGATCCCACTGGCTAATCCTGCTGGGTTCCTCTGGGCCTCATTTTTGAATTACAAAGGGACTTTCCAAAAGTCGCCTCATTAACATAAACGCAAAGGTGGTGAAAAGGGGCTTATTATGAATAACAAAAGATATGTTTACCTCTCTTTACAATTCCAAGGGATTTTGGGACTTAAGTGTCTAAATGCAAAGAGAGGTCAATGCATATTTCTTATTATAAATAACAGTATCAACACACACACATGCATACAATCAATAGCCTTGTGAAGGTACTAATGGTTAGAATACCTATAGCAAATCTAGTACTAGTAAGGTAGTTTTAGAAGAACAATTAGGATCTTCCTAGGTACCATTTTGATAATCAAATTGTTGATAACATGTAAGCAATCTTAGATATTTTAGATATGACTCTCAACCTGTTGTTACTTTTTTATTAGGGTTTTTACTTGTTAATGTTTTATTATCACTGTGGATAGACTTATCAAATAAATGTATCAATATTTATATTCGGCACGCAAGATTAAGTACATGAAAACCTTTACAAGCAGAATTTTGTTCAGGAAAACAATAATTCTTGTGTTCCCAAGGAGTCAGTTAAAATTTACCAACCCATATCATATTACAGCAATATATTTTGTTTATATTTTATTTCTTTTATTTCATTCATTGGACACTTCTCTGGTCTACATTTATCCTAATTAAGGTGCAATTTTTTATTGAATTGTGTTCTCAGCTGATTTGCATTTCTTCTCTGGTTGCTTCTGCTATGGCTACTTGTGTGTTTGTGTGTGTGTGCGTGTGTGTGTGTGTGTGTGTGTGTGAGAGAGAGAGAGAGAGACAGAGAGAGACAGAGACAGAGAAAGAGAAATCTGCATTTGGAATTTTCTAGTTTCTTGCTTTTGAATGAATATAAAATATAATCTATACAATATAATCTTTACAATCACTAACTCTGCTTAAGTAAACTATAAACAATATAATCATTAATCTTGGTTAGCTGAACCAACTCCAAACAATACTATCATTAGCACTGTTTAACTACAGAATTATACTTCTTTTAACCTTGATTATAATTAATATAGCTAAACTGTTTCAATCTTACTTTGTTTTTGAAAATCTTACTTTTATGTATTCCTTTGAAAACTTGTAGACTTGTTGATTGAAGAACACATACCTCATAAATTAGAAAGCCAGTACTTGATGAAAATGGTTTTAAAGAAATGTGAAGCTTTCTTGCAGACACAGCAATTAGAAACCTGCCTATAAATTACCATAGACCTCTCCCTTGATCCCCTGGAACAAAAATCTCAGCCTAGGAATTCAAGTTCTAAGGAGAAAATGACCTAGGATATATACAGAAACAAGGAACCTCATCTTCAGAGATCTAGTCCCGACATCTCAACTGTACGTGAACAGACCAGTCAAACTGGCAAAATAGGAATTTCTTTGTTCTTCTCTAGTCTCTATGCCTTTACTCACTCCAACCTCCCATCAAGAAGACAAATCTGAGAATTCTTACTCTCCTGTCTGTCGATACTCAATACAGCTCTTCCTTCCTCAAAACCCAGTGCCATAATGCTGGTACTTATCAACAGTGGGCTCAAGGCCATTGCTCGGTAACAAATATATCTTGCCACATGGGTGTGCTGGAACAGGCCTGTACTTTACAAATATTATTCATAGTTTAAAAATTCATAGCTTTTGTTACTCTTTATAAATGGATTTCATACTTTGAAAAAGTTTGATATATAGCTAATCGGAATCTATTTGGAGGTCCTACTAGCCTTCTAATAGACATGATATTCCCTCATTTACTCAACAAAATTATGCCTGACACCCATGTCTCACCGTGTTTCACATGCTTGGCTAGTTTCAGGGAGTCCTGTGGTGAACAGTCATTTCTTACAAGGGGCTTACAGATGAATTGGGAAAACAGACATTGGTCAAATTGTTGGACAAATAATTTATGAACAAAAAATTGGTAAGGAGCTGTAGGAACGAGCTTATATGTCAAGTTGAGCAGGCAAGATTTTGAAAACCTCAAGTGCCACATCCCTCATTATTTTAAACAGGAAGAAACAGTCTAAGCCCATTTACTGGTTTATAGAGACAGATACTCAGTAGGTTCATTTATATATATGTCTTATGTGATCTTACAGTCTCATTTTTTTAAAGGAAAGCTGTAGGCAGTAATGAAAGTGAGTAGGCAGGCAGGCAGGAAGAGAGAAGAGGAAGAAGTACTTCATTCTATTTTTATTTAGTTCTTCACACTGGTTTCCCCTGAACCCAGGGTTATATGGCCTGCGCTCCTTTGGAGGCAATTGACCTAACTGTTACTCCACCAGGACACATTGATTTTATTGTCTCTTAGAGTTCTCTCTTGTTAACACTGCAGATATAAATCAATCATTCATTAATTATGTATTTAATTAAGTAATGACAAACTCCTCCCAAATCATTCAGTTCCAAGTTCCAAGACTGCAGGAGCTGTGTCAATAGCATTAAAATCTGATTCCTTGGCATCTAATAATAATGCTTTGCACTGAGTAGGGCTATGATAAACGTTTGCTGAAGAAATTAATGGACTGAGTTCATTATTTAAAACAACTCCTTGAGAAGTGGATTTTCACTCTTCACTTTTTCAGGACTGCTGAAAGAATGTTCCTTAGTTGTATTGTTGAATCCAGGAGACATGGTATTAAACGATGCAATTTGTTTTATTAAACAAGTAATGTTTATGTATTAGACAAAAAGCAGATCCTAGAAACTATTGTAAATTAAAAAAGAAGCATAAAACAAAAGATTCTTCAAAGTCTTGCTTCCAGGCTTGGGTAGATTACTTCAGGTAGGGTAGTAGGAAGTGAAATTCTCTGCCCCACTTTGGGTTTTAGACATTGAGAAAACATTGATACGGCTTATAAAATCATGTCACAAAATTCCAACCTAAAGATTCCTTTATATTCTTAAAAATTATTGAGAGTACCAAAGTACTTTTTGTCGAATGTGGATTATATTTATTAATACTTTCTCCATTAGAAATTGAGAATTAAAATATTAATTTATTGAAAAATACCAGCAATTAATTAATTACATGTTAACATACATGGCATATCTTTAATAATAAAAAAACAAAAAGAAGTGTAGCATTGTTTTATATTTACAAATATCTTAATGCTTTGTTTAGCAGCAAACAGTTGACTATTTAAAGAAAAAAAATGTAGAATGAAACATCATCATAGTTTGCAACTTAAATTAGAAATGTGTTTTAATTAGTTTTTGAGTTTATTCTACTATCTAGTGATTCAGAATTTTCAAACAAATTGCTGAAGTCCAAAATGTCTGAATGAAGCAGGTATGAAGTGAGAAAGTTACAGGTTTCAAAGTCAGAGAAATCTAATGTCAAATTTCAGTTTTACAAATATATTGACAAAAATTATTTAATAAAGTTGTTTTACTTCTGATCCTTAATGTCTTCATCTGTAAGAGGACAATACTTCTGCATTACATGATACTTGAGAAGATTAAATGAAATAATATATAGGAAATGGATGATGCATAGTTTGCTTTCAGTAGAAATTGATTTCTTTTTCTCTTCCTAAAACCCCAAACCCTTCATTAATTCAGTAACATTGAAGAATAATAGTTATTATACTTGCAAGTATAGTTAATAATTTCATGTGCTGTCATTTCTATTGTACACATTGTTGATTCATATATTTTTGGATGTAATTTTGTAATATGAATTCAACTATTAATGTCTTGAAATCTTTGGGGAATGTCAAGAATACCATTGTGATTGCTCTCAAGTTCCCTGATGTCCAGTGGAGCAGACAAGATACTCAGCTTGGAGGCTTCAAAAACCTATAAACTTATGGGAGATAACATAACATCTAGGTTTTCTCAGAGTTGAGGAATTCTCATATGAGGTAAAATTATTTAAACCAAAGAAGGTGACCCTCCAGAGATCCCAGTGAGAATGATCTGAATATATTAAATATACATTTCTTGTCCAAGTTATGTGTATGTGAAGGGATATTAGTGCTCTGAATATGGCAGATATCAGATGAGAACACATTCATTGAAATGTAACTGACTCTTTTATACATTGGAGTAAAAATAAAAAAAGTGCATGACTTTTGAAATTGAAAACATCTGGTTTTAATTTCTAGTGCTACCTTTAGGAGTTCTGTTACCTTTAGTTATTAACTGATGAGAGCCTCATTTACTTGTAGTAACTGCTATCAACATCTATAAAATGGTAATAATATTTATTCTGCAGGTTACTGAGAGAATTATATGTTACCATCAATGAAAGACCTCAACTTTGTAGTTGACATATAATGCATATACAATAAATATTAGTAACCATTACTGTTGTTGTTGGAAGATATTCCATATTGGTGAAAATAGTTGGCAGTTGTATTTCTTAAATCATCCAGGATGATCCTAATTAATTACTTTAAAACTTTTGTCAGGTTAAATATATATATTATATATATATATATATAATATATATAATTATAATTAAAACCTGGGATATATATGCCAGGTTTTAATTACATGGTTTAATTATAATTACTTAATATGATGATATATTTAAGAAATACTTCATATAAATAATGAAGTGACTTTCTGAATATAATTTTTTTAACTATGAGAAGTTTGTTCTATGTCCTTAATTTGCTCCAGTAAAGGGCTTCTTCCATTGCTGCTAGCTCCGACTCCATTTGTTGGGTAACTCTCCCCAGCTGTACAAGGCACTTAGCCAATTATGAAAGGAAGCCTGGGTATGGATTCTAGATCACTATGCTAACTGTTTCCAACATCTGGCTTCCATGACCTTGTATTTCTAACTCTGATACAAGCCTTAATTTCTAAAATAGTTTTCCATGATTCTGTCTTCCCTTGAATTTTGTATACAGGTCCCAACCCAAGTATGTACCTTAGTCTAATATTTATACTATTCGAATAATATTCATCAAATGTTCAAAGCTGTCAGTTTCTCTGTCTTTGTCAGTTTGTCAACTTCCTATAGGTGCTGGCCCCCGAACCTGCGCAGGCACTGAAAAGTGGATCATGTACCTATCATCTTCTCCTGGGAATAAGCAAGGCATATCAACTGTCATACTCTATTGATCATTTCTCCTAGCTCATCCAAATTCTCTTTAAAAGATTCTACTTAACTTTGCTTGTTCCTCCTTACCCTTTAAAAGAAAAGTCTTTTTATTGTTAAGATGCTTGTTGACTTCTGAGATGCTTCTTATCTAATGTAATAATCTTTTTAATAAAATCTCTCCTAATCTAAGTCTGAATTGTTTTTATTTTGACAATATTTTGGTTCTATGTACTCTCCTGAGAAATTCACCATTTTCCCTTGTTTTTGAGGCATTCATTCTTTTCTCCACAACGTTCCAGTGCCCTATCTGGTTCTGGACAAAAATACCCAGCAGCATTTTCTCTTTAAGGCCCTGAGTAGATGAGCTTGGGTCATTAGATACAATATTGGTATTAAATTTAGAATATATTTCTTTTCAGACCATGAAAATCACCGTCCCCCATTATGCTAAAATCTAAACATTTCTCCAAGTTTAAGGGAAAGTATCATGTGATTCAATATAAAAATCAACTGGCTATGTATCAGATGTCATGGAGGAGTCAGAAGAAAACATGAAAAATCATTTTCGGTAACTCATTATTTCACACCTCTGCTTAATTAAGTCAATTAAATTAAAGTAGTGGTTAGCAGATACATTTCCATACAGAATCTAATTCAGTATTGGTTCATGTTCTCGTTATCTAGTGATCACTACCTTACCCCTTTTGAGGTTTATAACATATTCCAATTTAGGATTATTTGAAAATAGCATGAATGACTTTCCCCTCTCTTTTAAATAGCAAACATAAAAGCTAAATTAACAATATTTCACCCTAACCCCATTGTATCCTACCTGCTGTTTTTTTTTTTTTTAATCTGTATTTTATTTATCACTTTTCTATAGAGACTCACCATATGCAGTTCATCTTATCTACAGCAGAACAATCTGATTCCTGAATCATCATTATTAGATCATGGCATTATCTTTTTCAGAAGCTTTTCTTATGAAGCCTAATTGTCATTACAAAGCTACCTAACTCATGTTTCTTTACTTCCTAGCTCCCTGGTCTTCTGTTGATGAACAAGCAGATTCATATAATATCCATACGTCTGAATTATATTGTCACAGAGTAAATCCATATAGCTCTTCCTTTCTTTCATTCGCTGTTTTTTTCCCAGAAAATTGTTTCTTTCTATTTGAAATTCTTTCCTTTCTAGGATTATACATTCATGTTACAAATATTCTTTTATAAAATAACTTGTCTCCTGCCTGAATATTTTTAACTCCAGGATAAGCATCTCAGATTAAAAACAAAAAGATTTTGAGTTCTTTCTTCAAATTCATTAATTCTCTTAAAATCCAAAATGGTCAGTCTTTTCTTTTGTTTTTTTCATATGTCTTTGTTTACAATACAGATCATCTGTCATGATCTTTAAATCAATTGGAAATTAATAATAGGTAATTTAAAAAAAAACACTAGAATACAATATTTTCTAAACATTGTCTTAATTATCACGATTTAAAGAATACCATCTAAATAAATCAGAGTAAGGCAAACACCATCATTTTTATATGGTACATAAAAAAGTCAACAATCAGATGTATTCAATAAAACAGAAATAAACTTTTAAACCATAAAACCAAATGAGTGAAGGGGGAAGAGAATGGGCCAATCAGATAAAGAAACCAATTGTTTAGTGAAGGATGGACTTGAGCTATCATTGGTGCACATGAAGTATTATATACAAATGGTGATTTATAATAATGGAATCTGAAATCCACATGATGTTATATTGCAATATTACTACAATAAAAGAAAAAGAAAGCTAAAATTCATAGGTAATGTAGGAAGGCCTCCAGTTTCATCCCATACTACGATATCTCTGTAATTAAAATGTGTGAAAGCAAGCACATTTTGGGTATGGAAATAGGCAGCACTTTGAGGAGCATCGTATACATATATAAGTGTAAGGATTCCTTTGTGTGAATTTATGGAATACTTCAGACATGTTACTCCTCCTGCTAAGTCTGGCCAAGTTATAATTTTTCACCTGCCCTGTGTTGACACAAGTTAGAAATCATGACTGAGGAGATGGCACAAATTCAATCTTCTGTGCTGAGTGTCCTCCCTAGAACTGAACTGGCGGAGCCATCTAATGCTGTGTTTGTTCTTGCTGACCCAGCCTTACTCTATAGTGATTGAAACTGCCAGAGAAGTAGAATAGGAAATCAGCAAATAATAATAACAACACAAGATAACAGTAAGAATTATAACACTTCATATTTACTACTCAAATTGGTTCTGCTAAGTACTGTGCTAGTATCTTATACTATCAATGATCTATATTAGCTGTGATAAATCACATGAGGGAAATGCAATTGTGTCTCCAAATTAAGGATATTTCTCTAACAGTTTGATGATCATATGCTTCTCAAATTTTTTAAGAAAATCTTCACCTCAGTTTTTGGCTTTCTGTTACTTTGTTGAGAACTCAGATTCAATGCTCATGCTTTTTCTGGTAGAGGAAAAATAAGGCATGTGAACTGGATTATTTTTTACTATTATGTGTTCTAATTATCATATTTTTTAAAGAAAAATATACTGCAGTTTGCTTTAGAGATGCATAAAAATTAAACATATAATTTATAATACAAACATGGACAGTTTTATTTTGTTTCTTAAAGGAAAGGTGTAGGCAGGAATAAAGGTAAGTAGGCAGGCAGGCAGGGAGAGATAAGGGGAAGAAGTATCTGTATTTTATTTTTAATTTTTCATTTAGTCGTGTACACTGATTGCTTCCTCCCTGGGTCCAGGACTTGAATCCAGGTGTATATGACTTGCTTCTTTGGAGGTGACTTACCTAACCACTGATTCACCAGGACGTGCCAAATATGGACACTTTTGAAATTAAAAGGTTAAAGTATAAAAATTATTAACAGGTATGAATTATTTACATCAGGTGCATCTGGGACTGTCACTAGAAAAGTAAGCTATGCAGTCATCTTACAGCTAAATCATTATAGTACCAATTTTCTGGAAGAAGATCAAAGAGATGAGTGTATTATTTATTATGTGAAATATATGCGATAAAAAGAAATATATTTTGAAAATAAATTGTAATTCTGTGAATTTCATTGCACTATCCAATTTATTAAATTATAAAGAAGTAATTGATAGTCAAGCTTTTTATTTCAATTCTATCAGTAATATTTCCAAAAAATTACATTATAATTTTGCATTTGTAAGTTAGATAAAAAAATATTGTCTATTATTTTCACCTCATTACACAGTTATAATGAGAGACAAAATTTCTAGAAGACATAAAATGATAGCACCAATTATGACAATATATGATTTTATAATTTTATATCATTGCTTATTAGTGTTTAGCTTTCATAACTCATTAAGACACTCTTTGGATTGTGTAAATTTTCTGCTTAGAATCCTTCGCTTTTTTTTATATTATCCCCAGAAAGTACTATCTCATTATCTTGATAATGGCCTTCTACAAACATGTCCCTGTTATGCTATTCAATATAGGAGACCACACGAGTGGCTATTTAATTCAAAATTAAGTTAATTAAAATTGAGTAAAGTTAAAAATTTAGTTCTTCCACTGAACTGGCCACATTTTCAGTGTTCGATAGTTTAGGTGACTAGTAGCTACTACATTAGACAGTATAAAATAGAAGATATTTATCATCATGGAAGTTCTAATAGTTCTGCTTCCTATTCTTTTTACATATGTTATTTATTACCTTTTGTTCTCCTTAAAATGCTTGCTCTTTACAAATTTCTACTTCCTATCCTACCATCCTTGAGATTCAAACCAGGACCTTGGGACTTGATATGCACCTTAGCTGCTGAGCCACAGAGGTGTGCCTGTTTTCTAATTTCTAATATTTTGTACCATGATTTTTTTAAAGTACTTTGCTTCATTTAAGGCTATGTATACCTGTACTACTTCAAGAATGCATGTATGTATTCATACAAAAATGTCAGTGTTTTTTTATGATATCAGAAATCTATTAGGTGTTGGAGAAACAAAAACAACCCTGCAAGAACAAATGGAAGAGAGTGATAACCAGATAAGTGAATAAAAATGACAGGTGCTAAGACGTAGGTACCATTATGGGAACCTGTGAATGATTTCGTCAGAAATAAAAAGAGAGTTGGCAAAGACTCTATAAAATACAGCATATGACCTAAATCCAGAAGTATCGTAGTAGCTAGGAAAACATAGTGAAAGAGAAAAATACACTTATCTGAGCATATGAGCTAACTGCTTGTTGTGGCTGCTTTAAAGCATGCAGGGCTCACTACAATACTGGATCATGGTTCTTGGATCATGTAAGAGATCAGTTGCCATGTGTTTTGTCAATCTACCTACGTATCTATCTATATCATCTGTCTATCTATTTAATATACATAATGTATTTTATTTAGGAGACATTATGAGTATTAGTAGACCAGATAAATTAGAATCCTCTCTTTACAGTTGAAGAAACTCTGACTCAGAGTCTAGATGATTATAGAACAGCCATGAAAGCAGTCCTAGAATTTGAAGGCTATTTCTTCCATGCCCAACGTCTGTAATTTTTTTTTTGCTATAGTCAGTTGTCCTTTATGTGCTAAGAATTAAAATTCCACTTGGAAAAGGATATTTGTAATGTTTCAGTATCACTAAGCATTGCATGTGCATCTGCATAGCAGACAAATGTCTAGATTAACAACCACTTACTCAACACTTCTGCAGTTACAATCATGGCTTGTTTCACAAAAATAATATTAAGTGGCCTTTGTCCCAAAGCACCCCACAGCAGTAGTGGAGATAAATGTTAAGCACATAATTTTTGTTCAATAAAATATATACACACATTCAAACATTTGTGTGCATATTCAAAGCTGTAGTCTTAACCTGATACTAAGTTTCAGGGGACACTTTTTTCTTTAAATAAGTGGAATGTAAATCTAAATCAGGACTAGGTAAGTTGACCAAAGCAATACACCAGCTAAAAGCAATATGGGTATTCAAGAAATTGATCCAGTAAGTTAATATTTTACGGTGTTGATAAACATTAAAGCAAGAAGTGAAATAAGATGAAATTAAGAAAGTTGATTGGACTTTTTATCCAAAGTTACAATGATTGACCTTAATTTTGTGGACAATGAGAAATAACTTTTTTTCATGCAAGGTATTGAAATAATTTCATCTAGTGGACTCTGGATGCAATTTTAATCAATTAATTAAAAGATGATACGATTGGATAAGAAAGTTTATCTAGTCTAATATCTGAGCCAAAATAATAGAAACAGAAGAGAGGTTCTAAAGTAAAGAAAAAAATCAGTAAACTTGTTTATAATAATTGGTGGAACATGAATGAGGGAGACAAAGGAAAGTAGAAAAGTTTTCATGTTTCCATCTTGAGAAATGAAGTGAATAATGTTGCATTAACAGTCATCTGGAATAAATATGAAATTGTCATTTGCTTTAAAAAGAAAATCAAACAATAAAACAAACAAAAAGTGTAGATCCTCTTTTGATCTCATTTCTTCTAGTTATTTTTTAATTTCTCTGCTACTCCTAATCACAAAACTTCTGGAGTTATCTGGAGTCGTTGACTTCATTTCTTCTTACCTTTGTCCTCTCAATCCTCTCACAGGGCCTTGTCTTCACTTTTACACTGGGACTTTTCCTGTGTGGGTCACAATTCACTATCACTAGGCCAAAAAAAAATGTGTTTGTCATTCTTTTTTCTTTTCTTTTTTTTTTTTAAAGGAAAGTTACAAGAAGGGATGAAGGTGAGCAGAGGCAGAAAAGAAGAAAGAGTAGGGAGAAGAATATTATTCAACTTATTTTAATTGTTCATCTTGGTTGTTCCCCCCAGGATATATAAGGGCTTCACCTATGAAAGGTGGTTACACAGCTGCCACTCCACTAGGGCACACCTCATCACTATTCTTATCTTTTTTAACTCAAAGCAGCATTAAACCAGTTATTTACTCTTTCCTTAAAATATATTTTTTTTCTTGACTTCGGTAATACCATATTACTCAGGTTATATCTCTTCCTGATATATGTTGGTAATCATTCTCTTTTGATTACTAAACCTTAGAGTGAACCAGTGTTTCAGTCTCCTTTCCCTTTATATCAACACAATCTGTCTTATATCTTAGCTTTGCAAGAAAGCCATATGCATTAACTTTTACATCATCTGAATTATTCTGGCCCTTAAATTGCAGACTGGACTTTTTTTAGATTTCTAATTGATACCTTCATAGCACATCCTAATAGTCTCATGCATTATCAAGACAGAACTCTTGACACCTGATTATCATCACCACAACCCATATTTTGTATTTCTGGTTATACATTGCACAAGTCTATCATTCCTTGATTCATCACCTTCATAACTCTTTATTTTCAAGTTATCAGCAACTTCTGCCACTGCCTTCAAAGGTACCCCCAAAATGACCATTGTCACCTCTACTGATATCACTCTAGTCTGGGAGACCATTGTTGTATCTTAAACAGTTCACTGCAAAAACCTCCTAAATGGTCTACTTATTGCCACTCTTCCCTGGGTTCAAGTCTTTTTCCACAAACAGAATAATCTTGTAACAATATCAATTCTATCATATTAACTCTTGTTTTCCATTGAATCTCCCTCATTTTGGCTTTAAAGACTCTACCTCTGTAGCACTTTTTTCAACTATACCTTGTCTCATTGTCCTCTAGATTTGCATCCAGTAGATTTTGTCCTCTTGAAACATGTTCAGTTCATTTATAGCACTGGATTTGCTGTTCTTGCTTCTTGAACTGTTCTTCTAGGCAACTATATGTGGCTGCTTTCTTGTCATTTAATTTCAGCTCAAATGCTACCTCCTCAGTGAATCTGGCTTCCAATCATTCTATTTATTTTTGAACACAGTGCATATTATTATCTTTGTTTTCTATTCTTTTTTTTTATTATAACTGCCTCTCTACTTCAGACCTTACTCACCATACACAGACATAATCTACAATACAAACTGCATGAAAGTCAGGACTTCCTGCTCTCGGTGCTATGTTCTGCCAAGTCCTATAACAGGCAGTTAGATAAGTGAGGTTAAAGTGATGGTTAAAGACAGAACTTAGGGAGCATGGTAAAGAGACTGAAAGACACTGGGAGATATATAAAATAAACTAAAATGGTATTTGGTCAGGTGAAATATGAGAAAATATGTGTTTCAGAAGTCATAAATATTAAAAATTTTCAAGAAATGAAATCAAATAAAAACACCAGATATCCAGTAAGATAGGAATTGCAAGAGCTGTCCATTGAATTTAGCAAAATAGATGCCTGATCTCTCATGACTCTGACCATAGTCGTTTCAGAGAAGGGGGGACAACTGAAGGCAGAGTATAGTCACTAGAGAAGTGACTGGAAGAAAAGATTTGGGATAAATGAATGCAACGTTTTTCAAGATGCTTGTCTGAGAATGAAGAGATGGAGTGTCAACAAGGGAGATAGTCTGGATTGAGAAATGGTATGATATACTGAGAGAGATCTGAGGCGGAAAAATAATAGCGAGAAAGACCTTGAAAATGTAAGAAAGACTGAATTAAGTCCCAAAGTCGGCAAAAGGGAATGGAATTAAAACCATAGATGGAGGCTGGCCTTAGAAAAAACAAGATAAATGAAAGACAGACAAATCTAGTTTGAGGTAGCTTAAGTTGATGCTTTAATTTTCTTGATTAATTGGCATATCAGCCTCCTAGAAAAATAAAAGAGATTAACAATTGGTAGAATGCTTATAGGAGGTGGTAAAAGTTTTGATTTTTTAAATGAAGTGTGTGAGATCTAAACAAGTGTAGTAAAAACATTTTAACACTATTTAGCTCAAGATCCACTTTTTTGAAAACTACCCACCCATTTATATGATATTCAAAGTTAAATATGATGTAAAAAGGTTTGGATGAGAAGAATTTGGAAATTAAGCAATGGGTAGGAAATTTCTTGTAGATTTTGGTATAAAATCAGAGTTTAGTGTATTGGTGAAAAAACAGTTTGGGTGATAAAGCCTATGGTCAAAGTTAGACAAAATAGGCAAGGCCAATAAATACTACTTATTTAGATTAGAATTAGTTAAATGACAAAATTAATTGTACTGTGTTGGATAGGTAAAATGTATAAGGAATTCATTTTTACTTTTTTTTTAAGTCTTTTTTAAAAATAAGATATTTTTTGTTTGTTTGTTTAAATAAAATGTACTTGAGCGAAAGAATGGTTCCACTCACAGGGAGATATCATGTAGACTGGCAAGCTGTATTGTCCAGTTCATGCAGGAGTGGTCAAAGGATCAATGGAAACAAATATCTGGTCTATAGTTTGCTTCTTTCAACATTCCTACCCTCGCTTCACCCTACCTGTCCCACCAGAAAAGGTGGAGGTAGGAGAGACATCTTTAATTCATACAGACACCCTAACAGTCATCAATGACCTACTCAGAGGTCTAGTAGCATTTTAATGAACATCTTCTAGACATGACTCTATGGCATATGCAGTTTTACATAGCAGGGTCATATTAGGCTTCATGTTTTATCAGCTTTTCTTAAAACTGAAAACTATAATTCTATATTATCTCCCTGTTAATGGGTATATCTATAGGTTGCAATTTTGGCAGCACTAGATGGATCTGTAGTTTCTTTACTAGTTACTAGTTCCCTAATGATAAATAGTTTCTCAAGAATTACTCCATTTTATATTCTTAAATAATGTCAATCTCACTCAAACTGACTTTTTAAAAATCTTGATCATTTGGCCAATTTTGCAGACAAAAAAAATTTTAATGTCATTTTCAAACTTTGATTATTTGATGTATTGAGTATTTATTTGTATTTCTTTTGCAAAAAATTTTCTGTTCACTATAGAAATCTGTACAAGATAGAGATGGAGTTCATTGATTTTCAAATTAGTGTATCTAGGTTTGAAAACTTCCTAGTAGCTGTATTACCTTCTAAAGCTTTCCTGAGGATGTTAATATAAATAAAATGCTTGCAAAAGCTCCTGGCAGATGGTGGTAAACGCTGTATAAGTGCTAACTATTGTTGTTATTCGAATCACTTAATCTTTGTTCTCTTCTGAGTATAGCAATTTAGTTAAGAGTGTGAATTCTGTCGTCAGATGGGACATAGACATTGACTCTCCAATTACTGACCAGGTGATTCTTAGGCAAATTTCTTCATCTCTTTGAGCCTTAGTTTACTTATTAATAAAATTGAAATAGTACATTTATGAGAATTAATGGATTAATTCTTGGGATATGCTTTGCAAAATAACTGGCATAGAGTAAACAATAAATAGCAACTACTATTTATAAGGGAGACTGAACAAACAACAGTTTTACCTAATATTTTGTCTTGAATCCTAGGTTGATGGAAAGTCACCCTGCCAAAAACAAGATAGCAGGACCAACAGCCCCCAGCCAGCTGGAACCCATGCAAAACCCTTCCAAGCTGCCTGAAAAGATGGAAAGCACTTTGTCTCCCAGAGACTGTAAAGATCCCAAGCTTTCAGGAAAACTGAGACATCTACATGAGAAACTGGGAAAACATCATTTCCTGGAGTCGATCTTTGAGTCCCTGAGAAACAAAAATACACTGTGTCCTCAAAGCTGTGTGAGAAGCTAGAAAACACCTTGCATCCTACCCACCTGACTTATTTAAACCCTAACCCAGTTCCATGCTGATTCACCTCATAGAATCAACCCCTGTTCTTCCTTGGAGAGTAAATACGTCTTTCTATTGCTTGCTCACTTGTGGAAAATTCTTTCACCTCCAAACTCTGGTCATTCACCTGTGAAATCCACCTTATACGATCAATGTTTCAATTAGCATTCCTTTATGATATATATTATTTACATAACCTTTTTTGGTATATACCTTTGAATTTTTTTCTCAGTGTCAGGATCCTAATAGAAAACACATGGACCATTCAAATTAGAATAATTTAAGAAATAATGTATAATATTTACAGATAAATACCCTAGGTAATGTGCATTGTATAGAAAAAAAAAAAAGATGATGTAGGAACTAATTGAAGATAAGAACAATTTCTAGGGTTGAAAGGCAAATGTATGTAGAACACTTAAGTGCTGAGACATTTACTAAAACACAAATCAGCTGGGAAAGTGAGAATTAGCAGAGGAAAGTGTCAAGATTCACTAGCAGGCTTGAATTTGTAGGTAGATCTGGCCTTGGGAGGGTAACCAGGTGTGTGAAGAAGTGAAGATCAGTAGCAGGCAGTTGGCCAAGGTATGACAGTCCAAGGATTATGGGACTCAATGAAAAGGGGGTCTGTGCAAGTTCAGAGAGGAAATGGCAATCTGAAGGAGGAAAAGGGGAAGTCTTATTTTCCTCTTTCAAATCCAGTCTTTGACATTTCATTTAAGGGGAACACTCATTCTAAAGGCTAAAAATTTCTTCCAGCTACGCGGTCAGTTGTAAATAGGAGCTTAATTACAATGGCTAACGCTCTTAGGATGAAGGGAGGACAGGGCTGCTGAGCTCACTGAGAGGGACGTAGATAAATCACAAAATTGCTGACAGGAGAATGGCCAATATGACCAATGGTTTCCAGGATTTCTGTGACAATCGTTGGGCATTTCAATATGTCTATTTTAGGAATGTCAGAAATTCCCGAGTAACTTCAAATGGGTTAATGTAATTTTGCAATCATTAGTAATAACTCCAAGTAAAGTTTGGATAATTATGCTTAGCAGTAATCAAAATATACCCTCTCATGTAAAATAAATACTGTACAAATTAGTATGTTTTACTATGTGCACAGATAGCATTTCTAAAATCATGTGTTTTGCTTCATATTTTAGAATTTTAACAAGTAACTATTAATTCTTCCTCTGTTGTGCTACACTATTAATTACAAATCTTCATGACTAACATGAACCAGAAACTGAATGTCTATTTTACTTCTTTACTAAATGTTTGAACTTGAATCTGCCTAATATGTGACTCTTAGTCTAATAAAAACCAACCAAATATGAGATGAAGATGTTACTAAACTTAGTGTGGTAAACATTTTGCAATAGATGAAAGTTAAATCATTATGATGTATATCTGAAACATATACAGTACTATTGTCAGAACCCTCACAAGAGCAAGTCTTAGACCAGGGATTAAAGTTCAGATATCAGGACAATGAATTGCCTCTGGCACCACCACCCGGTGGAAAGCAGGCGATCTTCCAGATTGATAAGGAAAGCCCATGGAAAATTCTCCCATGTGAGATGTGTAATATATGATCAGGACGGACCCGCCACTAAAAAACAAAGGAATTACACCAGTTGAAGAAGACCACCAATAACTTCAAAGGACAATGCCACCTTGTCCAATCAGGTACTAAAACCTGGTCTGCAAACCTCCTCTCTCTACCCCCTTTCCTCATCCTGTGGGATTTTTCCTTAAAAATTCAGGCTGCTGTCAAGTCAAAAAGTCTTAGCCTCCCTTGGCTGGCTCCATCCTCTCTCTCTCTCTGTTCCCCACTAATGGACCCCCAACTTGCTTGCCTGCTGCCCCTGTCTGATATGTGGAGTGACTCTGAATCCATGGAGTCTGGACCTCCCTTGGTCGGCTCCGTCCCTTTACCCTCTGATTAAACCTCTGCTTGCTCACTCGCCTGACTTCATCATAGATTCTTTGTGCGACCTGAACCCCACAACTATATGTCATTTATATAAAACTAGAAAATATTCAAATGGCATCAGTTAATAAACTATTGTCAAGTCATGTAATATTTGTTTTAATGATGTATCTTGCTACGGATTGAACATTAAGATTAAAATAAAATAGTCATGTTGAAGACTTTCTCATAAATGATTTTATATTGCTTATGTAGTACATATAATTTTTACCCCATTCAGTTTTCTCCTTTTGTTGCAAATAACTTTGAAAGTGTTAGGTAGTAATACTTGTACCTACATGTGTATTTATGGTTTTTTCATATTGGAAATCGATTAAACACAAAAGTTACAATTGCTATTTATATTATAGGAGTAGTTTATGGGCTCCAATAATCATAGTCGCCAATGCACACATTTATTCAACTTTTAGATCAAGAACTACATAACTATATCAACAGCAATACTGATAGTATAGTGATAATCATAATCAACACTTATATAGCACTTATTTTACACCAGACACTTTGCCATACTATGTGTACACTCAATTCACTTAGTCTTCATATCAGTTCTATAAAATATGCACAATTATTATCCTTTCTTTAAAGAAGAACAAAATAGAGGCATAGTGATATGACTCATACAAGATCATTAAGGTAATTCAGTAAAAGATTGGAACTTAGAACCCAGGTAGTCTGACTCCAAATTGCAATATACTATGAAGATTTCAAGAGGCACATATAAGTTAAATTAAGCTCTCACGTGTTGAAAAGTAGCAGTAACACATTATTTTCCAGTTACTTCTAGGAGTCTCAGTGGGATTTGACAATTGTACCGGGAACAGATATCTCACTGAAGATAGCCTAATTACACCATTCTGATCTTGGAGAATACCTTTACCTTCTACTGGACTTCTTCTCTCCATGACGCATAGAAGCCCAGACTATAACTTTAACATTTTAATGGAAGTATAGACATAATTTAAGGAAGGGACCCACACAAATAAACTTTTAAACACTGCAGGGAGCCTAGACCCACCCTTAGGTTTTTTTTGACTATGGTGTACTCCTGGTTAATTCATATCCCATATCCCTGGGGCCTTTAAATTCTACTCATCAACAGATATTTAGGCTACTTCCAGATCCCTGAAAATGGATCATTCGGGTGGTCTAAGTTCTACCTGTTACCATTTTGTCTTTTTCTTTGTTTTGAATGAATAATTGAATAGTCAGTTAAGATAGGGCTTATCATCCTGACCATTCACCCCCATCATATACCAGTGAGGAAAACATTAGTCTGTTTTTGTATCTCCATAGTACTTACTATCTGAAATAATCTTATTAGCTGCCATACATTTTCTGTTTCCCATGCTCCTTGGGCACACAGACCATGTTTGCCATTTTTTGTTACAGAACACAATGGGTCTGTTTCCTCAGTGAATGTGACTCAAAACACACAGACCAAAGTATCTTTGAATAGAAAATATTTATTACTTGTAACAAGTACAGAGACAGATTGATAAAGCACTGTCTTTCTAAGTGTTTTGCTTGGAAGATTTTTATTGGGGTTCAATTGAGGAAGTGAGCAGAAATTGGTCTGTGAGTTTCTGTGGAAGATTCCAAGTCACCTAGATAGACACTAGTCTTCCTGAAATTTGATCAGATGTTAAAAAATGTTAAAAAAAATGGTGGCGTAAGGTCGCTTTTAAGTTAGTCCTAACTTTCAGTCCAAGGGTGGGTCTGGTGAGCCTTTATTACTTTCCCAAGGAATTTATCTATTCTATTATCTAGAACTACTAGTTTTTGAATGGCCATTCAATATTCTAAGTCTCAGACTCCTCAGGTTTTGAGAATGGCCCCCTGAAGTATTTTCCATATGAATTATTAAGCTCTCCAATTGCTGATCTACTAACATTTTCACTGTACAGAGCATGCATCCAAGAGCCTGACACAAGGTAAACCCTCAATAAATACCTAGCAAATTGTGTTGAATAAATTAAAGATAATTACTAACCTTCTAATTCTTTAAGCAATTTTTATCTTAAAAATTTGACTGCTGATTTGATAGAATTATGCAGACACACTAAGTTGTTGCCTCAAAGAAATGACAACAGAAATTAATTCCTAAAATGGAGGAGGAAAGTACTTGCAAAGGGTTGTAAACATCCATCTTCATAATTCCACATCTACATTCAAGAGTAGAATCAGACAGAGTAGAATCAAGCTCAGAGTTACAATTTAATAAGTTCTAAAAAAACTACATCATTTTCACTTTCTTGAGGAGCTAACAAAAAATGACATATAAATTGATCTTTAATTTTATCATAATGGGTCACTGATTTATTCCTAAAGTACTGTGCCAGTAATGTGACTGAAAAATGTAATACTGATAATAAATTATAATCTGTATAAATGAAAAGTATAATTTATAATAGAAACTATAAGTTTGGACACAATATAGATACACTTTCACCTGAGAGTAGTCTCACTCCCAGAATTCTAACTTAAAATTGACTTAATGGGGTCAGGTCACTAGTATATTTCATAAGCTTTGCAACCTACTAAAATGAATTGTCATTTTTGAGAGTCACACTACTTAAACCAGCTTCCTCCTAGTTCAAAACATAACCCAGAGAGCTGTGGGATCTTTAAATAACATTTAATGTTCCTTATATTGATTTTTATATGGGAATTTTCCACACTTAAAAAAATGTCAAAGTTATGCCCAGTTATAGAACCTTGATAATAAAAACTAGACAGACATGTTTTGAAAGTCTATTTGATTACATTTCTAATGTTATAAAGTTCTAACTTTTCATTTAGTTGATAATGGGATAGCAAGCAATGTCATGTTTTTCTTAATATACTTTTGAGAGTTTAATATAAAAAGCATTTTCATAGAATCTTATCAATAAAGAATAATTAGATGAAAGCAAACTATTTCTAAAATCTATTTCAATTTATGTTCTGAAGTCATAAACTTATAATTTTTCAGTTTTATGCATGCACACCAAAATAACTATTTAAAATATTATAAAACTTTCACTTGTTTAATAGAGATTAATGAATAAAAATATTTTTCTTTAGATTACAATTTAAATATCACTCCCCAGGAATTCAAGTAATGTTCTCAAACCAAATGCCTCTCTTGATTAAATATTAGCTTTCATGTCCATAATGGAGGGTCTTTGTATATTTTAAAAGTATCCACATGTCTTTATATGGAGACTTGATTTTTCTAGGTGCTCTATGTGCTTAGAAATGGACAGCATTGCTTTTTTAAAATATGTATTTATAGATCACCTATCAGTGCTGGGAGTCTACTCACTTTCATCAGCCATGAAGCATACAGCCAGAACTCCTACCTCTTGGGTAGGAATAATTTGATCCAGTGTTTTGAAACTTTATTGTGCATACAATCACCAGAATCTTGTTAACAATCTAATCCCTGATGTAGTAGATCAAGTGCACTGTCTGCAATTCGACATTCTAAACAAGCTCCCAGATGATACTCATATTGCTGGTATGTGGATCATACTTTCATCACTTAGATTTTATCCTTCCTAGGTGGTCTAAATTTCAATGACTCCTATCATTTAATTGATATAAACTGTAGTTTATGATGAAATGTACCATTTTAATCTTAATCTATATACATGCATATATATATATATATTTATTTTTGTCATTAAGTTTAATATTAGTTCTGTTCTCTAACCTATGTGAAGGCAGCACGCAATATTTCCACTTTCTTCTCTTGCATAATGCCTGGTATGCCCAGGATCCAAGAAACCCACTAAATGGATGATATTCCATGATTTAGTTTTAAGTTTGCATAAAGACTGAAGTAAGCAGTAGGATTCTCCAAGACCCTCTTGTACCCATACTGAAAATCAAACGGATTTGGAGACTGTAATCTTCCCAATGAGAGACCTGCTGACTCCCACTCCACACCCTAATAGCAATCTTCTGATTTCCTGCATGCCTTTTATGAAGAAGATAGGCTCAGTTAGTAGCAGCAGCTGCAGCCCTGCAGAACCCCTCTTCCCAGCAGAAAGCTGCAGAGAACATGCCCATAGATTACAAAGGTGTTTGAAGAGGGACCAGTGGTGTGCCTACTCTGTACGAAGTACCTATAAGAAAATAAAGTTCTTGATTATTCCCACTGTGCCTCTTCTGAACAGAAATGGGAATGGTGAGCTTCGTTTTCTATTGTAATTAGCTGTAAGCAGTGCATTGCAGATCTCAAAGTGGTGGGAAAGCCACAGCGCTTCCATGTACCTATTTCATAGGCTGGTTTGTTGTGGGTGACGGACTTTCAGGTTTCAATTCATTTCTGCCCAGGGCTTTTTTTACTTGTTACAATAATGCAAGTGTACATGAGCACACACACTGTTATTTATTATAAACTACCAGCAAATGTTACCCAGAATTCCCATTTTTACCGCTTTTCTTTTTCTTTTTGAGAAATGCCTTCTCTTGAGCTCACTTTACAGAAACGTGTTTCTCTGTGTTAAGCTGCCTTCTTAGAACACTGACGCTTACAAGCATAGAGTAAGATTTCTGTCATGTTGCAAAGGGGTCATTTTCCTTGGTGACAGGGAGCCATTCACAATTGCTTCCCATGTGCAGCTGCCTGCTGCTTTGAGTCTATCACTGTCACCCAAAGAGTGCTGCTTTTTATTTTTCTGGCATGGGTGACTCAATGTGACAATGACAATTAGTCCCCAGTACTGAATGGATTATAGGAAAAGCACAGAAAGTCAAAACCTAAGAAACAGAAAGGATCGTGTGAAGGAGAACGAAGCTTATTCTAAACCAATATTTGTTTATTTTTAATCACAGATGAAAAACATTGACACCATCATCTCATACACACTGTCTGCAAAGAGTGGGTCTTGAGAGTTTAATCAATGCTGAACATGTTATTTAGATTGCAAATTATCTAGCTACCAGAGCAGACTGTGAAATTAACTGGAAGCTGTCAGGACCCCTACAAGAGTAAGCCTTGGGCGAGGGATCAAAGTTCAGGTATCAGGGCAGTGAATTGTTCCTGGTGCCACCTGGCCGAGCAAAGGAATGCAATCATTTGGATCGATAAAGAAAGCCCACAGACGAGTTGGACATGAGGGATGTGTCCCATGTGTAGTACATGACCAGGACCCACCCTTTGCACAAATGAGCAAAGGAACAGCAGTGGTTGAAGAAGACCACCAATAACTTCAAAGGACAATTTCACCTTGCTCATATAGGAACTTACCCCTGGCCTGAAGACTCTCTCTCCAACCTCCTTTCTCACCATGTGGTTTTTTTTTGTTGTTGTTGCTTTTTTTAAAAAATTATATTTTATTAAAAACCCATTCCTTTACCTTCTAATTAAATCTCTGCTTGCTCACTCTCCTGACTCTGTTGTGCGTTCTTTGAGCAACCCGAACCCCATAGAAGCTTTTCAGCATTTGATTAAGCAGGACAAAAGAAAGCCCTAATAATAACGGTGTGAAACTGCCAGAGAAAAATTATGACTACAAAGAGAGAAATCATCAGTAATTAACCCCAATCTGAGACAGCAGAGAGACTCCAAAACAAGAGGGGAACACAAGCAAATAATACTGCATTTGATTGTCTTGAATGATTTCATCATGTTTAACTATAAATTCACAAGAACAGTGGTCCAATTGCTAAGGGGAAAATGTTCTATCTATGTAGCAATTACCCAACCTTAATAAAGGAGATGAGCTTTATATCCAGTGTTCTCCTTGCTTCATAGTTGAATTTTTACAATATTACTTTAAGTTATCATCTCCTGCTGAGATATTGTGAAGGGAAAAAAAGAAAAATTATGGTTATGTTGTTTAGGAGTTGAGGAGAAGGGAATTCTGCATAAATAAATCCACCAAAGGTAATCCTTTAGCATTTAGGAAACTGCGTCTTTCCCACCACTTGTCAACCCGGAAATCTCAATATCTCTCTCTGTTATATATTATCTCCTTTAATGACACCTCCCATGACCCCCAGGATTTGTCACTTCTTCATATTTTGAACCATCTTGATTAATTACCATCTCACATTGCCACATATATATACACACACACACAAAACATATATATATATATATATATATATATATATATATAATTCTCTATGGTTACTCACTGTCTTCAGCTTTTTTTCAGAGCATGGGCTGGATCTTACCCAGTTCCTAGTGTAGTGTTTAATTACATGCTAGTTTAGCAATAAAATTTTTTGAATGTTAATTGCTTAGCTTTTGTACTATTATTTATGCTACAGTTGCAAAAGAATTGGACTCGTGATAAAATGGCATTAAATATTAGGGAGGGTTGATTTTCCAAAAGACGTGGCCTCAATAATGCAAACACAGACTAAGATTTAAAAAAAGATTCATCTTCATAATAAAAGAAATATGCCATGAATTGAGAAATGTTTTGCTTGCTCTATAATAATCATATATTTTCATATTTATTCTAATAGTTCAGTATTGATTAGCAGAAGTCTGTTTTGTGCTGTTGTATTAACAGTTATAGGTCTAGAGATAACAGATAGCAATGGTTTTGTGTCCAAATTTTGAGTTTTAGGGTAGTTAACTTTATTACGTGGCCTTATACATGATAGAATAGGTACACATAGTAGAGTCATTTATTATGTTAGCAGTTATACAGCTTTGTGTGGAATTTTATTCATATTACTTGTATATATTTTAATATCTCGTGGTATCTATCATCATGCTGGAAGAAATTCAAATTCTGAACTTTTGGGAATTATTATTTATCATAAACAATTAGGAATACAATATTAGAACTACTTTTTAAGAGAAACATAAATCTAGAGATATTGGCTTTTATTTAAATGCCTTGGTTTGAATGATGCACAAACAGTTCTTCAGCTTTTTTTGACTATAAGCAAACACAATTTTCATTAACAGTGTAGTAATCTGAATGTCAGGATTTCTTCCTTAATTATTTTAACCTTTTTTTTCTAAAGTGTCATTTTATTGTTAGAATGATAGCTGTTGTTGAATATAGGTACCTGTAACTTAAATAGATGACATACTGTCAGGTTGCGTTGTGATTCAAAGTCTATGTTTTGAATGCTGGTGTTATTTTGAAAAAAAAAAATCCTAAGACATTGTTAAAACTGTTGTGAGAATTAAAGAGAATTTGGCCTAATGATTGCTTAAACAAAGTCCTATGCTAATAGCATTCTACCACTGTAAATATCAGCTCTGAATGACATTACGTATTTCAGTAAAAAGTGGCCCCCTGGTAATAGATTCTTGACTCTTAAATTTATTATGAATTAGGATTAGCTCAGTTGTTTAATTGTCCTGCCTCTGTGCATTTGTTCAGACTCCTCTCTTCACCTGGAATACCCTTTCTTCATACCTATTTAAAACACAACCGTGTTTGAAGCTTCAACTTAATTGTTATCCATGTACTGTATGCAGGCTGAGTGTCTTCCCTTTGCAGGTATCACTGAGTATTGATAGGTTTTCTCTATTCCAGGAAGGATTTGTGATTCAGACCATAGTTAGTTAGTTTTCTAATATATGAATCCCTAATTACATTAGTCACTTAATAGTACAAGTTTGATCAAATATGCATGGAAGGGGAATGGTGATAAAGAGATTTTTTAGAGAGAGGGTAATGTTTTCATCACCAACCATGTCCATTTCAAGGCAAAGGACTTGAATTAGTATGAGTTCCTAGTCTGGTTCCCTCAACTATTCTCAATCACCTACATCTCAGGAAGTAAGACTTCATGCTGAGTTCATTCAACACAACCCCTATATGCCAGTTTATACTTGATTCAGTGATCAACCAATAAAAGAATGATCTGTTTGGACACTGAAGGGAAACCTGACTGAAAAGAATTTGACGAAAAAAATCAATCTTCAACCAAGTATATTTCTAAAATTGTCCAGACTCACTGACTTAAAATTCTAAGC
This sequence comes from Solenodon paradoxus, assembly GCA_004363575.1. Taxonomy (NCBI): domain Eukaryota; kingdom Metazoa; phylum Chordata; class Mammalia; order Eulipotyphla; family Solenodontidae; genus Solenodon; species Solenodon paradoxus. The sequence continues at coordinate 504,324 of RJWH01000318.1, read as the reverse complement.
TTCACCTAAATGTGACTTTATATAAATATTTTTATTTATCTATTTTCTCTGTTAGACTATTAAGGTAGATTGTATTAGTCCTTTCAATTCTCTTCTATTCCCCTCATTAACACTATACTACCTTCCCCTCATCATAACTTTGATGGTGACAAAACACCCTTTTCTGTTAGTCTAATGATATGACACTATAAGACAATTTAAATGTGTCATTGGACTTTTGTCTTGTTTTCTTATGACCCACCATGAGAAGTATTGGGTTCAGATGACAGCTATTACAAGAATAAATAAGTACCTGGAGCAGTCCTGAACACAAAGTGTAGATTAGAATGGGATCGTCTAATCCCAACCAAACCCATCAAACCCACAGCCAACTGACAACGGTTGGCCAATGTTTCCTCATCTGTTTGAAGATGATGATGGTAGTGGTGGCAGTATAAAATCTATAGCACAGGGACTTAGCATGTATTAAATGAATCATTATGTATTTACAATAGTCTCTGGTACAGAATAAGTGAGAAATAAGTGCCAATTATTAAATTAACAATTTAAATCATGACAGTAACTGTAAATGTAGTATCTCAGTATTAAAATCCTATAAAATGCTATCATTACTTCTATTTAGCAAATGAGATACAAAAGAACAGAGATAAATATTTTACCCAAGGTCACATGACTATTAAATGGCGAAGTGAGACTTAGGACAAGAATTTGCTGACTCTGAAGTCAACTCCTAACCAAGTCATCTCCTTTATGTTACTTTTGCTATGGGATTAGCTTTTAGAAATAAAAGCTAAGAATTACAGAATTCTACTTCAACCTTCTAACTTACCACATGTCCATCCTAAGGCAATGTGGAACAGAAACTGCTAACTGCCAAAATGGAAGGGAACGAAAGGGAAATAATAAAAGACAGAAAAAGAATACCACCTCAAAGTATTATTCATCCACAGTAAGATTGTTGATTTCACTTTCATCTTATTTCTTAGGAAGGACATGGACACAGTTAGAACATTTATTCTCATAAACTTCCTTTTCTAAATGTGGTTCTAGGAGTAAGCACAGCAGACTTAAATATTCAGAAAAGATTACAAATCCAACTTATTAAAATGTTTACTTATTTGGGTATGTACATTTTTCATAGCAGAACTTCAAGGCAAGTGAAGAGTCCTTTGCTGGAACACTGTATTTTACATTTCAGTGCTTATTGCCTAGGAGTGGTAAGGAATCGAATTTCCCCATGGAATCAAAGTCTCTGGCTTAGGTGACCCAGTCCTTTATCTGATGTCAAGATAAGCAGACTAATGTTCAACTGATAGCTGTTTTCTAAGCTATTGTGTTTCCCAAAGGCATTAGTGGTTGATTGTGGAGGGAAGAAAAGCACACATTTTCTGTACTAGGATTACAGGTATTTCCAGGGGAAAGCATTTCTCATTGCATTTCAAAGTTGTGCTGGGATCCTAACAGAGTATCACTGAACAGCGGGATCTCTTAAGGCCTTTGGGAGGTGCAATTTGTAGCATTCTCTTGATTAAGGGAGATAACCAGTTAATCTGGAAGAAGTTTTGACAGGACTGGCATGCTCATGGTAAGTCTCTTTTAGCAGAAGACAAAGCACTCTAAATTGTTAAGAGACATAATCCAATATCTATGAAATCTAGACCAAGGTTTGAAATAGTTTACCTGGGACCAGACCATGATTCTAATTATATACATAAGTCAACAAATGGAGAAAGACTGGTAGTCAGGATTTCCCAATCTGTCTGTGAATACAGGTCTTCAGTGACTTGTGAAGTGGTAGAGAGGAGATTTATAAACCTTATTTATTATCTCTGACCTATACATTTGAAGTTTAGGAGCTTTGGAAGGATCTGGAAAAGTAGGAATCCAAAGCTTCTTGTCATGAAACAGTTAAAGAAACTCATGCATACTCTTTGTTGGAGAGGAAGATTGCTAACAAGCTTTATCACGGACACAGAATTGGCAGTGGTATATAAACTTTGAGGATAAGCAACTCTCCCCACACTGCCCCCATACTCCCCATACGCCTCACACTCCCCACTACCATCTGTGGGAACCAAGGCAGGACTTGATGCCAACGGTAACAAGAAAGCTGGGCATTGCTGCAAGAAAGTCCGGACGATGAATAACTTATTGACTGTGGACTCTTGCACTCCCTCCACATGCTTGCGTAAAACACTCTCACATCTTTCCTCTTAAAAAGCCCAGACTTGCCTGATATTCTGAAATGGATTTGGGACAATCGTCTGCCATTCTCCTTGGGTAGTTGATCCCTGATAAGCTGGCTCTTTCTTATATCAACACTTTTTCTTCTGTGTTTTGGCTCAAAAGGGGATCACCAGAATTTCTGCTGCTGGCAGAAAGTGGGCATCCCATCATAAGAATCAATGTTCCCACCACGGGTCCAATGAAAGTGAATCTTCCTATATCAAGTTTAGAGACCCAGAAGGAACTATCTTTACAAAGTCTTGAGATTCCTGCCAATAAAAGAGAAGTCAAGATTGGATGGGAAAGGATAACAGGTAATATCACCTCACAAGATGACTATAAGGGTCAGAACATACCACTCTAACATATGCCACTTCCATAAAACAGCTATTTTGAGCCACAGGTAATAAAAAAATGCATAGGCAAGGAGAGGTTTCCCCTAAATTCTCTTTATCTATCTAAAGACAAATCCTCAAAAAAGTATAACAAAACAAAACTACCCTCAATTGTCATAATCCCCCACCCTCCCTGCTGGAGTTTCATGAACCAGGGAAGATTGACTCATTCTAGGAGAGAGATTAGAAGTCGCTGTCATGTCCAGACAAACATTGTCACAAAGAGTTATACCTCCTATTTATTCTTCTAAGGGCTGATTCTTCTTTCCTGAAAATCATTAACTCTTCCCTAAGAGGCCTATTTCTCTTCTCCCCTTTCAGTATTAAGATGGTATCTCAGTTTGAGTTCTAAGTTACCTCAGGGAGTTAATCCTCCCTACATATCTCCTTTTACTTAGAGGTATATGCTTTAATAAACTTATTTGTTCTCTTATTAATCTTTTATGGCATGGGTCTCAGCTAAGAACTCAGAAAGGTAGAATGAGAATCATGTTTCTTCTCTTAAAAAGTATTGTCTCAGCATTGCTTCCTTCCACAACAGTAAAAATAAAAGTGGTAGTGGGTCAGATCTAAGAGGGGAGGGAATCAAAGCACTGCATCTCCTTTGGTCTCCAAATAGAGTTTCATTTTGTTTAGAATTCAAATGTAATAAACATCTTCTCAATTCTGATAAAAATATTTAAAACAAAAAAATTAGCTTTGGGAATGCCATTGTTCAATTTGTCAAGCTAAAGCATATTCTTCTATATCCTCGGAGAAACCAATAAAATCCCACCACAGAACATATTAAAGTTTCTCTTTGGCACTGAGATTTCAATCATCATTTTTCATCACTTTCTAATGTGGAACAAAATATTGGAACAAAGTTTTCCCTTTTGTAATTTCACTAAGGCGTCTTGCTATTTTGACCTTTTGACCTATAATAATACCACAAGAGAAAATATTTACATAATCTAGTCAAAGCATAAAAATGTAAAGAAAAATAAACCTAATATTGAAAAGAAGACACTTCAATATGATTTCTAATAAGTGTTGAAATGACAGGTTGTATATGCAAGATTTTCCATGACTGGTTTTACAAAGAGAGTGAGATTTTCAGTAAAACATATGAGTTTTCTGAGAAAGAAAAATGGTCAGAAGACTCTCCCAATTGAGGGAGATTATTAACTGCTAAATAATAAGAGGCTGTGGGTCATACCAATATGCCTTCTTCTCCTATGATAATGGTAATATGAACTCAGTTGTTCTGACCTGATTCCCCCGGCCACAAGAGCAGATGGAAAAGATGGCGGAGATAAGGAGAAGAGAAGATGGAGAGCAGCCCGTTGTTGAGACCAGGTTGCTTTATTGTACCTCTTCTTTGCTAAATGTATTTACCCAAAAAGATTCTGAAGAAACAGAAAGTATTATAAATAAATAGCCCACCCAGCTCTGTTTACATTCTGTCAGATGACTATGACTAATATGCTTGATTTCTGTACTAAGCAAACTTTACAAAGTACATTTTTTTTTTTTTCAGGTTTGATTGTGACTTGCCTCTGATGATCTTAGCCCTGCTGAGTTTTCTGAACCTGGTCTTGGAAAGTAGAAGAAGCGTATACCAGGAAAATTGAATTTTAAGATAAGCCTTAGAATAGCTAGTCACATTTTTCCCAGCATGTTTTGTTAAGAAATCTTTCGTTTTCATAAGGTCTAGTAACTCTGCCACTGGATAGAGAAGAGGAAGGTGGGAACCAGTCTCTGTTTAATTCCACATGGGAGTGATTCTCTGACTTGACCGCACTGCTAAATCACCTGGTGGTGTAGCTGCTGGGCTGGAGCATGCTGAGTGTTTGATTCAGTGGGTCTGAGGGGAAGCCTGACACCTTCCAGACGGGGCTAATATTGCTAGTCTGAGAATCACAGTTGAAGAACCACTGCAATCAGGAAGGAAGATATTGTTTCTAGAGTTCAAGCAAGTGCTTACTTTGTGTGCTGCTCAGACTTGGCACTTTAGTTACCTGAAGGGAAAGGGAGCTCAGAGACCAAGGCTGGAAAATAAATATATTTTGGGAGACTAGTATACCCAGGTCTCTTAAGTTTGATCATTAAAACAGAATTATTTGAGGCAATTTGTCTACATGATGAATCCATACTTAGTATCAGACTTAAATATTCTATGAGAGTATTTTAGAGTAGATAATTGAGAAGACAATCACTGCAGGATGTAATAGAATGGGACAGGGGCTGGTTTGAACTGTGGGTCTTTTAGGCAGCAGACTTTAAGCTGTTACTCGGCAGGGTTGTAGAAATTAGTGCCATCTTTTGTTCTTGTCATTTACTTGACTTTTTCTAAATTTTCTTCCTTTTCTCTTCCTTCCTCATTTCTTTTCTTCTTTACTTCCTTCCTTTCTCACTTCCTTATAGTCACTCATAGGCAAAGTAAGTGAGATATTTTTAGAAAGTAAATGTTATATACATATAATACACAGAAAAAAAATCACTACATTTAAGATATACTTCCACCAAATTTTGATCATGTAAGAAAGCATGCTAGAAAGGTAAACATTTGATCTTCTAACTCTGAAAGATTTTCTCCTTTTAGCTCCATTAGCTAAAAAAAGACAATCTCTTCCGAGCAGGTAAGTATTTAGCATCTGACTTGAAATAGCTAATAACCATCTTTTCCTTTTCAAAAGCTTGAAATCACTGTTGAAGGCATTTTTAATTTTTAATGTGTTTTCTCCAAAAGTTAGATTAACTTTTAAAAATCAAGTTAGAAACTAAAATGAATGTTATCCCATGAACAGATGATATCAATTGAAATGTATTTTTTTCTTCAAGGTGATTGATGTAATTTTCTATTAAAGTGACCTTTGCTAGAAATGTTTTCCCTGTAATGATTTCCTGTCCTTTGGGCTCAGCAACCAGAACAGAAAAACTGGTTTAAACTTGTTTCAGCTACTTGATGTTGAAATGGGAAGACATTGACTCTGAAATGAGCGCAGCTGATGTTCTTTAGGAGAGTCAATCCCAAGGCAGCCCTCTAGCTTCCAACACTGCAGTTCTTCTTGGCCATCTCCTAGGCTAGTGCCTGCTTCCTTTGTGGAATCTCACTCAAAAACATCACGAAGAAGCATCTCTGGTTATGAGAGCAACACTCCTAGATTTCCAGATAATGTAATCTGTGTCCAGTTTGGACTACAAATATGTGTATAACATTAGACAAGGAGGAGGAAGAGGTCCAGATAGGAAAGGATGCTTCAGGGGGATGGAGTAGGATTGAACATATAAAATAGGAACTAGCTTGCTCTTCTTAGATCTGTGATTGAGAAATCAGGGTGTGTGTGTGTGTGTGTGTGTGTGTGTGTGTGTGTGTGTGTGTGTACAGTATTATCTGGTATGACACTCTTATTTCTTCCTTGTCAAGTCTTCCCAGTTTACTTAACCTCTGTTTTCTGGATTTTCTCTTCTTAATCATTCATCACCTCCTATCTGGAGTTCAACACTAGCTCCAGTGCAAAATTCCCTCAACAAATTATTGGCTACCTCTTAAAACTTGTGGCTCTAATTCATCCATAAGTCCAAAAGTCACTCAACTTTTCTGAACCATAAGGATTTAGTTCCTACAGAATTGCTTTTCTGATCTTTGTATTAGATCCATAGAGAAAGTTAGAAAAACATACAAATATTTCCTTGATTTTCAGAATGATTTAAATTTAAGTATGAAGGAGAACTATTTTCCTACAGTGTGTTAAATGCGTGCTTATTATTTCTGTTATAAGAGGAAGAATCAATTGTGATAGTTTCATCTAACTGAATTTGACTATGACATGAAAATCTTAGCATTCATGTTTCTCTATAAAAAGAACTAGAAGTAGTAAACAGAAGCAGATAACAAGATCTTTCCAATAATGATCTGTGGTAGGTAGTCATCATGATTTATAAATACAATCTATTTCACTACTTATAGAAAAAGCATTGGTGACTCCTGGCAGAGTAGTGGTTAGGTCCATCACCTATGAAGGAGCACAGATGCATACACCTGAGTTCAAGTCCTGGACAGGGGTGGCGGGGTGGGGGGCAACCAGTGTGAACAACTAAAATGGAAATTAAACTAAATGCTCCTTTCTCCTCTCTCTTCTCATCAGTCTGCTCACCTTCATTCCTGCCTGCACCTCTCCTTTAAAAAGAAAAAAGAGACAAAGCACTTACAAACAGAATGTTTGAAGAGTATTGATATTCTCTTCTCTACTGAATCATGCTGTATCACCAAAGTATGCTTTATTTTCAGCACATACACACACATTTGTTACTACCACTTTCTTAAAGATATGAAATCTCAGTAATAAATGCAATATCTAATTTTTTTCTTTGAACTTAAACTTGAATTTGTTAGAAAGTTCCTCTTCAGCTTAAACATGAACTTTGCTCAGCATTCTAGCCAGTCTCCTAGTAAATATTTGTCCTCAATCTTTAAATATAGATCCTACCTGAATTTTAATATGTTGCGGTACAGATAAGGAGATGAAGACATAGAATAAGATTATTTCAAGTCTTGTTTCTCACATAATTTTAGGGAAAGATACACTATTTCCTTATATCTAGACACTTAATCCACAAATCTTTAAGTACGATCCATTTGAATTTAGGTCAATTGAAATAATTTCAAATCATTGTTAGAAGAAATAAAAGCAACAGTTTTGTCGAGGAGGATTTGGAGTTCATCGTAGTTATATGTTATTTATAAGCCTACCCAAAGTAAGTATGGATAATAAGATAATTTGAAGTAAAGAAAAGTAAGGGAATATCTTAATATCTCAATCTGTTCAGACTGCTGTAATAGATCACCATACATTAGATCGCTTATAAATAATCATAATTTATCATTGTTCTGGAGGCTAGAAGTCTAAAATCCTTGTGCCATCCTGGTTTCAGACTTCAGTCTTCTTTTATCTTCACATGGCAGATAGAGGGGAAAGGAAGCAAGCTCTCATGATTCTCATATGGGCAGTAAATTCCCTTTGTAGGGACTTCAGCCTATAACTTCATTTAATCCTCATCATTTTCCAAAGCCCTGTCCCCTAATGTAATTTACATTGAAAAGCAGAGTTTCAACATATGCATTTTGGATGGACACAAGCATTCAGTTATTAAGATGAAGAGAAACTGTGAAAAAGTTGAATTCTATTTCCCTGGCTCCCCAGATATCTCTAGATTCATATCTGATACAGTATGTGCATGATCCTGGATAGCCACTCTTTCCTTTCCCAGCTATTTAATTATGTTGAAACTTCTAGTTGAACAAACCATCAAGATAGCACTTTGGGTATCGATGTAAAACAAGTGGCAAGACATTTCTCTAATAGTCAAGTATGACTAGCTAGTCCTGTAGAGGACAGAGAAACTGTTACTACTCTAAACTATTATTTGATTTGTTGGTGAACTAGATGCCAGAGAGATCAAATTGGAAGTTAGAATACTCCTCACATAATGCTTTTCTATCCAGAAGATACGATTATCATGGATTAACAAAAATGCTGAATTAAAAGCCTTTAAAAGAAAGTTACAAATTAGGACGGAGTTTAGTTTGTATAAATATTTTAATTTTATTTTTCTGTCATGTTTTAAAATCTCTTTGATTTGACTTTGTCTTTTATTGTTTTGATTATTTTTATTGTATGAGCTACTGAAAATCACAAGTTCTACTTTGTGTGGTATAGCTACACGATGGAATATTACTCAGCTATTGAAAAAAAAGATGAAATCCTGTCATTTGCAACTATGTGGATGAGCCTAGAGGGAATTATGCTTAGTGAGATAAGACAGAAAAAGAAAGACAAATATCATATGATTTCACTTGTATGTGCTTATATGTGAACATGAATCAAATCAAAGAAAAGTGAACTTTCAGTCTATATAATCACATTAGTGGTTACCAGGAGGGAACAGCAAGGGAGAGGACAAACTGGGTAAAAGGAGTCAGTTGTATGGTAAAGAAAATAATTGAACTGTTGCTGGTGAACTTAATGTATTACATACAAATGTTAATTTATGATAGTGTACACCTTAAATCTATATAAATTTATGATGCAATATTCTTCCAATAAAATTTTGGAAAAGAATAAAGCAATATTTTTAGAAAAGAGTTTTGAAACTCAAACTGTTTAGTAAATGTCTTTAGCATTTTATGGAGATAAACCTAGTATAAGAAAGGATTTAAATTAAATAATACACATTTAGCAATCTTTTTTAAAAAATGAATTTCACCACTATGGCACAGGAGATTTTCCATACTCAAAAATATTTGTCGAACTTATTTCATGATTGTACGTCAGAGCTTGATGTTTAGATTAATTCAAAAATAATTCTACTAATCTGTAAATAATTTTAGTGCTTTCAAATAAAGAAATTTCCCCCCATAGATCCAAGCAGGGGAGAATTCTGTGCAAGGAAGACAATTTTTATTTTTGCACCATCAACTCTGCCAAGGACAGGCATGTACAAAGTCTCCAAATAAAAGTGCGAACATGATAAGCTCTCTTATCCATGCTGATGTATGGTCCAATATCAAGTTTTTCACTTTGTAAAAGTTCTTGTTTCAAGAAAAGCAATTCTCCCTGCCAGCATCCTATTTTTATCTTTGAAAAAAATAAAGTGAGATACTCTTACAATGGAATTTTTTTATTATTAAGAGCTGACTTTGCCCTTCTTTGAACTAAAAGTGCACATCATCACTTATCAATAAATCATTCCAATGGGTTCCGTCAGCTCTTCTCAGACCAGAAAGTCACACATTGTCTGGTTGGACAAACCTCTTAGGTTACTTCTTCCTTAATATATGTCAAATGTATTTACACATCAAATGATACTTTAAGAGTTCCAAATATCTTAGTCCTTAGAGTGGTGTTCTAAAATAGCTGAATTCTATTTTACTTTTAGAGGTAAAAGATGCAATTTAGGTGGTAATATATTTCTACTTTAGATGTTTAATTATTTACCCCTCTGTCCTATTGGATTGTAAGCTTGAATGGGCAGACCTCTGCCTTGATTGACTTTTTAGCTCTGTTTGTAGAATACTTAGAACATAAAAGATAATCAACATATTTTGAGTCAAATTTTGAAATATTTAGAAGTGCATTTTTTGTTTACCTCTCAGCTCCACTCTGTCCCAAGGAATGTGGACAAAGGGAGGAGAAAAGGGAAGGAAGATCTCATTGGAAGTGTTAAGTAATGAGAAAAAGAGTTCAGCATCCCTTGTCCCATCACACACACACACAATATTCCCTTGTTCTTCTTTGTTTATAATCAATATTAATATTAATGTTAATAAAAATTTCTGTGTTTTACATGCTTTATATAAACTATATAACTATGTGGGTGAGATGATAAATTTAGGTTTTGATTTAATACACTGGTTAATGTCACAATTCTAAGTGGCAGATAGTGAAACTGGATATAGTGACTGTGTCATTTTTAATTCTCCAAGGTGAGATATCTCTTCTCCCAGGTCACCTACTGCTCTCAGAAACTCTTCTTCTCCCCTTTGATCTTGCTCTGTCATTTACCATTATACCTTCCTTTCCAAGCATACTCATTCTAGTATATTTTTTCTGCTAAATATCTTCAAATCTCTTTATTCCAAAATTGCCATTCTCAACCTTGTACTTCCTTGTGGTGACAGCCTCATTGCCCTCTTCTTTATGAAAAGATGTGTACACATATTGTCCCCATTACCTCAGTCCCACTTAAAATGCAGCTCACATCAGTTAGCTTTTGTGCCAAACAAAGTATATTTGTACCGACAAAGGTCAATAATCAATGGACATGTTTCAACTTTATATTCCTGGAATAAAGGCCTACAGCAATAACTTTTATTAGATGGACATTAAGCTCTTTGACTTTCTTCAGACTCTTAGTTTCCTTCTGTAGGAACAGTTATCCTCTTACCCTCTCTGACTTTGACTTCTAAGTTTCTCCTATGACCCTCTCTTCTGCATGGCATTTAAACTATGGTGATTTTTGTATTCTTTTCTCACAGTTCACAGTCTTATTTGTTATAAATCTTAATCTCTTTGTACACCATTCTCTTCTCTTTTAGACAGATCCCTTATCCATACATGCATGTGAAAGACAAGTTTATAACCCCAGTTTTCCCAAAGCAATCTAAATTCTTACTGAACATTTTCATAAAACATATTGTAGGCTCTGCTTGAAGGAATTCATTGTCCTGTCTTCCAAATATTTTTTTCTCCCTATATTTCATAGCTTTTAAAAAATTATTACTGTTTACCTAGTGTTATTAATCCTATTGTTTACCCATCACATCCATCTTATTGTCTACCCATCACATCCATCCTATTGTCAAAACCTTCTGACTTCATCTTCTAAATTGTTCTGAAGTCTTTCTCTTCCCCTATACTACCAAGTCTTAACAGGCTCTCATTCTCATTAGCATGAAATAATGACATAACCATCTAGCATAGCTTTTCTCCAGTGCGCACCTTCCTTCCCTTCTTATCAACCAATCCATCTCCTGTATTGCAGCCAGAATGATCTTCAACAAATAAAGTAATTGTCCATATGACTTCACTTGCCTCCTGTGGGATGTATTCTAATCCTTTGGATTGGTTTTAAAGGTTTGCACAAACAATGCTGTTTATATTATCTCTAAACTTTGCTGTTGAAGATCTCTTTAGAGTTGACATTACCTCTGCTCTAGCAGTCAACATTTTTGCTTTTCTTAACTGTGGTCAACCTTTAAGACTCATGTTAGTTTTCATCTCCAGGATATCTATATGTCATTAGAACTAATACTGTGTCATCGTGTAATGTCCTATGTATAGATATGTCCAGTATCTTTAGTACCTTGCATTAGAATAATTTAATTATCCTTTCTCTTCACTAGATGGTAAACTCTTCAAGACCAGAACCAACATCTTGTCTTAGTATACTTATGTGTTGTAACATACTTCATATGATTGGCACCAATAAAAACATCTAGACCTAAATAGATATTTACTGCATATCTCATATCAGTTGTTTCCTATATTCTTTAGTGCTCCAGAGACTTTCGATAGTTTTTCTACAACATGCAACTAGAGTAGTAATTAAAACACTTTTAGTTAATAGAGCTTGCTCACCATGCTTCCCAGATTGGAAGTGAAGAAACTGATTTGCAGAAGTATCACAGTTTGCAAGGGGCAGAGACCTGCTCTGTATCCACTAGTCTGCCTGTCTTATAATTAGATCACTACAAGAGAAACCTGTGGTTCCCCCTTCAATTCCCCAGTGATAACTCTCTCACAGTTTTGTTAGGGTAGTTATATGAAAGAATTTTTGTAAAGTTTCTGGTCTGAACTTGATGCAGGAATGCTCAACAAATTCAAATTTCTCTTCTATTTCTTCCTCTTCCTCTTTTTCATTTCCACCCTTGTTGTCCTCTACATCACTAGCTAGATTATTGCTCTAATGTCCTAAATGGTTTCTCATTCTCTTTCTCTTTTGCAATCTATCTTCTACTTTGCCATCTGGATACAAAGGCAGTTAATTAGAAGGCGATCACATTGCTAATCCCCCAAAATGTTTATTCATAATAAAATATAGCATGAGATTTAATTTATATTTTGACTGTTGGAATAAAGATAGGAGATATTTGTGAAATTTTTATCCAAGCCATTTTGATGACATTTTAAAATACGCATTGTGGTCCAGTCTTAATCTATGTTCAAAGTTCTTTTCTTAATGACACAATCTGAGGACCTTCCCTGCATGTTAGACAAGAATTACTATCAACAGTGTGCAAATCATTCTCACCTACATGTTTACTCTACTTAAGACCAATTTTTTTAAAGGAGCATGAACCTATTACTCCATGCAATTTAGAAATGTCAAAAACAAGCTCTTAAATTATCGTAAAATATTATAATCTTATACTTTTATGTGTGTGTAGCAGTAGTTCATGCAACCAAAACACCTTCAAATAGGTTACTGGACAAACTGGTGAGATTATCTCCTCACCACTTGCATGGTTCCCTCCCGCCATAAGAAGACTTTGTTTCCATAGGCAACAGAGCTGCCCCTGGCACAGGGATTCTGCAGCACTGGATTTACTCTCATGCCCTGAGGTAAACATTTGCCTGCTGTACCGCATAAATAAATAGTGGAAGCAATGCTCTCTTAGTGAAAGACCTGACCAGCATGAATTAAGGGTTAACTACACAGGTTACTCCGGAAAGCCTACCTCCAACAGTTCCCTGATAAAGGTACCCAGAGAGAATACCATATGCCCTGTGGTTTTAATAATTTCTGCCATTTAGGGATGGGAACACTGTGTCTGATGTTTGCAGTTTTTGTATCGGTTTGACATACAACAGAATGTCGTTCACGACATTATTGCCCTTCAGATTCCTGGGAGAAAACAATTTCTAGCAAATTTGTTAGTTTCTAGAACAAGGTGAGTTGAAGGAAATTTTCATCATGCTTTGAATCTAAGAGTTTTGGGTCTGTGTGTGTATAATCATATATTTTTGGCTGTGAAAAAAAAAAAGTGCAGCAGGCTGTGCCTTGGTGGCTAGGGGTTGGGTGCTGTCCACCTACATCTCAAATTCTGGGTTCACTTCCCAGGGTCAGTGGGAAAAAACCAAGATGAACGACTTTATAAAATAAACGAAGCATGTCTTCCTTCTCTCTAATCCTGCCTATCTCTACTTGCATTCATTCCTGCCTACATGTCTCCTTTAAAAAATACAATTAAAAGGTGGTAGTAATTATTTTAACATAAACTTACACAGTTAATCCTGATATTGGGCTTTTTCTAAATAGTATTTAATAATAATTGCAAAATTCAGGTGAGCCTGACAATACTTTTGGTATGTAGACTATTGGATTAAGAACTTGATCAACCTGGATGTTTTCATTATATTTTATCTCATTAAAATGTGCAAGTGGAAAATCAGAGATGACATTCTATAAGGGAAACAATCAGAGTCTGGCAATATTGGGTTTTTTGTGACGTCTCTTCTACTATAAAAGTTTCCTTATGTTCCAAACATTTTATTTCATTGAAAATCACTGAATGTAAATAATGACTTTGTCATATACTGGTGGTGGTATATTTGCTCTCTGAGGACAAAGGCATCTAGCCACCATTGCATTTTCACTCCCCAGCGTAACTTGCACTTAGACATGACATTAAGTCATACTTAATATGAAAGTTAGCAAAAGCATTTGCAAAGATATTAAAAAAAATTAAACCACTTTGCCTGTTCTGGATCAAAGAGATACAAAAGCCAATATCTAGAAGAAGCATTTTGTTAGAAATATTCTTTCACTTAGGTTTTCACCATAAATATCTGGAAAAACATGAAAATCATGAACTCTGTTGTTCAGTAATAATATTATCTTACACTTGTATGATTATTTATGAAGTATATCATCTTATTTTTTCCTTATTTAATGATATATAAATGGAAATTAAAGGAACTTGAATCAGTTGCCTAAGGTCATATGGAGTTATTTGGATCCTTTGAACCTTTCTTTCTGGTCTATTATTGCCTCCAAAAATTCTCAAAAGGCAAATGAAAGTGAAGACTCTAGAAGACAATAATGAGACAGCAAATCATCCAATTACAGTTAGTCATTTAGCTACATTATATTCAGTTAAAATATATTCCAAAATTTTAGAACTCTCATTCATATAGACAACCATTGATTCATTGACAGAATTTAGACCACACTGCCAAACTGTTAATAGAAATATTAAAAGAAACATGATTTTAGGCTCTACATAACAAAATATTAATTACCAACATTTATAAAATACTTTAAAGCCTAAACATCTTTTCTATCAATTATCTCATTTTATTTTCCCAGAAATCACATAAATAGGACATGCTGGAAGTGGACTACATTTTCAATTGATTTTATGACTTTATGCTCTCTCCTAAGTTAACTGGCAAAACGTCCAACATCCGTAAAGACTTGGTGGTGTTACCAATGGGGTTTGTAACCATGACTAAATCCCCACTTAGATCCATTTGATTTAAAGATTCTCCTTTAATGCCTTTTTCTACAATTAGCTCTCCAATTCCAACCTGACAGGGTACAAAAGTGTGACTTTATCAGTCCAAATCCTTACCATATAAAGGAAAAGTGTTCATTCAACATTCATGGACTATTGGCTACCAGCTAGGAGCTGTGTTAGAGAGGACGTGAAATATCATAGTTTGTAGTCTTAACCAGATTACCAACCAGGCAGTTTCTTCACCTTTCAAAATAAAGCAGAGGATATACGTTTACAACAATTAGGAAAAATATTATGCAAAATTCTTAAAGAGCAAATGTGCTGGATGAAGCTGTAGTGGTTGATATTATTATCAGATAGCTTATTACCTAAGATATTTGTCATAAGAATTCAAATTTAGTCTGCAGGTATCAGAAGAGTTTATTTAAAGCTATAATTTAATGTAAACATTTTGTGAACATTTGGACAACTTTTTTTTATTGGAAAAAATAAATGTTTTTCGTTCCCCTGCAGTGTCTACAACAGCAGGATGGATGCCAATCTCATTCTCTTAGGAGTCGTTCCTCAGACAGATACCTGGTTTCTGGCTATTTGGGGCCTCGTCTTTTTACAACTCTTGGAAACTTTGTGATGTTTCTCCTGGTATTCTTTCAAATAGTAGCATCTCAAGTTCCATTAAAACAATATACTAGAAGCAAGATAATATTAAGGGGGCACACAGGCTTCAGAATCAGATAGAATTTTGAACCTCCGTTATAGATATATTAATATTTACTTTTGAGAGTCAGTTGGCTTCTCTGGCTTTCAATTTTTCTACTGTAAATAGAAGCAAGATTTCCTGTCCCTGGGTTTTAGTCAGATTTAAAAATCAACTATCATGAATTTTAAAGCAAAATTAAAAAGAAATGTGTATTATATTCCCTTTCACTACTGTCTTTCTTTATTGGTACTTAAATAGAGAGTAATGGTAGTTCTCATAACTATACTAATAACAAGTATAGCAGATTTCTCCTTTCACTGCTCAATGTATTACAGAATCGATTCCTAAGCCTGATCTCCACTGAATAGACAAAGCAACAAACTATGTGTGTGCTTCTCTTTTTAAGTATCTTTTGCCTGTATACTTCCAGTAACCCTGCTTCACTGCCAATCTTTGTGTAAAGTGAATGTTTAATATTCATTATTAAATTTAGTTTATGAAGACATATATTCCATTAATTGATATCATTTTCCTAGGACTGCTTGATTCAATGAAACTTTTGAAAAGAGAATATTAAACTCTTTTGTGGGCCAGTCCACATGACAGGCTGCGTATGTAGCAACATTGAGATGTGAGGGATGTTCATTTAACTAATGCTTACTAATTGCCTATCATGTACCTCTGATAGGCACTGCAGAAACAGTAGCAAATGGAAACATAATGTTTCTCCCACTGAAGTAGGGACTGTGAACAACTGTTGAACTGCTCCATTCTCTTTCATCATCCAGTTCTCTAGGCCAGCAAATGTAGAGGTACCTAGTGCAATAGTGACCATTTTTGGTCTTTCTCTTGGAAGTTTAAAATCGAATAAGAGGCATCAAAATTTGGAATTAGTTGAGGCTGAGTCATATTAACGTGACTCAAGATGCATCACAATTTAATCTACTGAGTCACCTGGACTTGCTTGATCATCATTATTTGGTTTGGTTGAACCAAACTACTCTACTTCTGCTAGAGCTACTCTTCTGTTTAGATTCAAAGCAATCAGTTTCGTATAATCCTTGCCCCCTCGCCAAAGTACCTAAATGAATAAATATAGCAAATAAAACTCTATAATGTTCAACCATGTCTTCTCTACATTTCTTAGTTAAGTCATTTTAATTTGATCATACTCATTCTTAAATAGTTTAAAAAAAAAACAAAACTGTGTTTTTAGCACCCTCTGTATCCAAAGTGATGTCCTAAACTTCATGAGCTATTACAAAAATGATTGCCAGTTTATATGTTGGAAAGTTCACTGTTCTTGTGATTCTAAATTCGCGTTGTACCTGGAGGGATAATGATTACACGTCTCTTTTCAATGATTGATTTCCATTGTAATTAGGAACTTAGTATTCTCTTAAAAGTAATTTCAAGGTTCTAAAAACATACAAGTGGAAAAATACTTTAAGTATTTAAACAAGGTGTTATTCATGGACCTTGTGTTATTATCAGCCTTGATACCTTGATGTGGACATTATATATTCCCTTCACATACTTTATTTTCTTCATAGTTTCGATTGTAAACATACAATGTGATATTCACTCACATCTTATTTATTATATTTCTTCCCAAGATATATAAGTTGCAAAAGAATAGGAAATCTGTCTGGTTTGTTTTCTGTCTTTATTGTCAGTACCTGAACTATGCCTTATACTTCTTAAATATCAAATTATTTTCTATTGATTAAATATACGAATGACTAGAGCACAGGTACATTGAAATGATTAAAATTATAGACTTTGGCACTAGTCAGACTTAGGCTCAAATATTAGCCTGCCACTTATTAGCTGTATAAAACAGAGAAAGCTAGTTAGTAACTCAATAGGACTCAATTTCTTAATTTATAAAATGTTTTAGCAATTTTCTGGTTCTTCAAACAGTTAACTATACAACATGGCTTTGTGTTTGGATCATTTGTTAGAACTTAAAAATAGTGAGTAGATGTTTAGATATTAGCTTTGTAAATACTTAGAATATTATTTGCTTTTCTTTTTTCATAGTTATCATTAACACAAAAAGGTGTTTTTCTTAGTTTTATTTTTGGTTTTGATTTTAATTACAGCTTTTGAATGATTTCCCCATTTACTCATGATCTATAATCTTATCTTTATTATTATAATTTGAAATTGTGAATCATATCTTCATACTTTATTTTTATTTTGACAAAAATCAAGTAATATGAATGATCTAATAATGAGGCTAGAGAATTGAGTATACAGATTTTGAACTAGTTCATGTTTAACCTATTCTCATTGAGCAGATGAATCACCATCTAAATTTACTGCCACCTATAGAAACATTCAGATGAACTATGTGAAGGAATAAATACTTCAAATGTTGGAATGTTTGCATTTTTTCCTAATAATAAGATATATTTTTACTTTAAAAGAAAAATGATGAAAAACTCCATATGAAATGACAGAGATGCTTCAACAATAAGAAAAATCTATACCTTATTAGAGCATTTCATATTTTATCTAACAAATACCACATATCATGCAGTGAAGCAGGCCTTATATAACTTATGATAAAGGAATCTTTATCTATTTTCATTCTTACATCATCTGCACCATGAAAAATAGGGCAACATATACAGCTGGTACCCAGACCCTGTTACGGTCAGAAATCAAATGGAGAGTTTCCTTGGTTAAGTGAAACAACAATACCTTATAGGCAAGTTCACAATCATTGGTTTGGTGAATATCATTTTATATAAAGGTCTGGATTTTAAAAATTAATTAAACATAGCTTTGATTTATGCAGTTTATTTATAATATGAAAATATTTCCAGGGGATGTATTTTTCAAGTCACACATACTAATTCATCCTTAATATATCTGAGTCACTATGCTAGAGTACTTTTACATTGTTGTCTTTGAGCCCATTACTTCCATGGAAGAAATCTTACAATATTGTAGAAGAGACCTTGTGGAGAGGACCTCAGATTACAGAGGATAAAAGGGGACTCAGTGGAGCCCAGCATTCCATTCAGTGCCTCCAAGATACAGGTTATGTGAATAACTGTTTTATATCTTTTAGACTAGTTGTTACACCAGTTGAACCTCATGAAATGATCCTGTATATGGCATGTGTTAGAGAATACATTACCTCGCTTAAAAGAAATTAGCTGTGCCAACTTAGAGTAAATGGAAAATTTCAAACTAGAGTAAGACTCTACCTATAGAAATCTAGTCAATCAGTTTAGATACCTCAACTGCCAATCTAGCTCTAACCAGATCACTGAGCCGTTGCACTAGCAACAAAGACATACCCACAATGACCTTTGCTTTATTAGCATGATCAAATTCATGCTCAGGGTGTAGATTTAACATTATAATGAGACATGTCTCATGACATGAAAAGACATGAAGAAGCATGACAAATCACATGACATGTGCCAGAAAATGACCATCCAACATATGTGATGATGACACATCTCCTAAGTTTCCTCCCTTTGGAAAACCTTTTTATAGCTTTATTCCCCTGAAGTTTGGTGGGAACAAATGAATACATTAGACTTCCTCTCTCCTCTTGTGTAGTCCACAACCAAGTTCTTACTCAGAGAAAGTAGTCTGGAGTCTTTTCTTTTGAAAAAGCCAGGCAAGAGCCCTATTGGACTCAGTAACAGTGGGATAAAAGTATCACTCAAAAAAACCCTGTTTGAATTTCTAGTCTATGAAATAATAAAATATAATAATATTTTGTTGTTTCCAGCTTTTAAACTTTTCAGCATTTTGTTAGGCAACAATAGATAGCTGAAATATGAAGTCACACAATTTAATAGAACTGTCATGGATGGCAAGATATAGTATTCTAAGAAATATTTACTAGAGAAACCTAGATTGGTGTCCGTGATTTTTAAAAACTTCTCCATAGTGAGCATCATGCTGGCAGTGTGTATTTTGAAGTGGGAGTGATTGATAGGGGTCATAACATATGGACCATAACAGCAGCACCTAAATGGAAGATGAAGGGTACCTTCACTCACTTCATAATTTTCTCTCACTGGGATATATCAACTCACCTTGAAGGGATATCAATAACTGCCATTTTTTACTTTTATGATGGATTTGAAAAAAATATCAATAATGTCAGGAATGTAGGCTATATCAGAAAAGAGACTAAAAATATTCTTTAAATAAGCCAATTTAAAAATTCCTTCAATATACCTGAGACCGAAATAATAAGTATTCTATATCTATTGTCCCTTTCAATTCATTTAAAACAGCGATTTTTGAGGAGGTAAGATTTATCTGATTTGAACCTACTTTACTGATGCTTTAAAGACTTAGAATGGTGGGTTAGTAATTATCTCGAGAACTACACACAACTTGTAAGTGGAAAACCTTGGATTCAAGTCTGTTTGATTCCAATATCTTCCCTGAAAACAACTACATCATATTATTTAAGAGGAACATAAGGGTTATGCCCTTTATTGACCTGGGACTAGAGTGTTTGAACAGTAACTGAATAAGAAAAGGTTTAAGTTGTTTTGTTGCCTCTGAGAATAAATGAAGGAATTTTATTATGTTTTTCATTGAAGTGGTCCATATTAGTTTGAACTCTGAAGGTGGAAATGTGTGGCTTTGACAAAACTACTGTGACACACAGTTGCACACACACACACACACACACACACACACACACACACAAACGTGCACGTGCATGCGCCCACATCCCTGAGGTTTCCTCATAAGCTTAGTATCAATTGTCTTTTAACCTAAGAAAAACCTTGAGACCTGAAATAGACAATGCAGCAGCAACGCGAAAGAAAGGCAAATCAAAAAGCTCTGTAATTGCAAAAAATAAAAATATATTGAGTTGATCTTTATAGCACTCTTTGCTGCAATGTATTCTGGATGGTGAATATCTCAAAATTGCTTCAATTTATGTTTGACTTTGATCACGTTGGTATACATAATAACCTAATTCAATGTATTGTTCTGTAAAATAGTAATTTTACCAATTATAAGAAAGAGAAGAAGATATACTTAATTCATTAGCAATGTCTCAGCATAGAATCTCTTTATCCAGAGATCAAGACTTGAGTCATCTTAAATATGGTAAATTTTAATCTGATTTTTGGTGAAATTCAAGAGATCTTGTTTTCCTTAATGACCTATTCTTAGAAGATGGGAACAATGGCTAGACATCCTTTTGTATGAGTCTCCAATTTGGGCTTCTTATCACCAAGCTTGATTTTAAATGACTTGTTCCAGACAGCTGTGGTAGACTCTATTCTGTTGCCAATTACATCTATTTTATTGGTTACCCTTAGAGGACACAGATTCCCTACCTCTAAGTCTGTGCTTCCAAAGGAAACTTGAGTGAAATAAAATCTACAGTAGAGCCAACCTTATTTTATCTTTGGTTCTTCCCTTGTTATTATGAAGTCTCATCCATGGTTCTTGGTACTAAAAAGATATGACTTTCATTACATTCTAGCGACTCTTTTTAGCCATGGAAGAAAGAATAAAACAAGAAATATCTTGTTAAAGGTGACAAGAATGATAAAACAGTGAAACCAGTAGTCACTTCTTAAGTAGTAAAAAATAATGTCTCAGGACAAATTTTCATGAATTCTTCTACCATGCAATATTTAAAATTGGCACAACTGATAGCCTAATGTCATGCATAAAATTTCTGCTTCAAATAAACGTATACACACACATATATGCTTAGGGAAAATAGAACTGAGGTTGAGAAACTATAAATACAGAGACAAAAACGTATAAAAAGTATATCATGTACCATAATGACACTGGTTACTTATTAAGCACTTTTTTGCCAGAGGTAAAATATGTGAATGTTGACAAAAACATACATGGAGTAGGTGAGTAGCTCTAGGAAAACTGCTGTTGGTTTTTTTAGACATATGTAGAAACTAAACATCCCTAAATTAAATACAATAACATGAAGTGTTCAGCACAGAGGTTGAAGCAGCAAGTACTTATTTACAATGTCTAGAAAAGTTGATGTTATGTGACTCTCCTGTTACAGACTGATTGTGTTTCACTCATATAAAAAAACAAGGAGAGAGTTCTTTCTTATCGATGAGTAATATGTGTAGTACTACAAGAATTTCATGTGGTAGTGGAAAATCTATAGACTACGGAGACTGACGAATGACAGGTTGGCCAGGATCTCACAGTTTTTGAGCTGTGTGACCTGGGAGAGAGAAGTTGAGGAGAGTTATATAATATGACTATTCACAAGGTGGTGAGCCAAGTTTAAGAAATCCAACAAGGGAGAGTATAATACTCTTGGGTTTACAACAGGTAGAGACCATTATTCTATGTCTGGAGGGATGTAAAGGTGTAACTGGCAAAACTCTGAGCAGACGACTTGAAAAATAGCCCAGTGTAGAGGGGCATGACCTACCCATAATGATCCAGCAGGGAAGGCCTTGGAGAGAATATGTCCTTCTCTTAGAGCTAGCCCTCACATTTGCCAGTTCTTCATTGATTGGAAGACACAGGGTAGAGAAAGACATGAAAGTATGTTGTAAAGGTTTGCTGCTCAGCAAGCTCCTTTCTTGTCCAGAAAGGAGACCAGAGAAGTCAAGGGATTATATCAGCATACACCATGTTTGTGACATTAGATCACCAAAGAAAAAGATTTTATCATGGAATTCCAAAGACATTTATATTTCTGTTGTGAAATTCTTTACCATAACTTCTCGATCTTTACAAAATCAGAAAAAGGAAATGAATGATCAAATCCAATGTGTTTTTCTTTGCAACTTGGTTGCATGCAGGGAATCTGAAGGTAAGATCAATGATCGATAAACTATTTTAGCAACACCAATAATTGATTTGCTTCCTATTCGTCTTCGAGCCTTTGATATTTTCCCAAATTTTCACAGCTTAACTGAACTTTTTACTACTGACTATATCACTCATACTGAGTATTTCACTCCATACTAGCTGTGTGAAATCAAACAATGACCTAACACTTACTATATCTTGATCTGAACATATGAAAAATGAAGATATTTTGACAGGGTTTTTTATTTTTTCATGAGGACATATATGGAACTCAGTAAATGTTTGTTATAATTATTGCTTCTGGGAAGATTGCTCAGAGAAACTACTTCATAAATTATTAATATCAATTTTTATGAACTATTTATTTGTATAAATAATAAGTTATGATATAACCATACTTTTTGTTTTCTAAAGATGAAAGAAGCAGGAATGAAAGCAAGTAAGCAGGCAGGCAGAGGGAAGCATTTTTGCTTATTTATTTACTTGTTCATTTTAGTTGTTCTTTTATTCTCCCCACCCCAGGCCCAGCCCCAGATTGCGAACCCAGGTCCTTGGGTCCACGGACTACACTGCCACAGGAGCAGACTTAATACTTGAGCCACCAGAACATGCTTAACCATAATTTCTTAATCTGAATTTGGAAATATCACTTTCACAGTACTGTGAATATCAAATGAGAAAAAAACAGAGACTTGTTTGTAATCTACAATGTATCCATAAGTACTGCTTCTTATTATTGCCATTATTACCGGGAATGAACTCTCTCCTTGCTAAAAAATGTTCTATCCAGTGGGAGATGATGATAAACTAAGCTTTGATCATGTCCCAAATTGTTCAGCAAAGTGTATCTTGTGTCTGAATTATCACCGTGAGTAGTTCAATCAGTCTCCTCCTTAAGAGCCTCAATCCTAGGAAAAGAGGTTTAACCTTAAAATGGGGAGAATAAATTAGGGCCATCTCTTTACAGTCTGAAAATAAAGATTATAAGAACAAGAAATGGAGGATAATGTTTTATATATACACTTAAAATATGGTTACCTAAAGATGTTTGTAAATAGTTAGAACTTAGAAAGGCAAATACTTTTCCAAGGTTATATTTTAAGTGTTTATGTCATCAAAGAAAACAATAAAAAATAACCCAAGAAACAAGATAATAAGAGTATTTCTTTGGCATAGACATTAAAGTCCAGAAGCTAAGCAGCTATGATTTACTATTCTCCCTTAATGGAAGTATTAAAATATGTATATGTTATTTATATCTGTACAAATCGCCAAAGAAAATCTATATATTTTAGAAGAACAAAATCCAGGGGTAAATCAATCTACTAAAATACCCTTTCTTTATGATCCATACTGACTATATGTAACCCCACCAAGAATACTTTGGCTCATCTTTGAGATATAACGCTGGTGTGTGTATGTATGTGTGTGTGTGCACACGTACACAAGTTTGCACCATTGCAATGCTGATCACTCCACACTTTTAAAATTTGGAGATGTTCTGGGAATTTTCATATACTGGATGAATATGGAATATGAGTTATCTTTCAGTTTGGGATACTTTAATGTGCTTTTTATAGTTTATCATATGTAAGCTTCATGGAGTGGTAAAATTGCTATGAAGCAGTTTCAGAAGTGCTTGGTTCTGGTCTCAGTACAGTCATCTATGAGCAATGTGACCTTGGACAAAGTCATTTAACCTCCCTGGATCTCAGTTTATTCATCTGAAAAGCATTGAGGTTGAACTTCATGATCTCTCAGGTCCTTATGAAAGGTAAAGTTTTATGATGCTCTCTGAGTTAATTATGGAGGTCTCTTGTGGTCAAGTTTGCAAACTCCATTGTTTAAGGCAGCAATACACAAGAGTAACCTCTGCTCCAAGATTAGAATATTCTGTAACTTCTAGAAATAGATTAAACTATTCAAAAGAAAATAATGCCTACATTATTTAATCTAGACACAGAGCTGAAAAATGCAAAACAAAGCCTATTTACCATGTCTTCAAGTACTTCCCTTGTTCAAAACAAATCTAGACAGATTCATTATTCCCCATAGCTCAAAGCTACAAAACACTGCGGGTGCTTTGGTTAATGTCTTTGCTGTAGTCTGACAAAGTCTTTGGATCTGCCTTGGTTTCTTGTCAGCACCAGTGACAAAGCCTGATTTCTCTTACACACACAGAGTAGATTTGAAGGAAGGGAATGACAGCATCTTTTCTGTTGCTTAAATTTCTTTGGTTGCACATTATATCTCCCTTCCCTGGTGTGAGGTCACTGGCCTGTGTTCCAGCTTTAATTCCCTCACAGATGTTTAAGAGACTAATAATATCTCCAGGGCCTGTCACAGAGAGAAAAGCGCAGGAGCAAAGACTGTCTTTGGAACATTTTAACCTCCCTTTTCAGAATTATCACTGAGTGCTTAGCTTGTGTCCCAGTCTTTCTGGGTTAAGTTTTGATACTCCGTTACCTGTTATCTGGCAAGTATTTCAGATGGTGTTTACTTAAAGTGGTTTGGTGTTTGATAGCTTACCCTCAATGATTAAAAAAAATTAAAAAAAACTCTCAAAAATCGAAACAATTAACTGGTATAATTTTACCATAAGTTAATGTCATTTCCAAAAAAAAAAAAAAGAATTGATTGATTTTCCTTCAAGACAGGGAAATAAGGGAAAAGTTACTATAGATTATGTATCCTCACATATGGATTCATTTAGGTAAGATGTCTAGATTGACTGTGTGGGCAATATGATATATTGAAAAAGGAAGGATTGCATGTAAGCTTTAACCCACGGTAAGGAGGTTTTTTCCTTCCCTGAGCCTCAGCTTTTTAATAAAAAAGTGGAAATTGTGGACTTTCTGTGAGGTTTAAATAAAATGATTTATTTAAAGTCCCTAGTGCAATTCGTATATGCTTCCTAAATATTCATTCTTTTTCTTAGAAAGCCATTGTATAAAATAAGAAGCTAGCCATCTGCATGTTTCAAGTAAAAGAAACCACAAAAAAAATATTTTCTTACGTAGTAAAAAATCTATAATAAAGTAGAAGCTGGCATAGGTCTAGAAGTCCAATGACATCAGGATTAAATTCTGCAGTTCTTTTAGCTTAAGCTTTCTGATTACAAAATAGATGCAACTTTTTGGAGAACCCTCTCTATATTGAAGTTGAGATAGAGAAAATGGTGACAAGTCCTTTGTTAGGAAAGCATATCTGTGAAAATCCCACAGCAGATTTCCCTTAGTTTCACTGGGCAGATTGGGTTATATGGCTCAATTAGCTGCAAGGGAGCCTGGAAAGTGGAGACTAAGATGTCATGGTAGAATTAAAGTGCTGCTTCTCCAGTGTCTGAGGCTCACAAAATGAACTCTCACCAGCACAGGATTTTTCTTTCTATAAGGATGGAGAGCTAGTGTAGAGAGCCCACTGAATTCTTTTCTCCCAAGGAAGCATGTAGAAACTACAGAAATAAAAAAGAATATGGATTTTGAGAACTAACAAAAATTGAGAAATGCTTAACAAGGCTGACAGCTATCTTAAACCTGTGGAGTCTGTGTAGAGAGATGACTGCAGACAGGCACAGACAATGACTGAGGAGGCAATAAAGGAAAAGGTAGAGGAAAGCTTTCCATTTCTACTTCTTCCCTTGCCTGCATAACCTTGGATGTCATGTTGCTCCTTCATGACAGGAGTCAGTAGCAACAGCAGGTGTTGATGGGTAATGCCAGAGAAGACAAAAGTCTGAGTAGAGTGAGGAAGGCAAGGACAGATCTACAGTCTCCCTGTCCAACACCTGGTGTCACCATTTGGATTACAACCCAAGGAAACACCCTCAGTCAATGTTGCATATTTTTATAGGTTACATCAAAGAAATTCTCTGGTGGAGCTACAACATACATACTTGTTACTTTGTTCTCTGGTGCCTAGAGCCTTCTACTCTGGATTTCATCCCATCCAATCTTTTCAAATTTACTGGAAAGTCCCCAGTAAAATATTTAGCCTTCAGAAAGTTGCAAATTTGCTTTACCCAAGAGAATAACTGTTGCCCCCAGGAGGTCAGGAGTTCATAGGATCAAATAACT
Organism: Solenodon paradoxus; assembly: GCA_004363575.1. NCBI lineage: Eukaryota > Metazoa > Chordata > Mammalia > Eulipotyphla > Solenodontidae > Solenodon > Solenodon paradoxus. Next base: position 478,113 of record RJWH01000318.1, on the reverse strand, counting down.
AGACATGTATGGATGGAATTTAACAAACTGAACGGTACATATGACACAGAGCTGACTCATTTGCCTCGACAGAACAATAATTTAAAATAAGCATCATAAACATGCTCAAAGACATAGTCAAATTGAGAAGGAATAAGCAAAGAATTGAATGGGGATGTTAGAAATGATCAATATACTCACCAAAATAATTGATGGAATAATGAATCTAATGGAATGGAATTGGTTGGAATAAGCAAGAAACATACTTGAAGGAGTTTGTAGTGAGCTTGATGAAGTTCTCACCTAGAAGTTAAGAAATAGAACAGAGATAATAAAATATGCTAGGCTACTCATTGTAGGCAAAAGGGAATTTGCATGTGTGATTAAATTAAGAATCTTGAGATGGGGAGATTATCTTAGATTATCAGAATGAGTCCAAATGTGAAGAGGGAAGCAGAGATTTAAAGAGATTATACTGTCAATTTTGAAAAAGGAAGGAAGGGTTCATGAGCTAAGCATTGCAAGACATAGAGTTCTAGATGCTGGAAAAGGCAAGATAGCAGATCCTCCCCTATATCCCTCACAGGGACTGTGGAGTCTGGTTCAGGTCCAGAGAAATACATTACTTCTCCTTTCCAAACATCATTTGTGTTATTTTAAGTCACAAAATGTGTGGCAATTTGTTAGAGGAGTCATAGGGTAACACAGATTGATATAGGATTGAGGTGGAAACATTAACATCTGGAAATTAGAAATTGAGAACATTTAAATCATGAATTAGAAAGTCAAGATTTATTTCACTTACCAAGGAAGCAAGGAAGAGCCTAGGTAAGTGTATATGAAATACATCCAGATGTGCATTTAAAATGAGCATGTCATGCTTGTCTTCTCTGGCTTGCCCCCAAAAGCAGGCATAGAGACAAAAATTCACATGTAAGTAGGATATTTAGATGGTTATTGCAGGAAATATTAGTAAGGAAGTTAGAGTATGATTCAAGGAATAGATTGTTGATAAAGGGCTTGTTTCCACACAAATAACCACCGTGGGTAACTGGAGTTATCAAAACAGGAAAATCCTGTGACCACGTGTGTAACAGCTGCCGAAGATTAACTTCACCAGAGAAGCAGAGAAGTACGGACTTTACATGTTCATAAATGAACACCCACTGTTCATGGGCTGAGAGCTGCTTTTCATAATTAATATGTTACTAGTATTTCATAAAGCTTAAAGAATTACTTGAAATAACCAAATCTGTTAATAAAATTTACAATGTATCATTCTTTCAGAAAGAATTTTATCTAACAATATCCTGCTTTCCCGCTATACAAAAATAAGTATATAAAATACATCTACTAAGAAGGTTTTATTTAGTTTTCAACATGATTTTGTTTTCAGTTGCCATTGGATGTAGTTAAATCTTTGAACTTTTTGAGGAATTTATTTCTGAAGAACAGACAATTATTGGCTTCTCAGAAGAATGTTACCTGTCTTTCTCTTAAAGCAAAATTTAAACTGTCGTCTTAACACCTTTATTTCTTTCAAGTGAAATTTGGTTTAATGGTGAGAAGTTGAAAAGACCAAAAAAAAAAGCCCTACCTTGAACATGCACATACACATAATGCAGTCTTTGAATTAGGCTGCTGAAATGTTCTCTTCTTACAGAGATTGCTTAAGGCTAGGTCTATTTTCCCTGCAATGCCTCATTAGCTCTGAACACATTTTTTCCTAGATAAATTTAAAAGCTCATTCTAATTAGACTTCACTTGGGTGGTTTGAATTATTTGATCCATTCAGAAAAAAAAAAAAAAAGATTACCTTGGGCATCTTAGCATGAATGATAGTAAGGATTACCTGGATGATTTTAAGCTTTGTGTTAGTTTAGAAGGAATTTTCAACAATCCAACCTCAACATCAGGCAATAAATAGTGCTCACAAGCAATCTTTCACTTTCATCTTAATAAATGCTTTTGTAGCTGTAATATTGTTTCAGTCTTCCCTTGTCTCATTTTGTTCACGACCCTCCCTTATCCCCCTAACCTGTTTAAAGCAACGATAGAGAATTCAATGTCAAGTTGACTTGCATTTGGGATGTGCCTCTCTTTAAATGATCATCAATATCCTTCATGAATCTCTCCCTGCACCTTGCAAAGACTTCCCTTTTGTTTTTGGCACTGATGACAGAATTCTTTCTCTAAACTTCCCACACAAGGCTTCTACTCTGTTTTAAAAAGGTCTTTGTCCTTTCTCCACCATCATATCTGAAATATTATCTTTGATTTATTATAATACACTTTTCCCTTTTTCAGTCATAACAATAGAATGAAGTATATGCTATGTCTAGTGTGTAGTATATGAAAATGATAGAGCAAAATGGTAAAATAAGTGAATGACCCCACCTGAGCATATCACATTCATATTTTCCCATAGATGACAGAAGAGAACAATTCAAAGCACAGCACACAATTTCCTTGATAAGTAACATGGCTTTTATTTCCAAGGCAAGTTTCTAGTTTGTCTTTCAACAAATGCCATGCTCAAATGAGACACAACCTTCCTGTCACATGTCCCTCTGTTTCTCTTTTTCATATTTTAGCTCATCTTTGATTATGAAAGTTATCGAAAAGAAAAACTAAAAATGTCATCAAAACCCACTATCATGCCCTACTTAGATTCTATAATCATATTTTGTTTCATAATGTTACCACATTCAGATCCACGGCTTTGCCAAAAAGCCAATAGTTGAGAGGACAAATGCTGATTAGAGGAAAGCAGGTTTGCTGTTGAGAGACACCAATTAAGGAAGTGGGAGACCTGCTCTGTATCAAATTCACGTCACCCTCGGAAGGAGTCACAGTGATTACATAGACAAAGTTCAAGTTCATGGGACTACATGGGGACAGTGAAGCACTTATAGTCCTCCATGCTTGCAGACTATAACCCTGACAGAGGGTCTACTAGCTTATGAAGATGATCACAAATCTTCCTGCTTCATGGAAGAAAACCATTGAACCTACTGTCTGTGTCTCGTACAGTTCACTTTATCTGTGACTGGATTACATATTAATTAAATGTCATAGATTCCTTAATTTTGCTGGGGGACTAAGTTCAGTGGATCTTGATTTATCACCTGATTATAGTATTGATAGATAGGTTAACGAAGAGGAGGACTGGAACAGGAGCGCTGCCAACAAGCAAGGCCCATAGACTATCAGATAAGGCGCTGATACAGACTAGGCACCAAAGGGTCCAGGCTAATACAGATGTAGCTTTCCAACCAGGCACTAAAAAGGCCCAGGAAACTATAGTGCCCTCATGTCCCAGACAAGCTGGCAACACAAGAGCAGTAATTCTTTTACTTGCAATCTACCTCATGAGAAACTTAAAAGAAAATTGAATATGGACTTCTTCATTAATAGCCTATCTCCTGGAGATCCTGCCCAGAAACGCCCCTAGAGTGGAGTGAGAAGGGGGAGCCAGGGAAGAGACCCTTCATAAACATGTGCAACCTGACAGCACGATGTGGGTTTTTTCACTTGCATTCCAGATGCTTCTCCTATCTTGAGAAGTGTACTTTCCTTTGATTCACCCCGTTACAAATACAACCTTTTCTTTTACCCTCAGTGTGCTGTGTCTGCAGTGATACCCAGGGCAGGCACAAAAACTTGTTCAGATAGCACAGTAACAATATCACATACCTATCCACCTATCTACCCATTTTTATTGTTTGGAATAAATAGCAGACATCACACTTATCTCTAAACCCTTCAGCATGCTTATGATTATAAGTTAAATATTTGTTTTTTTCCTTTAGATAAAATTAAAATAGAGTAAAATGCAAAAATCTAAATATGTTACTCAATGAGTTTTGACAAATAGATACATCTGTAACTGTGTAACCCAAAATTATCAATTTACCAACCCGTACAGTTCCCTTAGCTCCCTTCTCTGTCATCCTAATCCCCTGACCTTTTGTCTATCACTACTATTCTGATCGATTTTTTTTAAACCATAACTGTTTTGCCTTCCTTAGAAATTCATCTAAATAGAATCACAAATTATGGTCTCTTTTGTGTAAGTCTTCTTTTATGTAAAATAATGGTTGCAAAGATTCAGCAATGTTACATATACATATTATATATATTTAGCAATGTATATATATTGTATATATCAGTAATATGTCTATGTTCTGTGTGTGTGATACTGCTGAGTTGTATTTCACTCTATTAATATACTACACTAGTCTTCTTTCTGTTGAAAGAAAGTAGGGCTGTTTCCAGCATCAGGGCTATTCTGCATGACTAAAGTTTCTATGAACTTTCTTATACAAGTCTTTTTGCTGATATTAACTTTTACTTCTTAAGGTAAATATCTGTACATTATTGGATTAGGACATAGATGTATATTTAATTTTGTAAGAAAGACCTGGAACATTTTTCCAAATAATGTATAGCTCTGAACATTTGCCGACAATGTCCTATAGTACAGCTTGAGTTTTCTACACCCTTACCGATAGTCAGAGATGTCAGTCTTAAATTTTAGCTATTCTTGTTGATTATTTTATAACTTTCTTTTTCAAAGGCCATCAGTTTGCTTATTTTTTAAGAAGTTTTTCATTTGCTTGTTGATTTATAGGAAATCCTTATATAATCGGCACATCTGTGAGACATATTTTATGATTATTTCCACTACATCTGCAGTTTGCCCATCCACTTTATTGACTTGTGTCTTTTGTTGAGAAATTACGAAATTTGATGAAGTACACTTTCAAAATGTTTTTCTTTTATGATTATTGTTTTATATACTTCACTAAGAAAAATCTTGCTTAAACTCAAGTTGCAAAACTATTTTGTCTATGTTCCCTTTTATGATTTTTTTTTTTTGCTTGACATATTTCAAACTAATTTTTGTGAGTGGTGAGGTCAAAGTTCTCTCTCCCATGGATACGTTTCACAGCAAAATTACATGAACATCTTTGTCAAAAACCAAATGAACGCAGGTATGGGCTATTTTTTTTAATTGACATTTTGTTCAGTTGATCTATGCATCTGTCATTTTGTCATTAGCATGCACTCTAGATTTTTTTTTTTCCTTTTTAGTAAGTCATGAAACTGGCAGTGTAAGTCCTATGACTAAATTGTACCTCATCATGATTGCTTTGTATATTCTAGAATCTTTATATATTTATATGAATTTCAGAAATCTTTAACAAAATTTTAACACAAATATTTGTTGAGATTTTTATTAGGGTTGAAAGAAAATCTATCGATTCGTTTAAAAAATCTTAACAATATTCAGTTTTTCAATATATAAATGTGCTATATGTATTTATCTAGGTGTCCTACTTTTTCCTGGTAGCGATTTGCAGTTTTCAAAATAAAATCTTTTGTACATTTTTTTCTAATTATTTCATTTTTTTGGTAGTATAAACTTGTAGCTTGATTTCAATAAATACAATTATTATTTATAGAGGATTTTTATAGATGTTTTAGGAATTTCATTGTAAACAATCATGCTTTCTATCTGAATAGACAGTTTTACTTGTTTCTGTCTGAACTTTAACCTCTAGTCTATTTTTATTGCTTTATTGTACAAGAGCATACCTTTCATAAAATGTTTCATAGAAATAAGTATGGATATTCTTGCTTTTTTCACACATAAGAGATACCGTTTTCTATTTCACCATTTATTTTGTTAACTCTAGTTCTTTATAAATACCCTTTATAAACAGAGGATTTTTGTTGGTTTCTAATTTGTCGTGAATAAAATTAGGTTTTGCCATATTTTTCTGCACCTCATATTGTTTTTACTCTCTATTTTTTTAAGTGAGAATTATATTGACTGAATCTTAAATTACAATTCAATGTTGCTATCTTGGATAAGGAAAGTTACACCTTATAATGTGGGTGGAACTCATGTATCAGTTAGGTCTTAAAACCAAAATTTGAAATTTCCTGGGGAAGAAGAAATTACATGTTATATATATTACATATTATGTGAATATATAGCTTATATTGGTTCTATTCATCTGGAAAATTTGTACTCATGCACTGTCAATAAAAAAAAGAAAAAATTCTAAGGCAAATGGAGACTCAGGAAAGAGCTACTGTGAGGGAAACTAGCTTCCAATCACAGTGAGGTAAGAATGCCTGAAAGGTGCCATGGACCAAGTAGATCTCAGAACCAGGATCTGAATTGGGTCATTGTGAAAATAATTCCTTACAGAGAAGTTAATGCTCCGGGAGAAATCAAGCAATGCCAAAAAATAAAATAATAGTGTATGTGCTGAACTACCTAAAGTCAAAAGATTGAGGATGTTGTCATAAGCGCTCAGCTAGAGGAGGCATCATGAAGTTAGAGACATCACGAGGGGCTTCTAGAGAGTAAGAAAAATGGACAAAACTGAGCTATGGAAGTCAGCATAAACATTCAAGCATTTGCCCTGAGGTCAGGTAATAACCACTCCACCAATTTGTTTATTTTTTTGTTGGTGTTGTTTTAAATCCCTGCTCTCTTCCTTTTTCACAAAGAACAGTATCTAGTAATAGCAACTAGTTAATGAAAAGTGTAACATAAGGAGTAGGGGTATCTATCACTGTCCCCATTCCAGGTTTCTGTTTTCAAATCAGAACCAACCAGAGGAGGTAAAATAACTTTAAATAAAGGGAAATAATACAATTCTTTTTATATTAATAAGGATATATAATATCTGGAGAATAAATGTATTTTACTACATGTTATACAGGAAAAAGATATGTTATCTACCTAAAATTCTATCCAGAGTTATTCAAGTCAAGGGCTAGGGGAAGAACCAGGATGAACAACTAAACAAAAATAAAGTACTTCTCCCTCCTCTCTATTCTTGATTGTCTACCTCTGCTTGCCTTCATTCCTGATTGCGCCTTTCCTTTAATAAAATTTAAAAAATCCAGTGTCAGTCAGGAACAATTTAGAAGCAAAGATATAGAAGAAAGTTATTTTATTTAATTTATTTTAGTTAGGAATTTATTATTAATGTAGAAGACCAAATAATTTGTTGATTAAAATTGATCAAAGTAAAATAAATGCCATTCATTTAATACTTAGTATCATGAAAGGCCAGACTGAAACTTACGCTTGTCTGGATTATCCTTGCCTGTAATCATTATGGCCATAGAAACTAAAATTGAAATTTTATTGTTTGAAGGAACAACACAAAATATACAAGACAGTTTTAAGCACGTTCGTAAAGAAACAAAATCGGTTGTCAGTGATGATTGATTTTGTTCTACCACTTTTGAACAGCTTTTCCTCAAATGTAATCAATTTGTAACCAATTGAACTTCTATTGAATCATCCAGCAGGTATTATGAATAATGTGAGGGAGCAACCAAATGGATATAATGGATATACTAATTCTAATGCAAAATTTTTTCACTTATCTTTATCTGATCACCATGCTTACCAATTTTTTGCCAATATTTTTTTCTCCTAAATGAATACATAATCCTAAGCATTTTTAATCTATTCCTTTGGTATTTTAGTTATTTATCTTTGACTGAAATTACCCCTGTATTAGTCGAACAGATCAATAATTTAATTTGGCTTACGCTAAATAACCTCATTTCAAAATGCAGAGAAAAGATGCCTTCTGGTTGAGTTATTGTCCTTGAATTTCATTCGGAAGTATTACCACTATAATAGATTCATTTTAAAGTAAATATTTTGTTTTGTCATGATTTGTTCTTAGGCAAGAACCTTTGCATTTGTTTGTTTGAAGCTGTTTCATGTATTGAATAGTAATAGTTAAAAGAAACACTTAAAAATCTAAGCTGAACATCAGTGAGAGAAAAGGTTAAAATCTTAATAGGCACAAAGTAGGGTAGATTTAGTTTTAACTATAGTTATATGTATTAGAAAATCATTTGGACAATAAATAATTCATATATTTTCGTTTTCTTCTTTTTCAGTGATGCTATTTTGGGCTTGTAAATAACCTTAGTAATATATAATGTTCTTATTTATAATAAAGTAAATGAAAATATGGGTATATGGCTAAAACTATTAAACACAAATATATATTTTTTATATATTAATATGCTTATTATAAATGCTAACTTTTTTTTCATTTCCTTTTTTGAAGCACTTCTTTCATTTCATTTATATAATGCCACTCCATTCCCTTTTCCAGGGAAAATGAATACTATTTTTTTTTAGAAAATATTTTGGGATACAGTGTGTCACAGCAGCATTTTTTCCGGTGCGTATAATAATTGCCTTCTTATTTAACATTTTATAGCTGCCCCTAAACCGGTGGCTTGCCAATGCTTTGGAACTATTAATCTGTGTGTCAGCTATAACGTTATCTTTTCATCCACTCATTACTTGTTATCACCATGCGTTGCACTTTTCTCTTCTTACTGGGTCATATTCTCTTAGTGGTTAAGCTTCTCTATAGTTTGGGGCACTTGTAGCAGTTGTATTAGTTATTCTAGGCATTAAATCTAATGATAAAATTCTCTTACTGTAGTTCCGTGTGTTGACAGATCATGTTGAACCTGGGGCACTGGATTTGGAAGTAGAGACCAAAGTTAGGTTACTTGATTCTGTCATTATTTACTACTGGGAATGATATTGGAAAAGTCACTTAATCTCTTTGAGTCCTTTTTTGTTGTTGTTGCTAATTCTTTTAATTCTTAAGTTATTATATCAAATCCACATTATTATTATAAATATAGAACAGCATGTTTGAAAATATTTATATGAAAACACAATAAAGTGCTACATAAATTATTACTCTTCATATTGACTTCTAGTTTAACATGAGGAAATATTACTTTTCCTGGACATTATGTAGATAAAAGGCTGAAAAAAAAAAAACTGTGATAACTTTAGAGAACTTTAAGACATTAAAAATCCAACTGTTGGTTTTTAACCTGGAAAGATTCCCTGAGTGAATTTCACAGTGGGCAAGGAGACCAACATATAGAGCAAGGAGAGATCACAGAAAAAGGCAGAACACTCCAGTTTGGTAGGTGGCCTCTTTAATAAGCTGGGAATTTACATACAAGGCTTGTCTTGGGCACCTGCAAGACAAGGAGCTCTCTGCATTGCCATATCAGAATCTTAAATTTATGGCCTTAATGGGGATCAATGGCAGGTATAGTCCAGATGTTTTAGAACCATATTACTCTCTCAAGATGAAGTCAATGAAGTAGCTCCTAGGATGGGACCAGTGAGTAGAGCATACATTCCAAGGACAGGGAATGGGTAAGAAGCCTCCAATTCCCTTGGCCCAACTTACCAGTCAACCATCACTCAGTCTTTGACAGATGACCACTTCAACATCAGACAAAAGGTTACATTTTAAAAATTAAATTATTATGTTGAAATAAATTGGGTGGAAATAAATCAGAAAGTCTTGTAATCTAGCATTGCATAAAACTTACTAAAACTATTGAATGGCTATGTAAAAAATGAATACCTTACAGTGATATCTTAATGAAAATTGTAGAAAGAGATGTGATTAAAAATACTGCTTCTGTGTATGCTGGTGCACAGGTGGCTGTGGCAGCTAAGGTGCAGACCTTGTGAAGCCCAAGGATCTAAATTCAAGACTTAAGACCAGGGATAAAATAAAATGAAGTAAAAAATACTGCTTCTTAGATTACCTGTGATGAGCAGGATCTAGCATAAGCCTCAAGATTGTCTAAAACGACTTTTAAGAGTGTGAGCTATGAACAACTTCTCTCCCTACAATTTCTACCCTTGAATACAGGCCATACCTGTGACTCTCATAGGGTTTCACTTGTATAATTACAGCAATAATAAATTGACCTTATGTGATTGAAAGAGAAACTATCCAGGTGGGCCTAACATAATCACATGATCCCTTTAAATCTCAGTGTAGAGGGCAGAGATAGCAGAAGTAGAAAATATTCACAGTATAAGAGACATATGGGGGCTCTGGGAATCTGCTAAGACTGTGAGAGACTGCTAGACACTGAATGTCAGCTCTCACACAACTCCAACTACAGGAGTACAGGACTCTTATTGTACAACCACAAATACAATAAAACTAAATTCTGCCACCCAGAAGGTGAATTTAAACTTGAACTCAAGCTCCAGGAAAGAATGTAGCCCAATTGACAGAGAGATTTCACTTATGAGACCCTGTAGTACCTCACACCAGATTCCTGACCCATGGTAACTGGGAGATAACTTAGCTACATCATTATGGGCTGCTAGATTCGTGGTTATTTATTATGCACACAGAAAACTAGCACAATGCCTTTTAAAGTACATTACTTCTTTGGATTTTTTTCAACTTATTTAAAGTCCACTCTGTTAGACAGATTCATAAATGGATATAGTTTTAGACACTGGTAAAAGTCTCCCAAACTTGTTATACTTAAAAGTTTTTTCTACCCAAAGAATTTATTCCATTTATGTAATGTTACCATATAGCATTAGTGAAAGAGTAATAGTCTTACATAAGAAGTAAACTTTAAAGTATACATGAGAGCATATTCTTTATATTTGTTACTCATGTGTTATTGAATACACAGAACATCAACATATCCTGGGAGCGTGCTGGACATGAAGAATCTCAGTCCACTGCCCATCCCCCAGCCAACCGGAGCAGAATCAGCGTTTTAACCAGCAACCCAGGCAATAATGCGCTCACAACATTTGAGAAACACCTTTCTACCTATTATTTGTTACTAATCGAGATCTCTAATTATCCTCCCTGAGAAGTGTCATAATACAGTTTAATGGGAGGTCCATTTTCAAGACCTCCAATACAGCTGTTAAAAAATAGAAAAATGCACATGGTTTTTATTGTGACGTTAGAATTTGCTCATTAAAAATATTTTTTATCTTTTTGGAGCCATAACATTTAGTGGCAGAAATTAGAACAGGGTGTAGTTGCATATAACAAAAAGGATTTGTTTACTCTTAACTATTGTGAAGAAATTAAGAAAAAAGAAGACTGGAATAGGTCACACCTAATGTATCTCATAGATATATTTCTCAAATTTTGTGGCTATGCTGCTTGATAATCTACGCTGAATCAGAGTCTCCTCGGACTTGATTTATTAATTTTAACAATTCTCTTTAGGTGATTCAATTAATAGCTTGGAAGCAACTGCTTTATTCATTTAAATCTAAAGTAATGTATAGCTCTATTTTGCCTGTGTAGCATGTTACATAGGTACATAACTTGTTTGAAATTTTCAGCTTCTTAGTTTTATTGCTGAAGGACTAATTTATTGACTTTTTTTGCACATTCTTATTTTGTAAATTAATTTTTCTGATATTATCTAATTGGGAGATCCCTTATACATTACTTAGTTGCATATGTGTAATATTGTAAATTACTGCATAATCTTTAATATACCTGAAAATACATTCAGCTAAAATAATCAAGGCATAAAAATACATGCTAGTAAATACATAAAACTTACAGGATGATATTATATTTAAAGATCCAGATGACTAAACAATAATTTATTAATATGATGCAAGGGTAAATAAAATTAATCTTGAATCCTATCTAAGCATGAATTAGAATAGGATAGGCAGAATCAGTGTGTATTCTGGACAGAGTAGAGTGAATGGAATGACACAACCAAATGGAGATCGGAGACTATGCCCTTAAGGAAAGTTTGTATGAAAAAAATGTCTCTGGTATTAGAAACTTGATCACAAATACTGGATATGTTTATGAAAGTTACAAGTAGATGACATACCCTTAAATAAAAATAGCAAAACATATATCAGCTGCAGAAGTAATAGAAAACAATATCTTGATGAATTAGAATAAAGGTGAATGACTGTATTACAGTAGGAGAATTTTTGAAGTGATTTCAGCTATATTGAGAAATTTATGAGGGATTGGTTTGGGATAGCAGAAAAGAAAATGATAAAAGACTCAATTTTTAAAATAAACAAGGAAGGAAAGAGATGAATACCAATTTACTGTTGTTAATGGTTATTGAGACATAACAATGTATCTTGGAAACATGGGGAATCCCTGAATTACGTAGTTGACTCATTTTACTTTGTATGCATTGTTTTCATACACACACACACAAAATCTTAAAGAAATTGTCTTGGGATCTTCGAATAAGAGAGGCCCTCATGTTCACAAGTACGTAGGAGAATCTACAAAAGATATTTTATGCATATAGAAAGTAATTAACGATCAACTTCAAAGCAAGAAGAGTAAAATTACATGAGGCCGGTACACACTACAAATATATTCATTTTTCCATATTGAAAATAAATATGACAAACTGGTTAATGAATATCTGGGAGTGATTGAGGTATGTATGCTTTTTTTGACAAAAGAGACAGTCAGTATTTGCACATTTGAAAATATGTCTCATAAATTTATTTTGTATATAGCAGATTGATATCCCTCACCAGAAATAAAAAAAGAGAAAACAAGAATTTCCTTATTTCCAGTTTGTGGTTTTTATCTGTTTTGAAATCTGAGAATTTTCATAGAAATTTTTAAACTTATTACCCAGCATTCGCAACCCATTAGAACTCCTAAAAAGTTTAGAAGAAATAATGGGCTGTGGTTAAGAATTCAGGGGTTCAGCCTGGTCAGGAATGGAGTTCTGAAGAAGACAAGAAGTGAATATCTAAAATTTGACTTTAATTTCCATAAGGTCAAGTACAGTTTGCCTTGTTTACAGCTGTGTCCCAACCCAGTAGATAGGATGGAGTATAAACTCCAAAATGAATTTTGATCGATTCACATATGCTCTGTATAAAATTGAAGACTGTGTCTTGTGATGCCATTAGGGATTTATTAGCATCTCTAAGTCTTAGAAAGTATTCTTTTAATCATTGCTGTAAAAACTAGTTAAAATTGTCATTAGCCTAATTATAACATGTTTGTAAGAATCGTCTTTAGAATTAAGAAGTCATGGTGGCCAAGAACACAGGTGCATTTGGTTGAGTTCATTTCTAGAAGTAGCAACAGTGTCATCAATATGTTTGAGCACAGGGAATATAACAGTGAAAACTATTCACATGTCTCAAGAATATTAAAATAGAAATTTAATTATACATTTATTACGGGTAATTAACTTGTTGTTGTTGTATATTATAAATCACCAAAATAAAAGGAAGTCCTAAAGATATTTTGAAATCACCTGAAATCTATTACATTTCAGATAGCAAGGAAAATGCAAAAATGAGATTTGTTGCCAAAACTTCCTCAAAGGGTGAAGATTGTATGGATTCTTTCATCATCAAAATTTTTTAACACTAAGTTCTTGAAGACTCATGTCTATCTTTGGATTCTTAGCTCTAATTTTAATAGGTATAAATGAAAATATCCATTTTCAAAATATCTTAATATAATATGTATACTGTTGATTTATAAAGGTATATACCTAAACCTGTTATATTATAAACCAGTCACTTGAATGATTCTTTTTCTACAAGTCTCGAAATCTTTTGCTGTTTGATAATATTAGTGGTAATGGGTTACACTTGTGAATATGTATCAGTATCAAAATTTTAAGTGATGTCAATACCCATTTTACAGAAAAGGAGAGGTGATATTCATAAGTTAAGTAACCTTTAGGTGCATCGCTTAGAAAGTTTACTGGTATCCAGGTCATAAGATTTATGAGGCTACTATTTATACTACTTCAGTTGGGATACAGTAGTATTTGAGGTACTGATAATTGCTCACAAATCAGCAGATCAGCTGAAGTACTGATTTCCTTAAGAAACCTAGAAAAGCCTAAATCTTGACAAGAAAAGGACTCTCCTCCCTATCAATTCTCAAGGGACATGTGCTTGAACATGAGCAATCAAGGAATCACTCACCACAGAATTTTTAATAAACTGGGCTGAAGTAAGAGTTTTATTTCTAAATCCTAATCTGTAGCCGTAAAAACAATAATCAGCATTGGATGCTTGTTAGCTTCCTCACCAGAATCTTGCTTAAAACTTTACATAAAGCATTCATTTTCCCACAACCTTGTTATTATCCCATTTACAGATGAAGAAACTAAAGTACAGAGGGTTTTAATAAGATACCCTTGTCATCAACTTAAATAGTGGCAGAGTGTTCCTCTACAGTCACCACAAGCTTGTTCATATGCCAAAAAAAACTTTTTAAAGCTGGGTTCATGCTTTCCTAAGCAAAGAGGCTCAGTACACAGTTTGTCCTCTATTGACTCACCTTTGGTCAGTAACTTGTAGTTAATTCCATTGTTATTAATATGCTCCCTCCTTTCTTACCAGAAAGTGCTTTTTGAGAATGAGGGTCAAGACAAAGAAAAAGACCTCTCCCCTCTACAGCATCTATTCAATAAATTGAATAATAGTGATACATATTTCACATCAGCTTTTAATGAAATTCTTAAAAATGAAATATTTCTAGTTTTTATCACTCTTTATATAATGATAACCAGTATTGCATGCTCTATGTTTTAGAATTTGAATTGAGGCCATTAATTTTATAGTTTAAAAAAATATTTCTCAGGATTCAATTACCATAATGGTGACAAACCCGCTTACTATAGGGCATTAAAAATGAATTATAATAATTTTGTTCTAGAAATTAAGTAATCCTAGTTAAATATCTCTGAAAGATTGTCCCCTTATGTGTTCCCTCTTTATGTTTACTTACTCTTGTTTATTAATACTATTTCATTACAAAGGATGTGACTTGATTTGAGTCTCGACTGAAACTCATTTATGAAAAAATCATGACCAGTGCAAACATTTGAAATAATTGTGGCCAAGGTGGGGAGAATTTGAAAAATGCTATAGATTTGGACATGAAGGTACTCTTTGCGTGGCATTAATTCTTGCCTACATGTGTAGATAGCAAGGCTGGAGTTCTGTTTACCTTTAATTAAATGCAGAATATTAAACAATTGGAAAGAGGATTAAGTCTCAATATTTTTCTCCCCACTTGTTTCTGAAATTTCAACCCATGGGCATTAACTTAAAGCAAAGAGTTATTCAAAGAATTGTCTAAATGGCTTATGTTTCTGTGGCATGCTCAGAGTTAGAATGCTTATAATTTCACATATATATTAAGGAATTATGTTCTTGCATCATTCACTACCACTCCAAATATTATTTTTAAATAGCGATGGTGACAAAATCATCACATATTTGGAAGATAAAAATCTTAGTTTTGCACTACTATGAGTGATTTTACCTGACACTGTAGATTTCTGTTGTTTCAGTGATCAATTTAGGTACAGAGAGAAGAGCTGTTGCTTAATGTCTATTTCAGTTTCACAAACTCTTATTGTTAACCTAGTATATCATAAAATAATTACCACAAGCCTTTTTTCTGCTATATATTCTTTCATTTTAAAGTAATCTTTTGAAGAATAATATGCAACTTATTTGGAAATCTTGAGTGTCAAACTTGTTGCATTTTCATGAACCAAGTATATTCATATAATAGCAATAGATCCAACTTAAGGCCTGCCTGTATCTTATTGTGATCACTATAACCATAAAGTAACTGCCTGTCTTGACTTATAGCACTAACTTGTAAAAATATAACAATTATTCACATAAATTTCATCACTAAACAAGGTTGGAATTACAATAAATCTATAGGTAAACTCAGAGAATAATGACTTTTTTTTAAGAAGAGGGAAGGCAGGCAAGAATCAAAATAGCATGAAGGGAGAGGAAGGATTTTATTTATACAAATTATTCATCATTAATAATTAGTAGCATATTTATACTAATTATATTTATACTATTTATACTAATTATTTACTAATTATTATTTACTATCATTTATACTTTTTTTATACTAATACTCCCCTCCCACTGCCCTGTCCCAGACTTGAATCTAGGTCTTTGGCTGTATGTGGTCTGCTCCTAAGCACAGGCTTAACATCTGAGTCACCAGGGCTTACTGATATTGACATCTTAACACTATTGTATCTTTCAACCCATGAGCATGCTGTATCTCTTCATTTAATTGAATGTTCATTAACTTTTCTCAGCAATGTTTTGTAACTTTCAAGTTTTGGTCCTACACAGTATTTTGAATGTTATACCAAATCACTTCATACATTTTATGCTATTGTAAATGGGATTTTAAAATTTCACTTCCAATTGCTCATCGTTAATGCATAAAAATATAATTGAGATTTCAAATTGTCACTGTACCCTTATTAGTTTTTATAGTTTATTTGTAGACTTCCTGGGATCATCTACTTACATGATTATGTAGCCTTTAATTAAAAGTAGTTTTACTTCTTCTATTTCAATTTGTATAACTTTTGTTCCTTTTGTCTTGCTTTATTGCACTCTCTAAGGCTTATTGAATAAAATCTTGAGTAGGATGGTGAGATTAGATTTTATTAGCTTGTTCTTAATCTTAGGGGAAAACAATTCAGCCATTTCTTGACAATTATAAGGTTAGTTACAGGTTTTATATCAACTTGAGGAAATTTTCTCTTATTTCTAGTCTCCTGATAGTCCTTTATCATGCATTAATTTTATTGAAAGCCTTTCTGAATCTATTTATATTCACATGTCTTCCTTGTGTATTAATATAATGGTTTATTTACATTGATTGATTTATCATTTTGAATTCAGTTTTCATTCTTAGCAGAAATTCCACTAGCTGAATTAATGTGTTAATTGTGCTAGGAAACTTTGTGTTTATATGCATACCGATAATTAGCATTTACTCCTCTTTTATTGTAACAGATTTGATTTAATTTCAAGATATCACTAGTCTCATAAAATGGATTGGGAAGTACTGTGTTACCTACAGTTCTATTTTATGGAAGAATCTAGACATTTTTTTTTTGTATTCTAAATATTTGGTAGAATTCACTAGCGATGCCTGTGGAACAGGGATTTTGTGTGTATGTTTGTGTGGTAAAGTTTTCAAGTAAAATTGTAACTGACTTACTGAATTGCTTTAATTGATATTGAGCTACTCAGGTTACATATTTCTTTTGTCATTAAGTTTGGTGGATTTTTAATTTCCAGAAACATTTTCATTGTACCAAATTAAATTCATTTGAATATTTATTTCTAGTAACCTAAGATTGTTTCTCTTCTCTGTGTGTCGGAGCAATAAGGAGGGTATTTTTTCAGATCTTCACAATGAGAAAGTGCTGAGATTTCCTAAGATAGAGTTTATTAAAAGTGTGGGTATCCCTAAATTCCCAGAAATTCTTCACTCTCACTTGCTCACACTCAGTCACCAGCAATTCATCACAGTTATAATGTATGTGTCTCTGGGTACTCTGCTCCGGATGACAAATTTTTGTTTTAATTTTGTGGACTCACCTTTATCTCCAGATTTTGGGGTGGTAGTTTGCCAAGTTGTATCAGTTCTCTCAAGAGTCCAATGAAAGTTACTTTCCATTTGTCCAGTATTTTTGTTGTCATAGTGATGAAGGTGCTGACTCTTTACCTGTCTAAACTGAAACCGATGTCAACTCAATAATTTTTATTTCCTTTTAATCACCATATTGAATTTTTAGTTACAGCATTTAAAAACTTTTCTTTAGCAATCACAAGATTTGCCTTGAACTCATTTGAGTTATAACTACATGCTCATACATTTTCATGCTTCTAAGATACATGATTATGTTTTTTCTTCATAGTTGTATTTTTCAAATGTTAAAATATCCTTATTTACTCACATTTTATTTTTTACCTTCTTTGCTTAGATTCAAATTTCCATCTCTCATTTTATTTACCTGTAAAAACATCCTTGAATTATTCTAGTAGTTTCTATCTGATACCAATGAATTATCTCAATTTCTATTTTTCTGAAACATCTGAAAAGGTTTTGTTTCACTTTCATTTCTGAAAGGTTTGTTTTCTTGCTATACAATTATAGGTTGACAGTTACATCTTTCATTATTTAAAGATGTCACCTATTTTTCTTTTATTCCATTCAATATTTCACCTAATTTTGGATGAGATGTCTGATGATGCTAACTTTATTTCTTTATAAATAATAAACATTTTTCTTTCCAATATTTTTTATTTTAATTTGTTTTTGGCATATTTTTGGTTTGTTTTCCCACCACTGGTAGATGGCTATATTCTACCTCTTTCTAGCAGCAGCCAAGTTTTGTCTAGGACCAACAAATAGGAAGGTTTTCTCCCTATTCTCTATAGTAGGTGGTTTTTACTTCTACAGTTTTCTGAACATCAATGACACTTCTTGGAGATGGGGGAGAGGGTATTTTTTCACTTCTCTGGTGCCAAATGTCTTTTGCTTTATGTAAGAGAAGATTCTCTGCAGTACTGAGGGGAGCTCTCTCTTGTCTATGTGCTACCCAGCCTCTCCTGCTTTAGCCAGTGAAGACCAAGATAGAAGAACTGGTCATTGGATTTTGATCAATTCCTCTTGCATCTAGGACTCGCAGGAATTCTCAACTGATACTCTGGCTTGTAGTGTCCTCAAATAATTCATTAAAAGTTCAATTATTTTCTTCTTAGCCACTTGTTTGACTACCTCCCACTGTTCCCACACTCTCTTAACCGGTAAAATGGTTCCTATATCCTGTCTCTGCTCAGACGTCTTGCCAAGCTTAAAATTCACTTCAGCTGATTAATTTGTGTCCTTAGCTACCTATGAATAGCCTTACCATATTTCCTTGAGGCAAAAATGTGACGGATTTTGGGACCCCCATAACAGACTGCACTCAGGGTGACTTAACTACCCTCTTTCCCTCACATTACAGACAATCCTGGTTTATTAAAAATGGGACAAAATTGACAGTCGGGAAATATGAAAATAAATGACACTGTCCCATTTAAA
Source organism: Solenodon paradoxus (assembly GCA_004363575.1). NCBI lineage: Eukaryota > Metazoa > Chordata > Mammalia > Eulipotyphla > Solenodontidae > Solenodon > Solenodon paradoxus. The sequence continues at coordinate 459,352 of RJWH01000318.1, read as the reverse complement.
ATGGTATATATGATTAGTCAACTTATGGACTCAAAGTTATAATTTTGTAAAATACCTGGATCTTCATCAACATTAGAATGTGAGGCATATTCATTTGGTATTTTTTATTTTATAAATCATTATAAATGATTTATATCTATATAAATAACTAGGAAATATTTCTTGGAATTCTAATATCTTGATTTTAGAACAACAGATAATTAAAAAAATGGTTATGGTTTTGCTATTTTCTTTATAATTGTATTATAATTTAAAATAAAATATGAATCAAATTTAACTATCAGTAAACACTTATTGCTATTTCACATTTAATCAATAATGTTACTGAGACTAAGGAAGATTTTTGCAACTGTAATTAGAAACAGTTTTTTGAGTTATAATTAATGATTTAGTGACTAGACTTAATTTTGAAAACATGCTAATCCTCCTTGTGTTATTTACCTGAGCTTAAAATGAAGATTTATGATGAGAAATAATTTTTCTATAATAACTTCTGTTTTTCTTAGTAAGACATTGTTATTTGTGATGCTCATGTAATTACATGCCAGTGTAACTCAAGTATGTAATGACATTTCTCTTTGAAAGCATTTAAATAACTCGGGAAATTACTTTACTGTTCTGTTTCCTTTTGTTTCCACTTTTGCCATATTCACTTTATTATGCAATCTGTTTCAATTCATCCAAGCAAAATATATTCCACAAAGTATAATGTGCACTGAATGTTTTACTGGTTGATAGTCATATAATTGTATCTATTCTTGCATTTATATTTGTACATAGATATTTAGCATATGCTACAAATAGTTGTTTATAAATTTATATGCAAATAATGTCTGAATAAGGATTAGTGCATTTATTTTCCCATTAGCAATTTCAGTTAATTTAAAAATTATATTCTTTGTTGAATTATAATTTACTTTTTGTATTATAAAAGATTATTTAAGCAAGGAAGGATGAAATAATAATAACTCAATAAAATTATAATATGTAATTAGTTTGATTAGGAAGTAGCAAAGTCAGACTTGTGCCTCTAAAAATGAATTGACATTATATTTCAGTCCGTAACTCATAAACATATCGTCTACCAATCATAATAAATTAACGCAATTTTAAGAGATCACATGCATTCATATTTCATGCTGGTGAAGTTATTTTCACTCAGTTAACAAGGTATTTTCATTCAGGAGGCACTAAAATTATATGGAAACAGTTTAAAGCAAATGCTCACTTAATCCCTTTCCTGTTTACCTCAGTAGCTATTAATAGTTGGAATATAGGTTGCATCACCTGGGAGGGGTCTTGCTTTGCATTATTTTATTGTGAAATCATGCTTGGAGTAGTGTTTCCCATTCTTCCTGTCAAACTGAGCATTGGGCCCATGATCATATAATGCTGGCCTTTTCCTTTGTGTAGGTCTGTACAAATAATTTGCAGTGCCTGTGAAAGCACATTTGCTTATTCAGTCCATGGACGTAAACTCAGAGAAAGACCAAAGACCCAGATCAAAAGAGTTTAAAAAAGTTTGAATCACCCATGATAACAATGCTGCAAAGACAAGCATTTTCAGAAATGTGTATTTCATTTGGAGGGGAGGAGATGCAATTTTGATATATGAACCACAGGAGCTAGAAATTGACCGTAATGATGTTTTGATTAGGCACCGTTTGAACTAAAAGCATATTTTGGAGTAGCAGTTCTTCTTTCTTGTGTCTATATCATCTGCTGATGAATTATGTTTTCAGGAAACGAAATATTTCTATTTTGTGTCCTTGACATATTTATTTTAATGGGTATCTTTTAAAATTTCTAGTAGAGGTGATTTTTCCACTTGTTGTTTTCTCTCTCTGTTTTTCAAGAAGTCAACCTCACAATCACTTGCTGGCCCTTTTGCAAAAACTAATTACGTAATACCTCTTTTGTCAATTCTATCTTGTTCTTATTTTACTCTCTACCCTTTGAGCAAATCTGTTTATTCGTCGAAGTGGTCAAGCGGAGTGAGATGACATTCAATGCTCTATCTAGTTGAGATATATGAGATTGAGAAATTATTTGACTGCTTAGGATTGCCATTTTCTTTATTTATAAGACTACATCTCTAAAGATCATATCAGTGGTTATGGAAATGGGGTGCCAGCTGGGTATCAGATAGGCATGGTAACCAACCTCTCTTCTTTCAAAATCAGGGGTCTTTTCACATTCACTGCTTTATATAGTTTCCATGGAGACATCTAAGGGGAAAATATAAATTGCATCTTATCTTCAATCCAAGATCAGATACATACAATTTGCCTGGGAGTTTAGGCTGGGACAAGAAACTATTATTGAAGCCAAAATTCTACAAGGCACTATAGAGCCTGCAAGAGAAAATTCATTGCAAAGGAAGAAGGACCTGGCAAAAGAGAGGGTTTGGGTGGTTCTGAGATCAGCAGGACAGCTAATTCTAGAATTCCTTCAATTCCAAGTTAATCTAGTTATGCATAAGTTCTTTGAGAATAAAATAGCTCTGTTTATAAAGTAAGAAATATCAGACTCAAGGAAACCCACTCTGAGTGTGAAAACATCAAAGAATGACACATTCTCTGTTCGATCTGAAGATCTGCTATAAGACTTTGCTCTTGAGTGGTCTGGTGGAATTATAGGAATACACAAATCATGGATACAGGATTAGATGGCTTGAAAAAGGTTATCTGGGTACAGAAGAAACTTAAGGAATCTCTTCAGAGTACAGATCAGCAGAAACTAATAATGGTGCCCCCTTGAACTCAAGTGTGAGTGCCTAGAAGGTACCCCCGTGGTCTGTTAGTGGAAGGCATACTGAGGTTAGCAATCATGCAGCTGGGAGCTAGGAGACTCATAATTTGGCTATTAGTCACTTTGTGACCTGATTTGTATTTATAAACCAGGGAACATGGCAGTTACGTTTTGTTTTATGTATCTCAACTTCACTACCACTCCCAAGACAGAAAATTTCTATGCAGAATAATTTAATTTCTAAACAGCAAACTTGTTTGCATTACTATATTAGGGAAGATACTCTTAAAATTCTAGCTTTTATTTCAAGTTAACGATTAACAGTTTAGTATTCTGGTAAAATAATACTAATTTTTAAGAACTTCAGATAAAATAAGAAATAGTATAGTAGTGCTAAAATTAACTAAGCAAAGCGCTGGACTAAGGTGGCTCTAATGCCATGGTGGTCTAAGAAAACCAAAATCTAAGCCTGCAAATGTCTCAAGGTTACAAAATTGAAAGCTAAGAACAACCAATCACAAATAACCAACTAGGCATTCAGCTGGAACCCATCAAATAATTTCCTTTGGTCCAGAAACAACTCTCTATAAATCTTTCCCTTAGCCCCTGTCAGAGTTGTGCTCCTAGCCACTTCTGGTTCAGCATTGCTCAATCTGAATAGATTTTGTTCAAATAAACTCTTCAACTTAAAAAAATTCTCACTTTATCTTTTAAAAATAGGTAAAAAGTAAGGATAGCTTCATATAACAGTACTTCTACAATATAAGCAAACACATAATTTTTGAATAGGATTGGTTTTACTAATTTTAATAGAAGCAATAGTAAGCTTTAATGTATAATTGAATAAAGGAAAACAGATGTTAGTATTTTTTTGTGCTTTTTTCAGGGATAGTTTTAAATTAAGGATAGCTGATGCACAGTTTGGAAACTGATGACAGACCCATTTACCACCAAGCAAGGATTTGGGGGGGCAGGGTGAATTTATCTTTATCTTTACTCAGCAACAAGAAGAGGAAAGAAAAGGAAGTGAGAAGAGTAATTGCTGTCCATTCTTTTCATAGCATAGATAGAGATTAAGAAGAATGGTGACTATCCATTTAGGAGTTTCTTCAGTAAACCAGAGTAAACCCAGAGCTGAGGGTTGTGATATATGGTTTAAAATTGTTGTTAAAATTGGTGGTTTCTGTTATGTATAGCTTTAAGTCCTAGAGACTATAGAGATGAAGTACAAGTGTTTAAAAATGAAAAATAAGAAAGAAAAAAGATGGGCTGAGGAGGAGTTCTAACAGGAGCCACAAGTGGGTTTGTAACATTTTCACTTCTTAGTAATGATACATCATTTCAGTGGCATCAAAATAATGCACATTTCCCTCTCAACTCTTCAATTATTTTTCCATATTCATATTTTTGCCCTTTCATTTTAATGTCCAGAAACATCCAGTGCTCAGAAACTGAGCCAGGTCTTCCCTTATTTAGTTTTCCTGAGATCCAGATGCAGGTGACCACGCCTATCTGGAAATGTGTTATCAGCCCCATTATAAGACTATTCTATTACTGTCCTAGAAGTCACAACATTTTTTTCTTATTATTTTAATGTAGTTTTTTTCATCCTCTGTTTAACATTCTGCCATTACACCTTTAGCCATCTACATATATTGTTTATTTAATTTCTAAATAAAATTCATTTCTGTAATATTTCACTCATACAGTTCAATGTAGTGGAGATGATATATGCATCAAAGAAGTCAGAAAAGATATTAGCTTCGATAATTGTGCATTAAAAAATTCAATATTTTTCAACTGAAGAATCAAAACAGGAAGTTTACTCCAGAAAATATGATTTCTAGAGTAGTGGATTAAAAAATACAATGCGAAACTTAATTATATAAGACAGAGAGTAGTAGGAGATGTCTAGCTATGGTGGCAAATTCTGATGACAGGAAAAATAGGTTGTACTGTCAGGCTTATGTATATCTGTGTCATAAGATGCATACATGTGAATAGGGTAAGATCACCTTGTTGTCTGAGGTTCAATTTACATAGAGAATCCTCTGGGGAAAAGACACCATATGGTTGGGGGGGGGGAGAGAGAGAGAGAGAGAGAGAGAGAGAGAGAGAGAGAGAGAGAGAGAGAGAGAGAGAGAGAGAGAGAGATCATGTAAATTACATAGTTTTGATAGTTAGAAAACAATGGTCATTGAAAACACCCGACTGGTAAATGTTGCTGAAGTTAAATCCCAGGCTGTTGTGTTCCAAAGTTTGACTGCATAACCTCTAAATTGCATAGGGAAGTTTCTCAGTTATAGAAGGAAGATAATAATTGCATATATCTGCACAAGTTGTAATAGACTTTTCATATGGTATTATATTCCAGGCTCTTAGAATTAAAATCTGGTACATGGCTATTATATATATATATATATATATATATATATGTTCTGTTTGATTTTGTTTTCATTAGAATTATTAATATAAGCAAATATTGTATGGAACCAAATTTTAAGAAGCAATTTTATTCTGATCTAGATATTTTAAAGAGATCATGTTGAAAATTTATAAATATATTCATTAAAATAAAAAAAATGTAATCCATTACCTTAGTTCAAAGTACTAAGTAATCATGAGTAACAAGCCCTGTTAGGAAAGAATGTCGCCAATTATGTCAAATATAGATTTTGAGATCAAGAGGGTTTCAGTAAAAATGAAAGTAGATGGATCTAGCAAATGTTAGTTACATAAAAAGGACATAATTTTAGAAATTTGTTTTCTTCTAAATGTCATTAGATTAGCTTAACTGCTTATTAAATTAAGTTTAAATTCATTTTGAAGAAGATGCTTTTACATCATAATTCCACAAATTCTTAACAGTTTTCCTGGAAAAATATGTGCCTACATTCCTCCTACATATTCATTTTTATTGTAGAATATTTAAAGTTGTTTTAGAATAATTTTTCTTTTAAAGATATAGTTACTCATATCCATTTGGAAATAATTTATTGAAAATCTTTTTCTTATTTACTTTACTCAAAAAACCGTAAAATAGGTTAATAGATTAATTATACTACTATCATATACAATATGTAATATATATGTATGCTTATATATTAATATATAAATGAAAAACAAGTAGAAGAGATCTATGTGAAAACATAGTAAGAGATAGCTAAGGGGAAAGCTAGTAAAATAAATTTAAGCGTCCTACGACTTATTTAGTTATTGAACATAAGACAGAATGAAATAGACTGGGAAGGGGTGAAGGGGTGATGAAAGTGTTCTATATCATAATAGAGTTCTGGGTTACATGGATACATAGCTTTCAATAAAATCATGATTATAAAACTTCAGGGGAGTGGGATGTGATTTAAATGAAACAAAAATTATAGGGTATAGGATATTTGTTGAAATTTGGAGATTAGGACCTGGGAGATTTAAACACTATTTTATTTATCTTTTACATATGATATTTTCCTTAAATAATTGTTAAGCCAAAATAAGAGACCCAAACCTTAATTCAAATTTTCCATTTAAAAGAGTCAATCAAGCTATTTATAATCTCAGAAAATACCAGAAAACCAGGACACATACATGTTTTCCTGAAATTAATGCTTTAAGAAACGATTTTCCTGGGTTCTCATAAAAAGGACATAGTGTGATATATTTGACAACATTTTCAGTAAATTAAATAGTGTATCTTTTATAGATGAGTCTTATTCTCTCAAATCAAGGTGATAGCACAAATGCAGTTGAACAAAAACTCTTCTAAATGTCATAGAACAACAAAATAACCTTGATGAAGGTTTTTCCCTGCTTCTTAGCTTCATGACTTTTCCGAATTTTGCAAAACTTAACTTCAAGTTTCGGTACTTTATTAAAAATAACATTGTGTTCCATACCCTCTATAATTGTGACATCAAACACTGACTTAGATATGCAAATAAGTTTTACATTCTTTGATCCATCATTGACTTTCCTTATTGAAACTGAATCATAGAGCAAAGCAGTTTGTATTTTCTGGAAAGAATTGCAGTTGAGGACATTAAAACTAGTATCTTTTTTTGCTTTAGTAACTAAATGGAAGGCGGGCGTGGCGTTCCTAAGAATGTTAGGGAGCTTAAGCAAATCACATGCTACCGCACCACTAATTAATGTTACTTTAACCTGTTTCTAAAAACTAACCCAATTGGTATGCCCTGGTGGAGGTGTGTTTGCTCAATCACCTCTGAAAGAGTAAAGCACACCCCTGGGTTGAAGTCCTGGGTCTGTGGAAAAACAATGTCAACAGAGAAAAATAAAAAATAAAATAAAATGTTTCTTTCTCCTCTCTCCTGCCAGCCTGCCTACTAGCCTTCATTCCTGCCTACATTTTTCCTTTAAAAATGAAAAAGAAAAGGATCAGGCTATTAGATGATTAACAGATAACACATCCTAGGGCACATACTAAAGGATTATTTTTCCCATTTACTTTGGAAATATTCTTCTGTTAATTACTTGATGAGCATTCATCTTTGTTTCACTTGGGCTGCTAAAACTCTGGGTTTCTTCTGATGGCTAGTGGATTGCAGTGGGGAGCTTCTGACCCACCTGACTGCAATTGTTCCAACCAATTTAAGAGTTATGTTAACTCTTCCAAACTGCCTGTCAGCTTACCCATCTATAAAGAAATTATAATTATCTGTTAGAAAGATTTTACTCTATGTACCTTTGATATTTTCAGGGAAATACCCTCCCCCATCACATAGTTTAATTGCTTGAAATTCTTATGCTCATCAGTCTGTTGAATATATGCTGTTAAAAACACTATAACCTTTGAATTTTTTTTTTACTTTTTTTTCTACACTTAGCAACTGATTGCATCAAATCAGGGTAACTCCCTTTTACAATCTAAAATAGCTTTATTCATTAATTCTCTTGGGTTTTTCTGTTGGAATAATTTATTAAGCTTAATTCTTTGGTGATCTTTTGTTCTATTATGTTTATTCATTAGTCAAGCTTTTCTCATTTCATTGTTCTTGGGTGAAATTCTATTTTGGAATAACTTTAGGCAATTGGTTGTGCATTTCTACATTGTTACTTTTGTATTAAGCATTAGAATATTAGTTTAAAAAGAAATCTTTATATCACTAATAGAAAGGAACTGAGTCCTAAATTTAATATTACAGTAAAGTTAATTAAATCAGAAAATGATGAGAGATTATGTTTAATAACCTTATCTTTCTCTGACCCTCAAAGGCACTATATTAAACATAGACCTATGCTATCTTTAGAAGAGGTATTGACAAGACCTCATTAATCGATCTTTCATAGGATGACTTCCAGGGAGTGCATACGTTTGATGATCAAGCCACAAGGTCTTGATTTCTGCAAAGTTCAGGACCCAGTGGTCTTCCAAAATCCTCTTATTTTTCAGTCACTGCATCAAGTCAGACTAAAGAATATTCAGAACTGGTCTCTCATGGCATTCCCTCATTGATACCACTTTGGTTTAAAGTTGAACCATCAATATATCAAGTGCTAAAGATCTACTCAAAAGCTGGAATATTAGAAGACAATAACCACATCGATTGAGAAGAAAAACAAACTGACAATAGACCTGACTTGTTCCAGTTCCATACTCTGTATACCTGCTGGACAACCCAATATTACTTGTCCACCAGCAGTTAACTTATTTAGTTCTATTTTTAACCTATACCTTGCCTTTCTGCCTAGTCAATTTTCTTTCCTCTAATAAATACATAATTTTATGTCTAGCATAAAGACATACCTTCAATTTTATCTACCAATCTTGCCTGAAATTTCCATTATTGATAGTTATTTTGATATATGATTGAAAAACCTGATTAAAATTAATTATCTTATCCTTGCATTGTAACATATCAAGCTTGTCTTACCATAGCAAGATTTCATTAGAAATCTTGGAATAGTGCTGAATAGAGGCAATTTATTAGGGGAAATGAGACAGAGGTTCAGGATTCCATTGGTGGTGTCAAAAAAATAAAAAGAGCAGTTCCCAGGAAGGGAGGATGATTCTTACCACCTATATGGAAGTTTTAAAATAGGAAAGAGGGCTCTACAAAGGGGAAAAATAGCATTTGAAACACTTCATACTTTTGGTCCCTTGGGATTCCCTCAAACCAAATGAAAATAAAAACTTCAAAATAATTTATGATCTTTCTTGTTTCCTCTCTTAAAGCAGAATTATTTCTAGATTTCCTGGGGAGCAATTCAATAGTTTATCTCTCTTTCTTCTTGTTTTCTCTTGGGTTAGTTTGTCTTCCGGAGAGTGACAAAAAAGAGAGAAGGATGTACCAGGAAATTCCATTAGGTAGACTAGGAAAAGCTAACCTTAATTGTGAGACTATTTTATAATATTTCACTGAATATAAATAAAACCATAATTACAACATTGAATCTAAGATCTAGGAGGATGTAGCTTTACTTCCCACCTAATAATAACATTCTCCAATTTTCAAACACATTTTGAAACTCTCAAAATCTTTTTTCCCCAAAGCAGTAAATCTATCAACCTAATAGTGACAATGAGAATAATAAGAAGAATACTAATAAAGTAATATAGTTGCTATTTACTATTTACTGCATGCTGTATTAGGTGAAAAATGTAATTGTTTTGTGGTAGATTCTATTGTTCTTTGCTATACAGTCCACTCAGTGGAGTGTCCTGTTCCTTTTATGCAGAACAATGATGGAGCATTTTATCTGTGTATGAAATAGCAACATGCCTAGAATAATTAGTTATAATTCTCAATCCAAATGCACTATAATCCTTCTAATCACATCACTTCATGGTGATCATTGTTCTCCCACATTTCTCTCTCTCCTAATTACCTCCACTTCTTCTGTCCCTTATGTTACTCTACAGCTATGCACCTTCTTTGGGATTTCCGAATATTCCCTATAGTGTACTTCCCAGAACTGAACACAAGATTGTAAATGTGATCAACTGTCCTTCATTTCCAGTCTGCAGTCTGAAAACTAGCTTTTATACAATTGCAAAGTGTTACAGGTAGTGTGTTCAGAAGCTGTTTGAAATTTAGAAGCAAGTTCTAAGACGTGAGAATGTTTTTAGTTCAAATATGGGCACTTTAATAAATAACACCCCTTTATCATTTGGTTAACATGTTTACCAAATTAAGATAATTAATATCCAATTAATAGCAAAATGCTATCTAATAAGAGATATGGGTAAAGATTACACAAAATTTTATCTACTGATTTTACAGATCTATGTACATTTAAATCTATTTCAAAATTAAAGCTTAAAGAATAAAAATTAATTTTTCGTGTTAGGAAATGGGTATGAACAAATGTTCTCTTGTAAACCACCAGTGGGAGTTCAGTTGGCACAAACACTGAGTACTAAATTTGTAATCAGTATTTGAAGCCTTTTAAATGTGTATGTTTTGACCATAAATTCCACTTGGAGAAGTTGACCCTAAGATAATTATAGAAGTTTTATATCTTAAATATTTTTCTATATGTATGTTCTTCTGGTGGTGCTTAAATGTTAAATTATTGGAATTCCTAAATCTCAAGGAATTAAATCTAATAAATATAATTATGGGATAATGTATTCTTTCCAATAATATTGTGAAAAGCATGTGTAAAGTTCATCCTGTTTAACAATACATAAAATTTACATTGGAAAACTACTCCCTGAATGTCTTCTTTCCTCTGTAATTACAGCATCTGTATCTTCTTTACACAGTTAACATTTAATTTCAATTTTTATATAATATTTTATTTCAGCCTTAATATATGTGTGTGTGTGTGTGTGTGTGTGCCTATATATCTATAAAGTCATGCATCGCTTGACAACAAGGATGTCTTCTGACAAATGCATCACTAGGATCTTTTTTTTGCTGTGTGAATGTTATAGAGCGTGATTACACAAACCCAGTTGGTATAGCCTATGACAAATATAGGTTATACACTGTAACCTTATGAGACTACAATTGCAGTCCATCATAAATGTCCTTAAAAGACAACTGAATAGACTCACATGTGTGTAAGTATACACACACACACACACACACACACACACACTTGAGAAATTTGATTTAAAAAATAAATACACATAGTTTCAGCATAGACTTTATTTGCAATGTAATAACTTTAAGATGCATTCTAATGATTGAACCATGGACTCCTAAAAAACTACCTGTTTTCTTTAATAGCAAATGGCATCTATTTGGCAGAAAACTCAAGTGTAATCACCAAAATCACTCAGAGAATTTTCATTTTTTAGAGTTTGTAAAATAAAAATATATCTTATTGTTCCATCACACAGAGACTCAAGCCACTCTGTAGGGTGAGTGATTAATAAAAGTTCCATCCGAATCCATTAAGGGGAATTGGAGTCAAATCCTAATCCAAACAAAAGCCCTGTTTGCAAATTGGAACCCAAATTCTAATCCTTCTGAGGCTTGTCCATCCTTGCTCAAATGGCATTGTTTTGGTTTTAAATCTATTTTCCCACATGTTTAAAAAGTGATTGCTATTTCTTTTTAGCATTAAATACAAAGGTTTTTAAATGATTTGCCCCTAAAACTCATAAATAGATTCAATATTCAGGTTGTTCAAAAAAGGAGAAGGGATGTGCTTTAAAATATACCCATTTAACCAAAAGCATAACTGAAATATTTTTTAGTTAAATATGACTTGATTTACAGGTACACTTTTTATAGATGAGCTGTAGCTGATGCAAGAGCAGTCATTCATATTTATGGTCTCTCTAAATTGTTGGTCATTTTTTAAAAGTATACAGATAGGATCAACCTTTGCTAATACAACAATAACTTAAACATGAGAGATGTTTATTTTTCTTTTGATTGAAATGATTCTGGGACAGGGAATCTAGGACTAAAAGAATGACTCCACAAGGGAATCAGAAATCCAGGTGATTTCCAGTTCCACCAACGCTGCTGTGGCTCCTGTTCCTCTGCTTACAAGAGACCAGTCTCCCATCCATCTTCAGGTGGCAGAGGGTGAAATGGATATGGAGGAGAAAAGGGCGTATCTCTCACATTTTGAAATAATTACCTCACTTAACAATTTACCCCTTCCATTTAATATATATAGGGATATTAACATCTCAGACAGTTCATGCCAAGTTATGTGGTTTCAACTAGTAACAGAGGAGGGTGAGGATCAAAACTGCCAGCTGAGGCTCGCTCTTGTAGCTCAGGTGGCTGAGGTGCTGGCATGTGAAGCATGTAAAACCAAAGGAACTGGGTTCGAGACCTGGCTCCTGGGTGAAAAACCAAACTAAACAACTATAATAGATGCTTTCTTCCTCTTCCTTTCTTCTTGCTTGCCTTCTTTCCTTTCTTAAATACTTTTCCCTCTGTTTCCTTCCTCTCTTTAAAAAAATAAAAAATTAAAAAATTAAATAAAAAAACCAACAACTGAAAGTCATGTACCTACATTAATATATTTCCTTTGAATAAAAGAACAGGGGTAAATACCATTTACAGTGAAATTTGCAGTTTCTTCCACTGAAGTGCATGTAATAGTGTAGGAAAAAATGTCTGTAAAATTAGGATCAAAACATTTTCTGAGCCCTGAGCCTGGCTGGTTGATGAATCTGGGAATACACTCCTCTTCTAGCCATGCTCCTGGAGTAAGATGGGTCTAAAATAGGCTTTGGTTTCTCTCTTTAATATGAAAAACTTCTACTCATCCTTAAATATTTAGATAAAATGTATTTTCCTCTAAAGGCTTTTCGTTATCACCAGACAGCATTCTAGGAAGGGTGACTGTCCCCTCTTCCGCATTCTGCAGCTAGTTTTGTGGTCGTGGAAGTTGCTAAGATGACAATATGACTACAAGCTGCTGCTCAAAGCCTGAGGCCTGAATGTGTGTCAGCTCTTACCTGATTCTTACACAGTAATTATGTGAGGTTCGATTGCTGACTGCTGAGCAAAATAATAAGGAATCACAGTAGGTCTGATAATCCCAATCACCAGAAGTCTCCAGAGACAAGCTAAAAATTTCAAATGAGGCTTCAAAACAATTTTGTGTAAATGGTTGACCATTCGCTAGTGTTTTTTATCAGAGCATTCGATTAAAAAAGATTCTTCAAACTCACTGGATTTGAACTGCATTTACTCACTTCCACCTCAGAGACTTGATTCTTTTTACTTTTCCAAACTCTGGATTTTTTTTTCTTGTAGAGATCCGTAATATTTACATTTTTCATCCTTTAAAAACAAAAGACTTGAGTTTGATCCCCCATCTCCTGAGATCGGCAACATCTCAAAACCTGAATCAGGCAGTTTTGTTGGTGAAATTGATTCTTTTTAATTTTGCTGGAAAACAGATAAACTGGGACTGTCTCAGGAAAATGGGAACTTCTGAGCAACCCAGAAATAATGGAGACTAGAATACCATAATCTTTGAGGACATTCTTGCAGTTACTTTTCCACAGCTCAGTACTTTGGAATAAATGGTAGCAGGAGAGCATAATAGCCACAGCAAAGAGAGTTAATGTAAAAAACTCTAAGAAACAGGACCAAAGAAATATTAGAGGCATTCTGTGACACAGGAATGAACTGTTTGAGACGTTAATAGCTCCCTAGACCATGTTGTTATATGCTTGATTGGATAGGGTGAGGATTTGGGCCCCTCTTTTGTTTGTTTTTCCTTTTTGCAAAGGCATGGGCCACATTATATTCAACTATCAGAGTCTTAAATAGTGCCAGATCCAAGAAACAAGCTCTATATTGCATCTTTAGCTTTAGAATCAAAAGAAAACTTTCATATGTTTAGTAGAGTGGGGGAATGGAGGGGGAGAGGGGGCACAAATAGTCGTTTTATATACACCAAATTTTATAAAGTGAGTAAATGTTTGTTTTATACATGGGTATAGACTTATATTAGTAATCATATGTAACAAAAATTTGTAAATAAATCTGATATTTTCCTGAGAGACTAAGATGATTTTCCATTTTATTTGAGTCCACATTTCTACACAGACACCCACTCTAAAAACCTACCATTTGAGAACTTAAAATGTGCTGTTTAAAACAATGATTTAAGAGAACTTGGTGCCAATATGTATGTTATTATAATTATCCCAGAAAAGTTCCTATGGGTTCCAAGATGCCTGAAGTTCCATTAATCCAAGCTAGGCTAAATTAAACATAAGATAGTTCAGCTGTGTTTGTTTTTAATTTGCAAAGGAATTTAGTGTTCTCGAAAGCGAGGGACTAGCAAACCAGGCTTCAATCAATCAGGAATATTTTTGGCATCGCTATCAGCAGCATTAATGGGAAAGACCTGCCGTTATAACCCACAGGATCTCTGCCATGTCCTGAAGCAAGAGAAAGGAAATTTATAAGCAAATACGAAGCCTCAAATTTGGTCAGGGAGAGGTGGTGAAACCAAGACATGAAATATTCAGCTATGATAAGAGGGTTCTAGAGTTAAAGGAGACTCATAGTGTCAGAATGTGGTACTAAAATGTTATTTTGCAGTTAATCTAAAATTGTACCCATCTAATAAAGGTACATAATTTTAAATTTCAAGTCCTATTATGATACCTGTTAACAACCCATTTCCATTCTTGATCTCTGTCATGCACCCTAGCAAGATATTTTAACTTATTTGGGGTTTTCTTCTGCTATTTAGCACTCCGTTTCTCTTTTCTTTTTTCTTAAGGAAAGGTGCAGGCAGGAATGAAGGTAAGTAGGCAAGTAGGCAAGAAGAGAGAGGAGAAAGAAGCATCTTTATTTAAAAAAAAATTATTTAATTGTTCACACTGGTTGCTCCTTCTACCCCATCCCCACCCCAGGCCCACAACTTGAACTCAGAGGTATGTGGCTTGCTCCTTCCGAGGCTAAAGATCAACCCAACTGCTGTTCCCCTACGGCGTATCAGTACTCTACTTCTAAACACATTATTGCTTATTTAGCTTGTAAGTGTCAGACTTATCCAACAGTAGCCTATTGTGGGAGGTAAGAATTTTCCTAACCATCTCCTTCCCTCCTTGGGAGAATTGCAGCAGAGATTTAGTTAAATAAATACTCATACACTTACATTACCATGAGTTTGTAAATTAAGTTAATTTCTGAGTCAAGTAATACAATTTGATTTTTTTATGTTATTGTTTCCTGACAATTAATATTAGTATATTTTTAAAAAATCACTTGGTTTTTATTTATAGTGAAACTTCCATAGTGTTCAGGCTTCTAAATTAAGCCGATCTCGATAATATTTCTCAAAGGATCCCAAATGTGAAATAACTTGTCAGTTTTATTATTTTTTCTCATGATCTTTTTCCTGAAGACATTTGACCAACTCGTGAATCTACACTAGAATTGCTCTAGTCTTAATGCACAGCTTTTAACCTGGGACTTTATTTAATACTCTCCTTTGTTGAACTCCTGATTCTGGTTTCCCAATCTATTCTACTTCATTTATTTCCTTGTTTTGGAATAGAATGTCTTCTAGGAGTTTCTTGAAAAAGAATGCAAGAATGTTAAAAAAAAAAAAAAAAAAAACAGCAGTAAAAAGAGACAATTCTAAATTTCTAAAAATACTTTTTTATACATTCACCCTTAAATGTTAGCTTGGCTTCTGAAAAATTCTAAATTAAAAATATATTCTCTTCAAGTTCATGAAGGTATTGTTTTAATTTTTTTCGAGTGTTGAGATGTTTATGAAATCTGATGCCATTTCAATTCTTGATACATTATAAACTTATAAACTTTTATGATAGTTTTAATAGTGTATCTTGATTACTTATTTCAAGATACTACTTCATGATTCTACTTCGCTATTTCATGCACATTTTAATGATAATGTCATCCTTAGAATGATCTATGATCTTAGGAAATAGATATTAATCAGTATAAATCCCATTTTACATAGGAGAAAGCTGAGGACTAAGATATTAAGTGAATTATTCAAAGTTATTTAACTGATAAGTGATGGCGATAGGTGTTGAATCCAGGCAGCCTAGAATAGATTCCATACATGTTACCATTGTACCATCTGCTTCTCTTCTGATGTTCTGAAATTAGTACCTGACCTTTCAATTTGGAGAAAACTTTCAGTTATGGGAAACTTTATTACGTATTTATTTTTCCTATTTTCTTTATTCTATGAGTTGGATTCTGGGTATCCATAATGAAAGTTGTAATTTTAAACATCTTTTTATTTTATTTTTAACTTTTAAAAAGGATTTTATTCTTCTTTTCAGGAAATTCTATGAATCTTCCAACTGTTCTATTGTCATTGTTAGTAGTAGTAGTAGCAGTAGTAGTAGTAGTGTTTAAATTTGATGATTCTGTTTTTAATTTGCAAGAACCATTTCCTGTTTTCTGGTTATTCCTTTTAAGTTAGCAACATCCTATTTTTGTTACATGGATGTAATATCTTCTCCTTTCTTTGATGATACTAAATGTAAGTTTCTTGTTGCTTACTTTGTTTCTACTTCCCCAAAGTTTCTTTCCTCTACTGTTTGCTTTGCTCTCTCTTTTTTCAGGCAGAAGTCTTTCCTCAAATGCTCAGGGATGATTTACCAGAGATTATCCAGGGATGACCCAATTTGGCACTGGAAAGAATATCCAGTGTTGGTATTTGGAATAATGGTGTTTTCAGAATAAGAATTATTTAAACTTCTGTGTGGTGTTAGAAATTTGAGGCTGGTATTCAAGCTGTTAGAGTAGAAGAAAAACATTGAGAAGGATTGGAGCTTCCACTGTTTAGTACTAGAACTTGATGTATTCTGTTTTCTGCCCTTCACCCCAGATGTCATCTCTACCGAGCTTAGTGTCCTTGAGACTAAAGTTTGTCAGTGTTTTTTTTTTTTTCCAGAAACTTAATACTGGCTTTCATATGTGCTTTGGGGGATGAGGGAGAGGTGATATTAGTCTTCCAAATCCATCCTCAGTTTTTACCAGATTTCCCTGTTTTAAGCTACATTCCCCGTTTTTTTTTTTTTTTACCTTATTGGAGCTGTAGCCATAAAATGATCCATTTCTTGCAGATATCTTCCCTAAATGTAATTATGCTCTAGCTTCTTCCTTTATCACAGAGCAATTTCCATTCCTCCATTTTCTACCTTTTCAAATTTCTTGAAATATTTCCCCTCCTGTTTTTTCTCTATTTCTTTATTTTTCCTGCTTGTAGATAGATTTATTTGTTTACCAACTTACTTTTGTACCCACTCTTAAATTAGTGGAAATATGAGGGAAAAAGAGATAAACACAAAAAATCAATGCATGCTTTTAAAATGTTTATGTTTTTAATACTAATGTGTGTGCTCTGTGCTGCTAAGATGACTAAATGTATAATGAAGGATACACAGGACATGTATTTAGAATCATGGGCTTTTATGGCAATGTAATCTATGATGAAAATAGTGAAATTCTCTACTATTTTTCATCCTTTCTTTTCGTAAGCTAGTCAATGAAGATGTCATAGAGGAATGGATTGGAACTTTTGTTCTGAAGATAATGAGTGATATAATCTGACGTATGTCAAAATGTATTTGGTCAAATGATTAGAAATGAGCCACCAAGGAAGACAAATTGCAAAAAAATAAGATACCAAGTCTTATCAGAATGGATGAAGTGATGGGAGAGGAATACAAAACAGAGTGAGATTCTTGATGTTGATGGTGATTAATTTGGAGTATAAAATCGCATGGCTTTGATCAATCACTATTCGGAACAAAACACATTTATTAAATGCAAAGTTGCTGTTACTGAAGATATGTTACCAGCAAATTATCTTAAATGTCGCTCCTTTGTCTAATATGCATATCTGTCCACAGATTTCTCTGTGATATCCTTTATTTCCCCCACTGCACAAATCCTCAATTCGAGGTTGAAAGAGTTTGTCAAGATTAAGAAAAATATTGATGAATTAAATACATTTTAGGGAAAGGTAAAGACGTATGGAGATATCACAAAAGTAAGGAGAATTTAGATACAATGGGGTGCAATTAAATTTCTTTAAACATACCTAATACACTTTCCCTTGAGTCGACAGTCAGTTCAATGACATACAGAGAAGACTAAAATATTGTACCATTCAGATTTGCTAGTAGGGGTATATTTAAATTTTGTGGTAGAAGAACTGATGCTGTAAACAATCGGCTGATTATACCTAAATCATGGCAACTTTCAGGCACATATTCTATGAATTATATACTATTTGTATTATCATTTCACAAATGAAGAAACTGAGTCTCAGAGAGACCAGGCCATTTTCTCTAGATTATACTTTATTGATGCTAAAATCAGGATTGGAAACTATAGAATATGTCAAAACCTGTGCATATGCAAATTGCTACTAGATATTTCCTCTATTAAAGGGGACACACTTCTATGGATGTAAAGAACCTGAGCTAGCACCCAGAAAACATACCAGAACTAAACTCATAATTCAGTCATAATTAATTGTATTAAACATTGACTGACATTCATAGCTACTTATCAGGGCCTATGATTCTTTTCAAGGCACTAGTTTTGCATATTGTGTTATTTATTTCTAACTTTTCAGTAGTGGCATTGGTTAACCCTAGTTCAAACCTAATTTGGAGTTGAATATACATGATCGCTAATTAAATGAAAATGTTTGATTTCTTCATAATCATTTTCTAACATTTGTGATCTTCTAAATGACAGAAAAAAATAAGATAATTTACTTGCATTTTCTCTTTTGGCTCTCACAAAAGCACTATATTGCAAATATTAAAATATTTAATGTATATGCACACATACACATATAAATATATGTATATGTATTTAAGGACAAGTTTAGAAATCTTATGCAAGATCACAGAGTAATTAAATTTCAGTGTTAGTCATCAAACTGTTCTTTCAACCTTCAAAGTCCTTGTGTCACTATCTACTTTGATTCTTTTAAAAAGTATTACTAATGAAAATACATTTGACTTGAATATGTACCAATAATGTTTTAAAGTAAAATGTACTTTCATTTGTAGGATATTAATTTGGTCTTTCTAAATGAAATTGTTATTTAAAATAACTTGTCAATACAAAGCAAAACAACAACATTCCCCTGTGTGATACGCATTATTGGGTGCACATTATCATTTCTGAGTTGCTGTGCATGTTTTCTCCTTATTAAAAAGTGTATGCACAGCTAATGTTTACTCAAGAGATGAATTATTTTGTGAGTGAAAAATTATAATTGTTATATTCAGTCACATTTCAACCTTATATCACCAAAAGGGAGCCTTTTGCTAGAAATTCTTCTGCAACATTTTTTTTTAAGGCTCTCCAGACAGCTTTAATGATTGTAAAATATTTAGGTATTTTTTTTAAATGTTGGAGACCAAATAGAATAATGCATGAAAGCAATAAATAAATAAGCAGACAAATTGCATCTAAAGACCAACAGATAGTGGGGCTTTTACAAAAGGATCGACCACAGAGGTTTTAAAACTTGTTTGATAGTTTTTATTTGTGGTTGAGAGATTCTTAAACAGGTGAACCTCACTGCCCTCAAAAGAGTACAGCGGAAGCGGTGATGAAGAGTATTAGCAAACCAGTGAGACACGGTGACCACAATCTAAAATAGTGAGCTTTCTGGAAGGAATAAATAGTGAACTACTCAACCTCTGGCTACCCCCCAAAACCTAACTTATCTGTAGGCGTACCTTATCCCAGGGGAAACCTTGTTCTTCCGACAATCAGACATGTTCTGCCTCGTCACTGTCTGCATCTTGGAGACACTCCTGAAACGACAGCGGTAAGAAGCACTCTCACAGGGATTTTATGAAATAGCTCACCAAGATGGAGTTGGGTCACATTGACATAATGTTCTTTGACAATAGACATGTCCAACTTTGCTGAAATTAAGAGTTTATAACAAGGACTTCTCTAGATTATGAATTCCTTGTTTTTCAAAATATTCACCTTGGCATTTTTATGAATATCTGAGGTTTTTCCAGTTAGCAATTCTGTGCACATCAATCACCTCTACTTTAATAAAAAGTCCTACTAAGTTTAATTTTTGACATACAATTAACATTGATTACTAATTCATGTGGCAAACATGCTACCTTGGTTTTTATATTAACATGTTCATTGAAAATGACGTAGAAGAAAGGGCATTAAGACCTACAGAGAATTAATTAGCATGTAATTCTTGGTATATCATCTAGTGTTAATTAGCAGTTAAACCATCTTCTTGTGCATGACCTGCTGATTTCAATACAGTGTTCTATTTTGGAGACCCTAGGGGAAGAAAACTTGAAAGGATATTCGATCTTCATCTTTTTTTGAAAATGAAATATGGAATAACAGCTCTAATTTTTCACTGCTTTAACTGCTACATATTTTCCTTATGTTGTCCCTTTCTTGAATCTATTGCCTTAGTACTGACTTTCTTTTCTAATAAATTGTTAGCCAGGCAACTACTAATTATTAAGAGTAAAATATTCACATTTAAATTTTTCTTTAAAAGTTAAGAGGTTTTCTCACTTTTTAATCACAATTCTGAATGTTTAATATCTTCGCTAGAAGACTGTGAATGAGTTAGCTTTACTGTTTTCTTTTGTTTTTACACTTTTATGTTTTGACAGAATAAAGTTCTTTAACGCAAAGAAATTCATTGAGAAATCTGACAAGACACCAGTGAAAAATAAATGCTGAATTTTCTTTTTTAATGTCCTAATTTTAAGATAATGATTGTGTTTATGAGAATTCCACTTATTTATAAGTATACAGAAATAAAATAACTCATTTGAAAAAAGCTATAGCAGGGAAAGATTTTGGTAGATTCATATTTATTCATCATAATAGATAACAATAGTGTAAGAGTAGCTAATCAACTTTAATCATTCAAATTTAGATTTGAATAGCATAATAAAGTATGTACATATCTGATGTGTTAAAAATTCAGAGCCCTTAAAACAAAAGAAATGGCATTTCTATGTATTTGAAAAATGCTTGTGTTCCTACTGACTGAGTGTTTATGGTGTTCAGGCCTGGCGCTCCCAATAAAGTCATCAAACCTGGGCCTCCGCACCTGTCTCTCACATGACCAGTGCTTTGGATCACTACTTTCTTAGACTGGAAAAATTAAAGTTAAAAAAAGTCATCAAATATTCCTTAAATAATATTATTACAGCTTTTTGATATTGAGTAAAGGTTGGTTATTAAATTTCCTCTTTACTAACAAGAGCAACTTACATTTGGATGATCCACAAGGCATTTTCATTCACGTTGTCTTGTTCGATTCTCACAGAAACTCACAGTAGTATCATTACTGCTGTTTAACAAAGAAAGGGTCGCAGAGAAATTCATTGATTTCCCAAGATATCAAAGTTAAATAGATGGTGGTGAAATAAAACATATTTATTTTAGTTTTTTTTTTTTTTTTAATTTCTGAAAACAAATTCCTTTCCCACTTCATTACACTTCCAATATAGACCTCCAACCTTGTTTTTCACTGGTTCCCTTTGGGCTAGAGAACTTGGGAGATAATAAAGCAACAGGGAAGGTGAGACAACGAAGAAGAATAAGAAGCAAGCTGATCTGGAATAAATTTAATATCAAGTTTCTGATCACATGACATTTCATCATCCCAGGGAGCAAAATGGGTTTGTTCCTTTTCAAGACCATTTCTCACATTACTCCTTAATAGCCTAGCTCTAGGAGATCTGTGGGTATCATAACTACAGATTGAGTTTGAGGCCAGTGCCATAAAGACTCTGTGTTATCATAAACACTTTTAAAAAGATCGGACCTGTTTCTATCTTCATTTTAAAATTTGATTAGAAATGACTTGTGGCTGGTCTGAGGCCTCATTCTCAATACCTGCAACCACTGAAATTTGAACCCTGTTTACTCATGCTGCATAAAGTTTTTTTTTAATTTTTTTAAGCTAAAGACTTGGAAAATATGAAAAGTGAAATGTTTGAATAATTAGCCTCTCACTCTGACTCAGTTATGAGCTTGAGTAAAATGAATTGCATAATTTTTGCACATCTAGATACATCATTTTAGACTATCTTATAGGCACAGAATAAAAACTCAGAGGATAGGCTCTGTGTTCAGACATCCTAGGCTCAAATGCAAGTTCTGCCATTTCTAGATCCTTGACCCTTAGCTAGAAAAATGATGCTGCAGTGCTTTGATCCCCTTTAAATATTAAGTGAGATAGTGTAATTAGTCAGTATACACTGGCTATTAATTTTATAACTGCATATTCAGA
This sequence comes from Solenodon paradoxus, assembly GCA_004363575.1. Taxonomy (NCBI): domain Eukaryota; kingdom Metazoa; phylum Chordata; class Mammalia; order Eulipotyphla; family Solenodontidae; genus Solenodon; species Solenodon paradoxus. The sequence continues at coordinate 437,389 of RJWH01000318.1, read as the reverse complement.
GAAATTAGGAAAGTGCTTAACCTCTTATGCCATCTCTTACAATAATGGTATTCTGGAAAATGTACTATGTTCCTTATTCCTCAATTAACATCCATATTACCTTTTGGTAACTTTAATCATTTTATATATACATATATATATGTGTGCATGTATATTTATATTTTGTATTTATGTATACCATTGATAAAGCCGCATTTCCAAAGAATTTCCCTTTGAAAATATGGAAAACAGGAAATTTTTATCAATTTGCTAATATATTTGACTATAGAATGCCAAGTGATTGCTTTTACTTTTAAAAATGTTCTTAACAGATATAATTACTTTTTTATTTTTACCTGACTATTTAATTAACTGGTTGATATTGTCATTGTACACATCTAGCGTAAATTAGATATTTTTGGAAATTGTTGTTCAGTCTCTTGAGGTACCATTAGCACGTTTTTCTGCCAGTGAATTGTAAATACTCATGCAGTTTTCAAAAATTTCTAATTTATTTCCAGGTAGGAGCTCATATGTTGAAAAAAAAATATGACAGCATGAAATATTTACACTAAAAAGTATTTTACCCTAATAAGTATAAACTGTGTTTGTACAGAAAGTTTTATCCTTCTAACTTTATTTCTCTGATAGCTTTTTATTCAACTTCTCACCTTGAACAGTTACACAGGGAGTTTTATGAAGAGCTGTGATATACTAGAAATAGCTACCTGGCTGTCAAAGTTATCACTTCAATTGCAGAAGGCAAGCCCAAATTTTACAGCGGTGGTCCCCTCACATCCTTTTCCTCCTCCTTCCCCTTGAGGAAATCACTCTAAAATTATTTGGTAATTATTTTCTCCATTCAGCTCAGAGTCATCCTGGTTTGGTCCTTGGAGTAGAGAGAGAAGCTAGTGAACAAATGATTGCGAAATCTTAACACAGGTGCAGTAGAATTCAATCTGATACCGTTTCCAAATCAAATATTGTATACTGCTAGAGAAAACATGAAAGAGTAGCTTTTAAATATCTATATCTCTGGTCTTCCTGTGTCTATTTTCTTTGAATTATTTCAACCAACTTTTCACTCCATTCAAGTCCAAGTTCCAGTCAGATCTACTTCTTGCAGGGTAGTATAAGAGAGCTTAATGAAGTGGCCTAAATGTCTATTTGAGTCATAAATTTAAACCGGTTGGTTTCTTTATGAAGTCACAGTAGGGAGAGTGATGTTAACAGGCAAGAAATTCTTAAAACATAAAATTCCCTTCAGTGATTTCTGAAGTGTGTTGTTCTATAAAGCCGAAAACAATGTTTTATATTTCTTACTGTACTGAGTGACAAGGCAAAGTATAGTACATTATTTAATATGGTTAAGTTAAAAGTGATCCTATTCCTATTGTGGATACCCAAAGGAGGTGGACTACAATTGTTGAGGTAGTCTCAGGGCTTTCTCCTGAGATACCTCAAAGAATCTGATATGTCTTTACTGAGATAATGAGCATTTGGGCAAATCTCTCTCTTTGATTTTTATGATTCTGCATCTTTGCATTTATATTTAAAAGAGGGCTCCCTAAAATGATAGACTTGTTCTTTCTTAAATGATGGTGTTTTCTTTTATTCATTCCTGTATGTTTAACATTCCTTGCTTAAACAATATGTGATAAGAATTTTCTTAGATACTGGGAGAAATAGCATGAAATGCAAAGAATCTACTTTGGAGGTATATATCTATATTAACTTGCAAGCAAAATATAGTTGGTAATCACTTTCTTTTTTTGTTTTATGTTGTACAATCTGGGATAGCAATTAGTTTTCCACTTTTAGGGGTCAAGGTAAGGAAACAAAAGCAAATTTATATTCTGGGAATGTGTAATTCTCTTTATGTGTACTGTATAAGTGTGATTTGAGTTATCTCAATCATTCCCCTTACATCCCAATTTTAAAATGCGAATTACCTACTTGTTATTTTAACCCCATATTAATATATTTTAATTTTCATTTTATTCTTTTTATCTTCAAAATATATTTTATTTTTGCACCTTCTGGTGGAGTAGTGGTTAGGTCCATCAACTCTAAAGGACAAGTCATATACCCCTGGGTTCAGTTTCTGATTCTGGGTGGAAACAACCAGTGTGAACAACTAAATAAAAGCAAAATAGAGCTGTTTCTTCTTCTCTCTGCCTGCCTGCTTGCCTACTTGCCTTCATTCTTGCCTGCACCTTTCCTGAATATATATATATATGTACTATATATATATATGTGGCATTGAAATACACATAATGAAATTTCCTATTTTAACAATTTTGAGTGGTATGATTTAGTGCCATTTAGTATTTACAGTTCTGTACACCCATTACCAGTGCCTTGTTTCATTCATCTTCATCACCCCACGCACATGAAGTCGTCATTCTCCAATCTCCTTTGTCCCTAATCCCTGGCTCTCTACCATTCATTCGCTTTCTGTTTCTGTGGAGTCCATCTCTGTTATGGATATGTCATATAAATAGAACCATACATCATGTTACCTTTTGTGCCTGGCTTCTTTCATTTAGCATAATGTCTTCACACTTCATCCTTGTAGTAACATATATCAGTATTCATTCCTTCTTATGGCTGAATACTATCCATTGTATGGCTATTCCACATTTGACTCATTCATTCATCAGTTAATACACACAGACATTTGTTTATTTCCACCAGTTACTTTTATAAGAATAAACACTACATACTCACATATAATGTGAATATATTTGCTTATTGTATGCATAAAATCAAAGTTCACTGGAATGACATGAGACTATCTCTGTGTATCTGGAACGATTATATCTACTTCTAAGGCTACTGTTCTTACCTGGTGTATAAAGTGTAGACCAGATTTCCAACCAGTGGGGGCTCCTATGCTCCTCCCCGTATGTCCTCTGTAATTTAGGTACTGGGTTCTTGAAAGATAATTTTGTAGACAATTAAAACGTAATTAGAATGGGTAAGCTATTTATCATCAAATAACTGATATGCCTGTTCTTCTTACAACATTGGAAAATAGAATAAGAGGAAATTACATTCTGTTTCTTGACTTCAAAATATCCTAACATGAAATTTGAAATCATTGCTTTGATTTTCAGAATTCCACAGTCCACGGTAAAAAAAGTTGGCCTTTTCAGATATGAAGCAATAACTTACCCCAGCCTTGTATATTACATGTTTTGAAAATGAAGGTCAAGGCTCTGAGGTTGCCCCATCCTCTTTCAGAAAACTGTGATGTGATCTTTAACTCCACTTGAGCAGCCTCTAGAGGCAAGCGATGAGACCTCAGTTTAATGTCTCAGCTGAAGGGCAGACAGGCAGAGCCATTATTAATACCCGACAAGCTGAGAACTCTGCCTCAGTGCAGTTAAAACCTCAGCTATGGACAGCAGCAGTTTATAATTTATAAGGCTGGAAATGGATCGAGACTCCTTTTTTCTGGGAAGAAAATAAAGGCATAATGCATTTTCAACTGATACTTAGTTGCACTTAAGTGCCCCTCAGGGCATTCCATTAATGAGGATCAGGAATTGCAAGAAGCAGATATAGATATGTAAAAATGTTGAATTAACATGTTTTTCCTTTCTTTAAAGCTGAAAAAGCACAGTGTCCCTTCAGCATATTTGACAAACATACACTTAAAGTTAAAACTGTTACTTACAAAGCCATGGTACTGAGACCATATGGTAAACTGTCTATCTTGGTGATTACAAATCCTGATTTTATAGCTCCCTAGGGATATCATAAAAATCTGAAAATTATTTTTAATTAAAAATGCATAATAACTTCAGTGCAACACATTCTCTGTAGACCAGAATTCTTCTTAAAATAGATCTACCTTCACCTCTGTCAAGTTGGATTTTGGACTTCATATTAAATGCATTTATCTATAGAAACAATTTAAAGAATTGGCATTGGAGTCAATATTAAATAACTTATTTACATTCTTTTTAGGACTGGGATAACTATAAAGGCCAGAAGCACACGATAGGGTATGTCACATCTGAAATTATAAAGGGTGATTGGGCAGGAGTTAAATATTTACTGATATATCTATATTTTAAGTTATTTTATGTCTATATCTGTAATAATATCAATTTTATCTAGTCTAGGATAAAGATAAAATTATAAATCACATTAAATCATCTATATCTGTATTTATATCTGTCTATATAGCTATTCTACTTAAAGCCAAAACATCAGAAGGTCCTCCTCCTTTTGCATGATGACAAATAGGAAGTAGGAGTCTCTTGAGAACATTTTTCCTCTTACCAAATCAATTTTAATTCTGGATATGCTTCTCAACCTTTGTAACCATGGCTGTTAGATGACATAATTGGGAAACCGTTATTAACACACTCTCACCATATATATGCCTGAAATTCTCACAGGGAGCTTGGAGACCAGAAAGCATTCATGGAGTACATGTCAGTCCTTCCCTACTGTGATTACAATTCATCAGTCTCTGGAACAGAAGCTAGATAATGAATTGTTGGCCTCATACATTTTACTTATATTTTGATTTATGATTTCTTTAAATTCACAGAACAGATTCCTAACCTTTTGTATTTTTCCTCAATTCATAGTGAGAATTTATTAATCTCAGTGAGCAGAATGGAAGAGCAACAAGAAATCAGTGTTAAATTAATCCTACAGAAATACACTGTCCAAGATGCTTGCTATTCCGTCTTGCATTCACAAAGTGTTTGAACAGTTATCAGAACGCTAAAGATATTGATCATACAAAGCCATCTTTCCCTTGGAGTTCCCGCTAATCATTGTATAAACATTGTTTTACCTGTGTTTCATGGATTCTCAAATACATTTTTGATGGCACTGCTTTTCTGAGAAAAAGAGTCTTTCATTCCCAAGGTGCTTAGATTTTATGATTCCCTTATCCACTTCTCCATCCTCCAGTCACTGACTGCTTCATAGATACTGTCTCCTACTCTGACTTGAGGTTCTTCCAGGGTAGGAGGAAGTGACAGATATGTAAAGAAATAAAAGGAATACATTATTATAGAACTGATCATAGACATATGGGCACTACAGTGGAAAGTAAATAAGTGAATGTTTGTTTCTACCAAGAGTTGAATAATGATGGAGATGAATAATAATGCTTAATGGGTATTGGCTATTGAAAACAGAAATTAAATAAGCAAACAGAAGAAAGCATAGGTAACAGTGAGCACATGAAAGAGAAAAGGAGCATAAAATGCTTTAATGAAAAGAAAAAATGTAAGAAAAGCTTATAAGGAATATTTTGAAAGGTTATTGACAATAACAGAAAATAAACATTTTGACAGGTTGTCCTTTCAATTCTTTTGTTTTCTTTCTAGAAGATATCGATTACTCAGTCATGCAATATTACTGAAATTTATGTAATGATTTTGACTTACCTTTCTAAACCCAATTCTAGAATAATATTCTGGAATCAATAATTTCTTGTAGCAGATGTTATGTCAGAGTCTTTGCTAATTCTGCAGCAATAACTTTAATTATCATATATGAAATAATGTGGAATGCAACTTAAAATACATAGATGCTTTAAACCCATTAGAGCAGCATACAGAATTTTAAATTGCTTGTTGGATATTCTATAAAAATTTAATTAGCATTTTACAGTCAGCACATCATGCTTCTTGCATTAAATAAACTCATTCAGATTGCTGGATATATAGTTCTGGCAGAAATCACTGATAGCAATTAGAACAAGAAATAACTTATTTTAAAGCACAGTTTTCATGTTGAATGGCATATAAGATGGCAAATATGCTGTTACATCATTTTTTATTTCCATGGGAATTAAAGCAGCAGAATGAGTTCTTAAATATCAAATTTTATGTCAGATAAACTCTGGTATTACGTGTGATAATGTATTTTTTCTACATTAATACTTTTTGAAAGGATAGACCTTTCAGACTTTGCAAAATTTTGGAAAACTATCCAAATTTAGTCAGATTCCAAGAATTATTAATTATTATGGAGCTGAGTCATGGAGTATCAGGGATAAAAAGGCTTAATCTTAGAATTTAATTGGTGTGAGTAAAATTGTCAGTAAGTACATAACCCTATGTATTTTTTATTCCTATTTCCTTTGTTCACAATTCCCATGCATCTGAGCTTTATTATGTATAAATAAGCATGCTATTGATAATAGAAATTATGAAACCTGACATAGCACAATATGCACTTAACAGAATTTTAGTTCATATATATTAAATTCATATATAATGTAGGAATTTTTGGTAGTTTTAAGTAACAGGTCAAGATAAAATACATTCTATACAAATTGAATGTCTAAAGACTGAGATGATAAGTCAAAATGGGATAATCAGAATGGAGTAAGATTTATTTCTGAAATGTTCCAAAAACTGTTGAATTCATTAGCATAACAAAATACCTACCTACTGTGATATTTTGTGGGTCAATTTAGTTAAATTGAAATACATCTTGCAATTAGGTTTGGCCACAGGCATGATTTGTGTGATATTTGCAAGGCAAAAGTAAAGCAAACAGTCATTACTCTCTGGTCTGGGCAGGGGCCAATCATTATTGGAGCTCACACACATTGTCACGGATTTTCTCTCTAACAGAATATTGTGGGACACCAGCGAGGATATATCATAGAATCCAGACCCTAGTTTCTTCAAATTGTGGGTCAGGAAAAGAGTGGCAGCTTTTGTTATACTTCATTGCATCATCTAATTGGGAGCTCATAGATAAGAAGGGGGCATCTGGTTGTTTTCATGGTTTACCTTTCTCCCTGCTTCATTCCTAGTTTCTCCTTAACTGTAAATTCTTCTGATCAACAAAGACTTCATGCTCTATCAGAGCCAGTAACTTCCCATTGTGCACACAATTGCATATGGTATATTTTCCCATAACTAGTGCTTTGTTATTCATACCACTTAGAGTGGTTCTTCTTACCTAACTGTATCTTAAATGGTAGAGAAATCCATACCAGAAAGAACTCTAGGGGAACAGAACCTTATTAAAATTTTCTTTGAAACGACTCTGGGAAATCTGGATTGGTCATTTGCTTAATTATATTTCAAGACATAACGATCCCATAGACCATGATAATGGAGACTCTGTTAATTCATAACAAAATAATTGCTTACAATAACATCTCTAGACACCTGTAATCTAGTGAAAGATAGAGAGGTGGATAAAATTTAAAAATAAACATTACCATATATGAAACCTACAGCTCATTTTAAAATCAGTAGTGAGAGACTGATATCTTTTCCTCTAAAATAAAAAACAGGACAAAGATAGCCACTTTTGCCACCTCTCTTCAGCATAGTATTGGAAATCCTAGCCAGAGCAATGAATCAAGAAAAATTAATAATCCCCCCAAATTGAAAGATATATATTTATGTTTGCATATGACATAATCTTATATATTAAAACCTAATAGATACAAGAAACTGTTAGAACTGATAAGTTAAGCATTATAGGATGTAAAATCAATATAAAATATTAGTCATTTCTACATATTAACAATAAATAACCCAGAAAAGAAATAACAAAATCTATTTCATTCATAATGCATCAAAAAGAGTAAGATACTTATGAACAACTTAAACAAGGAAGAAAAAGACTTGTAGACTAATAATTACAAAACATTGCTTTATGAAATTAGACAAATTTAAATGAAAAGATATACCATATTCTGGATTAAAGACATTGCTAAGATGTTTATACTCTCAAAGCTATTTACACATTCAGTGTAACACTTGTCAAAACCCTAGTGATGTTTGTTTGTTTGTTTCAGAAATAGGAAATCCCATCCTAAAATACATAAGGAATATCAAAGGCACTAAAAAATTCAAAAAAATCTTACAAAGGACAAGGTCTCATACTAATTAATTTAAAAAATTATTACAAATTGTAGTAATCCCAATGGTGTGATACTAACCTAAAGACAGACACATACACCATTAGACTAGAATGGAGAGACCAGAAATAAACCTTCATGTATCAGGTTAAATGAATTTTGATGATGGTGCCAAGGATATTTAATGGACAATCTTTTCAGCAAATTATTCTGGGAAAACTGAATAATCACATACATAAGAACATAATTGGACCTCCACAAATATCATAAGTGAAAAATAACTCAATCAAATGCTACAAAGTTCTTAGGAGAAGACGTACAGGAAAGCTTCATGACATTGACTTTGGAAATGATTCTTGGATAGTATATCAAAAACATAGGTGACAAAGGAAACAACAGATGAATTAAAATAAATCAACATTGAAACTTTTTGCACAAAAGATATTGTTGAGTGAAAGGCTACCCAGAAAACGAGGGGAAATATTTGAAAATCTTCTATGTGGAAAAGAATACCATAATGCATAATGAACACCTATAACCCAACTATAGCAACAACAAAATAATTTTAAAATGGGTAAAAGACTTGAAAAGACATAATTTAAAAAAAGATATACAAATCATCAAGATGGACATGAAAGTATTCTCAGCATTAACATCAATAAGAGATGGAAATAAAAAATAACACTTATTCGAGTAGTTATTATTGAAAATAGAAAAATGAAAAGTGCTACTGGTCAAGTAGCCTAGTATCCGGCTAAAGGGAATATAAGATGATGCAGTCACTATGGAAAACATGCTGGCAGTTTTTCAAAAACTTAAATATTGAAATACACTATGTTCCAGCAATTCCAGTTCTAGATATATACTTAAAATATGTAAAGCAAGGACACAAAAATACATTTTTATCCCGTTCACCGTGACCTTATTCACAATAGTCAAGCATAGAAGCAATGGAAACTTCTATTGATGAATGAAAATAAATGTGATATATACACACACTAGAATTGTATTCATCTTTAAAAATGAATGAAATTCTGATACAAGTTACGACATAAATGAAACTTGAAGATGTCGAATGACAGACTAAAAACAGAAAACGAATACATGATTCCCCTTCTATGAGGTACCTAGAATAGTCAAATTCATAGGGAAAGAAAGTAAAAGAATAATGGTTACTAGGAACTGGACCAGGGGAATAATGAGAAGTTATTAATCATTGTTAATAAGCATTTGGAAGAGAATATCAGTGTAAGAGACAAAAAGAATTCTGGAGATGCTTAGTGGTGATCCTCAAGTATGAATTTAATGCCACTAAACTGTGCGTTTAATGATTAAAATCATAAATTTTGTGTTCTGTAGATTTATCACAATTAAAAGAATACAATATACCTTTATTATCTCACATTTCTATGGGTCAGAATTCTATATTTTGGGTCTGACCTGCCTGAAACAACGGTGTTGACTGAGACTTATCTCATTGGGGAGCTTCTATGAGCTCATTTGTCTTTGAACAAATTCAGTTTCTTGCAGTTATAGAATCGAGGCCTCCATTATCTAGTAGGTTACCAGCTGGCAGTCATTCTCAGCTCCCATAAGTTACTCACTCTTCCCTGTCATGTACCCTCCTGAAAATGGCTATTTACAGCTTCTATTAGAGCAAGAGAGCATCTTTTTTGCCGCCTTTCTTTTTTAAAGGCTTGCCTGATTAAGCCATTAGAAAAATCTCCTTTTTGATTAACTTAAATTCAGTGGGTTTAATTATATCAACAAAATCTCTTTCACCATAAAACATAGTCTAATCTTGTGAATAAATGAAGGTCCTGCCTGCACTCAAGGGGAGGATATCATGCAGGGCCACGTAAAGCAGGACAGCTACATTAGAACTTCGTCTACCACACATTTAGTGCCGATTACTATAACGCTCTGTTTTTAGATTTATTTTTTGTAAGGTTATAAGTTCAATAATCACACTCCATATGCAAAATGCAAAAATCAGAAGCTTGTGTGTGACATTATGGGAAATTGAGACATCGTGTAGAAAAGTTAAAGATAATTCTGCGGTTTCGTGTTGTATATTTTGTTTTGAGGGTGCGGCTCTTTCTCATCTGAACTCAGGAAAGAAATGGTTATCTGGAAATATCAGCCGCCAACCTAGAGTGAAAGTGGAAAAACTCTAAAAATAAATTGTTAAACAGTTGTTGGAAGAACTTACAACCTACTGTGTGAGGGTCTGAGAAGTCCAGGGCGAGAAAGGTGTCCTCCTGTCCGTCACTGCAGTCTCACTGTTTGAGGAAGGGCAAGGGGATTCTTTAATTAAAAAGGAAGGGAAGAGGTGGTGGGCGAACAAACAGAAAATAAAAGATCATTGCTGTCTTTTGGAATCTCAGGAAAAATGCCCAGTATTAGGTGGGGAGAAGGCCCTCTGAGATGAGGCAAGGGGCTGGAGCCAGCAACCCTGGGATGACCCTGCCCATAACACCTTGGCCCTGATGGGTTTAGACCAGGGACCTGAGGTGAGCACTGGTGGAGGAAACCAAGGGGGCCTGCCAGGAACCTCCAAGGAACTGGTGGTTATGTTCTGGTGACCCGCTGTGTGCTCTCAGGAGATCCATTAGTTCTAGCTCCCACAGCACAGGGCTCCTGGCCCTGGTTCTGATCTACTGTCTCCACTGCTGGACACCCGGCTGATCCTGGGGATAGCTGAGCAGAGGTTAGATGGGTGCAGTGGGGTGTGTCAGTGGGCATAGGCGGGCAGGTTGTAGCCGCCATAGTTCCCATAGCTGCAGGCAGGTGGCGGCGAAGCTGTGGGGCCCTGGCTGTAACCTCCCTGCTTGTAGGAGACTGGCTGTAACTCAGCTCTGGAGGGCTGTCGCTTCTGATGGGGGCTGAGGTGGGGTGCTGGTATTGGCGCTGGAAACCACGGCCACCCTGTGGACCCAGAAGTCACCACTATATGGGTCGTTAAAGTGCTTTTCAGGAGGTGGCCCAGCCCTGCAACTTTCCTCGTTGTACTGTCTCGCCAACGTGTGGGCTTCTTCCTGCTATAGCTCAGTGAACAGCACTTTGTCAGGGAGGTCTTCAGCATCTGCCAGTGTGAAGCCGGCTTTCATTTCTAAGACCGCATAATCTGGGACTTCCTTCTCTTCTTCCTTCATTTTATTTAACAGTCTTTTCAGGGCCTTCATCAGTGGGACAGATTACAAGAGCTTTACATGGGAAATCTTCAAGTGGTTTCATTTTTCATCTCTGGGCTGCCCGAAAACATGTATTTCATCTATCGTATAGTAGTGTTTCTTGCCTCCAGCCACATGGGTGAAGTGGTGGAGGCACAGCATACCCTGCTTGATCAGAACACCCCAGAGGTTGGCACAGTTCAGCTGCCAGCATAGGTCCATCACCTACATTTTATCCACAATGGTATTGGTGCTCAGGATGCTATATTTCACCGAGGTTGGAAACACACCTACAGTTTTAAATGGGATAGTACTGCTTTTTTCATATTTCCCCACCATCCTGTCATTTTAATATAATTGTCAATTTTGTCCCTTTTTAATAAACCAGGCCTGTTTTTAATGTGGGGCAAGAGGTTGTCCCAGTCCTGCCCTGCGTTAAAAGCTGCCCTTGCCAGCACTGACTGCAGCAGGCCCTGGTTGCTACTGCTGTTTGCCCCTGTGAGGAAACAGGAGACACCTGGGAGGATTCCCCGCAACCCGCACCCATGCCCCTTTCTTCAAAGGGAGCAGACATCAGTGTGATCAAGCTGCAGGTAAGTACTAAGGGAGTAATTTCTGGCACTGGGACGGTTAAAATGGAATGTGTTTTAGGCAGGAATTTTAGAGCGGAGCTTGTAGAGACACCAAATTTGATTTTTACCTAAGGTACCAAAATTCCTAGCACAGGGCTTGGTCATTTGTGTGAAGTCCTGTGGGACCAGATGTCATTACTAGATTGGTATTGCATAGTACTTACACGTTGCTGGTCTGGCCTCTCTGCTCCAGCTTGGATTTCTCTGCCACCTCTCCTCCCCTTAGTAACCAGCACATTATCTCTGCCAGTTTTTTGCCAGCCCAATGTCCCATTTTTTTGTCTCAAGGAAATATGATTAGCTTAAGGTTGAAGGCTGTATGTTTGATGGCCCACATGGTCTTGCTGGAAGCAGGCTGGCCCACCATTATCAGAAGCTCACACTCTGTCTTGATTTTTGGCCCAAGGTGCCCTGAGGCGCTCACTCAAGGGAAGGTGCTGGATGCAGGTGAAGACCCCCAAGTCTCTCTCCTCTATTCTTAAGGCAATGTTCATCCTTTTCCTATTCTTGGTAAAGAATAGGTAAATTTCCTTGGTAAAGGAAAGTTCCACATCTTTCCACAAATGAGGTCCACATATCAGTCAATCACACAGTCCTCTGCCAACTTGTCTCCATGGTTCTCAAATAGATTTTCGGTGAACTTCTTCCCAGTGCTTCCATAGCCAGAGGAGTGAGGCTCTGCCAAGCTGGCTGCTGCAGTGGTCAGGGACCAGTGGATACAGACCCCATTGGTTGTTGGTCAGGTTTTGTAGACAGAAGGTTCTTCACAGAAATGTCCTTCTTAATCTTCATTTAAAAGCACACAGGACCTCTTTTACCTGGGTAGCAGGCACTGACTCCTGACCACAGGTATGTACAGCCCTCAATTGTCAGTGGGTGGCCAGGTCACTACTTGATCTTGGGACACCATGAAGCAGGATTTACAGTTCTACCTGTTAATGGCAACAGTAAAGTCATCTTCATCTTCTTCCATGGAAGGCTGAAGAGAGCAGCCCCTCCTATCTTCTTGGTGCTCAAAGTACCCCATCCCCAGCTTTCTTCTTAAAACCTTTGGTTACTCTCTGGCTGTCTGGCTTGAGTTGAGATGCTTCAGGCAAGAGGAAACTGGTGGGTGCTTCTTGATTCACTTCTGTTTTCACATCTACTGGGCTGTAGGCCTGATGCTGCTCCATTTCCAGTTGTCTTTTCTTGTAGCCAAACTCATTTTCTTGCTTGATGACCTCAGTCTCATAGAATTGATTCTGCCTGTTAATATTGGCCATGGCATCTCATTGTTGTGCCAGGGTAGCATGGACTAGTAGTGGGCCTCAATCTCCTGCTCATCATCTGATTCCTCAGCCTCCAGCACTCCTTGGTGTCGCTCAGCAAGCTTAGCTAAATTGGCCTTGATGCTGAGAGTGTCCAGGCCCCAGGGCTGCAGCGCCTGCTCAGCTCCGTCACCTTCAGATGGTTCACATCCATGACTGGGTCTCCCCAGAGCTGTCTCCCTTAAACTTTTCCTATCAGGTATAAGGGGGAGGGGGTGTGGCTCAATATGGCCACTCCCCAGTTGAGCACTTTTAATTCAAAAAGTCACATTCACAATAAAAATATAACACATAAGTATCTTTGTACAAACAAAATAGCTACTTTATATGAGAAAAATCTAAGAAGATTTAAATCAATAAGACATAGACAGAAAGCACATCTTTTTAAAAATTTTTGTTTTATTTGTTGAGGTATTTATTTGTTCTCATAGAGCACATGTTTTAAATATATATAAATATATTTTATGTGACTCAAAGATTCAATCACTTAATTTTATACCTATGTAACTATGAAAAAGCATATATATTTATGAGTGGTTTCCATACCAAAGTACAGTGATAACTTGTTCGTTATGCCCCATTAGTGAATTTTATGTCTGAGTACTGGTTATATTCAAGCAGATCTACTTAAAAGTTATGGAAATATCAATGTAGCAGATAATTAAATGTGTATAGAATCTATTAATGTGTGTAATTAAGATAGAACATTATTGGAGTATATTATGAAGTTATAATACCCTATAATCATCCTGAAAGGGACTGCTTGTCATATCGTATTAATTATGGACAAGTAGTTCACATAACTTGAAAGTTAGTGTGATTAAAACAATTAGTATACAGTTAGGCTAAGTTATACAAGTTGTAGTAAAAATATTATCAAATCTAAATGTGAGCATAAGAACTAGATTTTAACATGCACCATTTCTTGGGAGATGGATTAAATTTATTCTTTTGCACTGTTCTCAATTAGCAAGAGATGGCAGTACTCCATCTCACTTAGAAATTGTTACTGCATAATATGGGAAAATATTTTATGTTCTTTAGAACTGTTATATCTAAATAGAAATTTATGAAGGAAGCATGTCAATAAATTTATAAATAATGACTTACTGGCTATGAAATTTCTCTATATTTCAGTGTCTTGATATGCTAATAATTCATCAAAGCTTTTATCATAGTCTATATGCATATATATGTATATATGAGGCATGATAATGTAAGCTATTATTATTGCAATTACTATTTCTATTATTATTTATTAATTATCCTGCTTTTTTTCCCTCTACACATTTTGACTGTCTGTTTAGAAACCAGAAAACAACCTTGTATTGCCTTACTAATTAAATGTATCAGGAATGCATTCTTTCCTTTTACAATTATAATTACTAATGGAATACAGGACTTAAATGAGCCTTGAAGTTAGTTCTATGAATGATTGTGCAAAATAAATAATTACAAAAATATTTTTTCTTCATTTGCATTATGGTCTATTTTATAAAACCAGAAAGTTTTCTTCTGTCACCATTTGTTTTCACAGAGACTTATTCCTAAGCTACACCTGATGTTTAGAATTTATTTTACTTTTAGAACCTTTCGGCAATGAAGAGTCTATGAATTTCCTCTTATCTCTCTGATATCATCGATATTTCTCATCTACTGGTTATTTTGACCAGGGTGGAATAGTGGGAATAAAACTATGATAGAAGTGGGTTCGAGAGAGAACATAATGGAAAATGGTATTCATTATATTTGAGCATATATTTTGGGAAGATTTGTTCTAAAATGAAGGAGAATAATAAGCAGGTAGACAAATGCCTAAGATAATTAGAGATTTTGATTGTTTTCTGTTTGTTTATCACAAGAACCTAGAAGAAACTAAATGTCTTGATATGGAAGATTTATACAGAAGGGTCTATGGGAGAAACTGTATAGCAGAGTAGTTAACAAGAATGGAAAAGAAAAGGGAGTTTATGTCTAGCTCTTTCCCATGTTTCCCTGGTCAAAAATGTCCCAAGAATGTCCACTTTCCAGTGATTGGGGGTTATACCAACAATCCCCTTAAGTTACTGATCAAGAAACCATATCCATGTCCTGAGATAAGAAGTTTCAAAAAAGCTTTAGCCAAGTAGTAAATTGGAGATAGGACAATAATAAGAAATAAAGGAATCTCAAAGTTTGCAAGAATTTTTGTTCCAAATTGTCCCTCACACTCAGCAGACTCCTGTATTATTTTTCTCTTTAGCACATATTGGTTTATTTGTCTGTTAACTATTTCTGGAATGTAAATCCACAAGCCAGAGGTGGGTGACACAGGTATTGTTTGTTTTCATAATATATTTAATTTTATATGTAGTTCTTATTACATTTTAGATGTTTAGGAAATATTTGTTGAAAAAATAAAGCTGTCTAGGAGATTCAAGTTAACTTGCTCAAACTGGAAAGAGACCAAAGGATGCAATCACATGCAGATGAACTGCACTAGAGCTAGACCAACATACTAGGCAATCAACCAAAAACACGCCTACCAACCCAGATCATCAAATTAAACATTCACTTACCAATTCTGACAGCATTCAGAATATTCATAATTTCTGTAAGTCCTTAGAAAAGAAAACTCAGATAAACTATTCCTTCTTGGCTTTGATAAGGAAGGTATGTTGAATATATCTTATATTTAGGAACTTAGACTTTGGAAAGTTTCTGGAATATTAAATGAATGCATAAAATGCATTCAAATGTGGCAAAAGCAAATTCTTGTATAAACAGTACTTGAAAAATAATTTTACTCTGATTTGTTCCTATGTAAATTAGTCAGAATTGAAAATTCATATTCACTTCTTGGCTATGCTTGGACTTTGAATTAAAGGTGTTTTTTAGTAGTATTTGTTGAAATAGCTGTGGTAGGAAATCTGTACCCATTTTAGCTTAATTTTGCCCGCTACAAAGAAGAGAATTTAATTTCACTTAACAGTGTACAGTAGTAACAGGAGCTATGGGAATTCTTCCAAATTGATTATTTTCATAGGCCTCTACATCTCAACTTGGAAACCAATGGGAAGATATATTTACTTTAATGAGAACATACTTTCCTGTAGTGAATTTTTATAGCAAGGAAGTAGAGATGTCATTGCTAACGGGGGAAAAAAAAAGACCTGTGAGGTCTCAGCTCATCCAGCTTTCTTGATTTGAGATGCCATTAACCACTAAATTAATGCAAATATAGCTTAATGAAATGTTTCTCATACTGTGATCATAAAATATCCCTGCAAAATACCACTCTGCACTTGATAGATAATAGAGCCAAACCAGAATACCCTACATATTGATTTTTAAAAATATGAATATTTCCCACAGACTCCTTGAACACTCAAAAGATCAACATAAACCTCAAAGGTCAAGCTAATTATAAGATGAGTTTGGACTGCTTTAACATCATCTCTGTCAGATGGATGGCAACAAATCTAATGGTGATAATTTTGGTTATAGTAAGACCATATGACAAGATACCATAGGAAAGCTATGCTACAAACAATGCTCACTACAGCACAATTCATGAGGCCCTCCCTGAAGTAAAGTTTTATTCCCTCTCCTTTTGACCATTTTCTGTGGGCATGTACAAAACCATCCATACTCATTGTGTGTTTCACAGATCAGTGAAGTGCTGATATTTAGAGCAAACATACAGAAACTCATGCCAGTGGGACATTGTTAGACCAGTAAATGCATGCTACTCTTTTACTAATTAATTATCTAGCATTTTACAAAAGTATTGGAATGCATTGTGTTGGAGATTAAAATAATAATTTTTAACCATTGACGAGATATTCTGTCCTACATTTTATATTTGCCTCAGGAGAAAACACGAGAGCTCTGAGTGTAAGCCATGATGGTTTGCATAAATGTAGTGTGAGGTATGAGAGAATGAGAGAGGAAAATAGAAATATCTAATCTCACCCACAAAACATTATTGGAATTAGATGCAGAAAACTTGTAGATCAAGCTGAAATTATATGAGACAGCAATCCTTGAAGAATAGGCTCTTGGTCACGAGTTTTTTTATATTAAAAATATTTTCTTTGTGTGGAATATTCAAAATCAAAAAAATAGACAATAGTGTACATTGAGTTGAAGGAAGAATATTATCATAATTTTAATAATACAAATATCCCCAGAATATAGAAACTATGTCACCTTCTCAGAAAGTAATGAGTGACCTTAGCCAGCTGTTCAATTCACTAACCCATAAAAATTGAATATATTTGGGATCTCTGGAGTCCTAACGAAGTGCTGAGGGCACTTGAAAAAGTATTTTGAATGAAAAAAAATTAACAAAATTAATTACAATCCCCATTGCAGGAATAATTTGCATATAGAATATAAAACTTTGAATAATCAGCTGTACACTGTGTTAAATAGGTATGATGATAAAAGGCAGATTGAATATGACAGTCTTTCTTTGTCCATCATCTGAACTCCTTTTATCCTTTAAATTCCAGATCAAATGCTGACTTCTGTGAGAAAACTTCCTATAATCTCCTAGCTCACTTCCTGCCCTTTTAACCTACTTCCTTTTTATCAATTGTCTTATCATATTGAAGTCATACATTTACATACATATGTAAGTCCAGCTGTAAACTGACTGCGGAGAGGCAGAGAGGTAGATTTTCTTTTTTTGTATCTTTATAGTCCTATTCCTAGCTTGTGGGAAGTTCTTTGAATTTGTTACCTGTTAGACAGTTAACAAGAGTATTCTGACCTCTGTAGAGTAGGAATGGTACACGGGTTTGAATAAATAGCAGCAATAATGATGATGATGATAGATAACATTGATCATTTACTGTGTGTTAGACATTGTTCTGAACATGTTAGTTATTAAAGTGCATTTAATCCTCCAGCAGTGAGTGACAGAGACTCAAAATAATGATGGCTTAAACAAAAGACTATTTCTCTCAGAGTAAAAAAAAAGCTAGATTAGCTTCTTTAATGTAATGAAATGAAGAGACTGTGTCAGTCCTCCCATAGAAAAAGATGCAATCTTGAGAAATACACATTGAAAAACAAAACAAACTGCTGTATAAAGAGGCACAAATGTGTTTTCAAGCTACACAACCAACGCAGTTTGCTCCTGAAGCAGTTCAACAAGAAAAGCAACAGAAGTATAGTATAGTGACTCTGGATCCTGCTGGATTCTTTAGAGTTAGCTTTTTAAAAAAACTTCCAGTAGCAATTAATTTGTAGAGACTTAAGCCATAAAGTCTCATTCCTACAGAGTATGCAGTAATTTAGATCTATACTCAATTCTTACAGTTTCAGCCACTGTTTTATTTTATTTTATGCAGCCTGTTTAGGAATAATGTCAAACAACCTAATATATATGTGACTGAAGTCCTAAAACAAGAGGAGAGAAAAAAGTAGGAAAAATTTACAGAATTAATGAATAGCAATTTAAGGTTGAAAACATCAATTCACAGATTCAATAAGTACAATGAACCCTTAGTAATATCAACACACAAGAAAAAATTCCTAAGTATATCAGAATTACACTGTTGGAAACCAAAGATAATGAGGAGTTCTTAATAACACAAGGGAAAAAAACATTATCTAAGAGGGGGATAAATTGTTTCTAGTCAGAATCAATAGAGAAAGAAAATAGTATATGAAACATAAATATATAAAAAGCCATTTGTAGGAAAAGAGTCTGCTAGTTCTTCAAAGTTATAGAATTACCACATGATTTAGGATTGTACTTCTAAATATATGCCCCAAAGAACTGAAAACAGACAAGCATGTATCATAATTCACAATAGCTAATAGGTAGAGACAACTCAAATGTTCACCATATACATTAATAGTTTAATAATGTCTATTTTAGCTGTCTTTTCATATAATTTTGGACATTCTTTTCTGATTTGAAAACAAAATTCTACAAGTGACAATGTCTTAAAGATTCATGTCAGTGTTAAATTGAAAACTATACAATTATATTTTCAAAATCTATTGGTTTATCTTGCACTTTAAAAGATATTTAATGTACACATGCTTTTGTATTGGTATTTGCAAAGTATTGGGTCACTGTTCGATCAAGTTTTCAAATATTTACACATTTTATTACATATCATTTTAAAACAAACAGTAATTCATTAATAGATTTATTATTCTCACAGAAAAGTATTTACATAGTGGGATGCTATAAAGCTCCTAACGACAAGAATATTTTTTCTTGAACTCTTAAGTTCCATTTGAAACTAAACATCATTAGCAGAAAAAATATTATTTTTCTTAAAGTGACAGTCACAGATCATTCATTTAATGGAAGTATCTGTCAAATATTCATATTTTGTATAATTAAAAAAACAAGCCATTATCTTTCATGATTACAGAATAAAGGCACTTAGTAAAATAGTAACTTGCAAAATGAAAAATATATAAGATGGGTAATAGATTATGACCAACTGAGTTCATCCCAGGGATGAATATTACTTTAACATAAGAGTCAACTGATATAATCTACTATATTTAGAGAATAAATGAGAAAAGCATATGATCATTTCAATAGAGGTAATGAAATTTTAGCAAACATTTATGATAAAAACTTTTAGCAAATTAGTAATAATGGAAACTTCCTCAACAAATTAAGGAACATTTTTAAAAGCCCATTGATATATGCTTAATGAAAATACTTTTCTCCTATGATCAGAAAAAAATAGCATGCTCATTTTCCTCATTTATTCAGCATTGTACAAAAGATTCAAGCTAGTGCAATAAGGGAAGAAAAAAAAAAAGAGGACTATTACTCTTAGGGGTAAAGTCAAACTCTCTTGCATGGCAGGTGGTGTGAACTTTTAGCTAAAAATTTTAAGCAATCTACTAAAAAAAAAAAGGTATGAGAATTAATAACTAAGTTTAGCAAAGTCACAACATAAGGTGATCTATAAAAATCAATTCTGTAATAAATGATCTCTAAGTACTAAATAGCTTCAAAAGGAAATATGAATGCATTTTCATACATAGTGGCATCTAAAATACGAAATGCATAATAATGTACTTAACAAAATATAGATACTATATACTGAAAGCTATAAAATATTGCCAAAAACAGATGAAATGCTTAAGAAAATGGGAAGTAATACATTCTTCTTGGATTGGTAAACAGAATCTTATCAAGATGTTATTTTCTACAATTTGATTCAGATTCAGTAGTAATCAACATAATTGAGAACATCTTTTAAGGAATTTATAAGATGATGAAAACTTATATGGAAATAAAAATGACTCGGAATAGTAAAGACAAAGAACACATTTAGAATTTGATGTAATAACATCAAATTTCAACACTACATGGCAATAATGATATAAATAAATATATGACAATGCAATATTTGTAAAAGGATTTTATACATCAATGGACAAGAATAGTTAAAAAATTAAACATACACATCTGTGATCAATTAATTTTTGACAAAAAAGTGAAGTCAATTCATGAGAAGACAAAATATGTTTAATAATTTATATTGAAACTACGTGACGTTATGAAATAAAGTTGACTCTTAGCTAACACGATCTACAAATCTGTAAAATAATTTTAGATGTAAATATAAAAGTGGCATACACATATATAATATATATAAAATTTAACATATTTTATATATATATAACAATTATAGCTATATAAAAGATGAAATCACTCTGGTGGGGTAGTGGTTTGGTCAATCTCCTAAGTCAAGCATAGACCACATACAACCCAGAGGCTCAGGTTCATGTCTCAGGGTGTAGGAACAAGCAAGATAAACTCCCAAAGTAAAATAAATAAAGCACAACTTCCTTCTCTCTCTTTTCCTGCCTGCTTACTTCTGCTAGTTCTCATTCCTGCCTGCACCTTTCCTTTGGAAAAAAAAGAGAGAGAGAGAGATGAAATCTTGACTTTCATGACCACATGAATGGACGAAGAGGTGTTATGCTAAGTGAAATAAGGCAGGAGAAACACAAATACCAGATGTGTAGAATATAAAGAAATAAAGCAAATAAACAGATACAATAAAAACAAACTCTTGGATTCTGACAACAGATCTATAGTCATCAGAGGAGAAGCTGGTGAAGAGTGGGGTCAAAGTTAGAGGGATCCAGAGGGCCACATGGAGGATTGTTAGAACTTTAATGGTAGGTGTGGTATGGAATCACATATTTGAAGAAGAGTGAAACTGTATGTCTAAAACTTACATAGTATTATAAACCTATGTTGTCACAGTAAAAGTAAAAGTCCCTCCTCATAAAAAATATTTAAAATAAAATAAAAATATAAAGAGGAAACAGTATAAAGTATTATAGCTTTGGAGATAGGTAAAGAATTCTTACATAGGATTTTTTAAAAATGCAAACTTTAAAAGAGGAAAGTTTTAAAATAAAGCTTTATTAAAATGATATCAGATCATCGAAAGATATTAAAATATAAAGTTGCTGATTGGGAGAAAATATTTGTTTTACAGAGATCTAAAAATAAACAAATAATACTTCCAACACAATAAAGAAGGCAAGAAATATGACTTAAAAATGGGCATATGTGTTGAACAGATATTTTGCTAGAGTATATATGAAGGATCATTAAATACATAAAATATGCCAATATTGTCAGTTATCAAAGAAATGTAAACAAAAACTACAAGGAGAAAGCACTTGCATAACTAACTTATGACAACAATGAGATTCTATTACAATGGCAAAAATAAAAAAAGATGAACAGTTCCAAAAATTGGTATGGATATGGAGGAACTGGAACTTTGAGACATTTCTGATGGGAGAATTAACAGTATGACCACTTTGGAAAACAATTTGACAGATTTTTAACAATGTAAAGCTAAGCTTGCACTTAACCATTAAATACAGCAACCTGACTTCTATTTTAGTAAGAAAAAGCAAATATGTCTTTTTAGAGACTTATAATATTCATAGTAATTATGTTTAAAATAAGTAAAATCCAGACATAAACTGTTCATCAAGAGAAGAATGCTTAAAGTGTAGTATATTCATATAATGAAAAACTCTGGAATTAAAAGGGATTTACTACAGATGAATGCCACAATTACTTATGCATGAAACTACATCATGAATGAAAGAAGACAGGCACAAAAGAGAGCATAATCTGTTATTTTTATATTAAATTCCAGAAATCTTTCTTTGACAGAAAAAAAATTTATGTTTGCTCTCAGCAGAAGACTGTGGGAAGAATGTGTGATATTGACTGTAAAAGAGTCCAATAACCATTGTAGGAGTACTAGAAATGTTCTGATTATGCTCATGGTTATATTAGTGTCCTCACTTATCAAAAAGTTACCAAACACCATGTATAAAATGGGTACAATTCATTGTATGCATATACAATTAAAGAAACTAATGAATAAAGTACAATAAAAGAAAAGTGAAACATAAAATCACTTAAAAATAAAATAAGAACATTAAGCTATTACTGGGGACCTACAGTCCATCAATATATACTATTTCACCATTCTCAACCTGCTTTCTTCTCATGAAATGAAAAGTTTCTCAATAATCACTCTTCTTGACTGTGTTCCAGTTAGCACAAAATGAAGAGAAGAGGACTTGAATTCTCCTTCCCTTTAAGGGCACATTTTAAAATTGATTATATCACTTATAATTGTATCATATTGACCAGCACATGATTACATGGTGATAGCTAGTGACACTACAAATGGATTTTTTTTCCTCTGGATAGCCATTTATTCAGCTATAAATTTGAAGCTCATTGCTAAAGATGAGTGAAGTACTGAATATTGAGGGAGACTATGTAATTATCACAACTCTATTCCTTCAGAATTTTATACCTGTATAGTTCATATACCAATTTAGACTAAAGTAAGATAAATTTCTGTATGTAGATCCTTTCTGCTATGAGTCGATATTTTTCTATAAAGTTAACACAACATATGATTGTTAAATATCCTTTTTTGTCTAGATCATGGATTTAAAGGTAGAAATTGTATCTTGCTCATTTTTTTAAATTGTCAGTATCTGCTAATATTTTAATAGTGAGTGCTTATTTAATAAATATGGTTGAGGAAATGAATTTTTTGATGGATAAAATTTCAAAGCCATGAGACTAAGGGCAAATTTTATCTTAGAAATAGCTACCATGTCTTATCCTATCATAGTTTGTAGATAGTCTCTTTTCTTGAAATTTTTATACGCAAGAAAGACTATTGGAAAATATTAGCAGGCATGCACTGGTAGAGAATTGAGATATGGATTCTTACTGAGTCAATGAAAGTATTTTCTTATCTAAATTTTGATTAAGAAATTCAATGTAATCAGCATATGCAAGAGAGAACTTAGTAACAATCTCCAAAGTAGAGACATATACCTCAGATATTTATGGGAAAAGCCATATAGTTGTTTCTGATAATAACTGAAGTAGCAGTTATTCTTCAAATTCTGTAAAGTACAACAAAGCTGGAGCAGTTCTGTATGTAGACTATTATGAATATGTGCTGGCGGTTATTACAAATCTTGGTTATATATGTCATTTGAAACTTAGTGTTAAATATGTATATGTATAATTACATTTATTAAGTATCCATATAAACATATTAATCGTATTTAGTGTTTACATAAACATATGTGTATATGTGCTTTTGTACACATACATGCAATATGACAAAGACTGCTATATATAAACAATAATGCACATAGGTAGTAGCACAATTTTTTTCACCTTTGCCTTCCCCAGGATAAGAGAACTTAGTGCAAGGATAGTTTTAAAAGTGTTGCACAGAATTAGAAGAGTTTTCTCTGGGATTTAGGCAAAAATTCTCACAGATCAACCATAGGGTCTATATAACATATGCTATTTAATTTACTCAGCTCCAACAGAAGAGATATTTTAAGACAGAATTTGATTACTCCTACCTAAGATGCTTAAGGACCATGACCACCCAAAAACTTCTCTATCTTCCAGTTGCATGTGTATTTGCATATGTGTATGTGTCTATATATACATTTAGATATATATATATAGATATGTTTATATGTATAGATATGTGTATATGCACATACCATTTATACCATATGCAGGAGATATCTGGGTGGATGAACAATGGGAAATGTTAGAAGACAAAGGGACAAAGGCAGGAAGAGGACATTGCTGAGCTCTGGAGAGCGTGAGTGCTGGTGAATTTGCTTGCATGTGCCATATGTTATATACTATTCTATTGTCTTTTTTTTTAAATTGAGTCCTGTTTTATTCAACAAAATGGAAATGATTCTAGAATTTAAAAACTTGAAGTAAGTATAAAAATTACTCTTGTAACTTGGGCAACATTTTAAAAGTATTTGTCATGTCTTGAAAGTTTCAAAACTTGATTTGGGGCAAAAATAGAAGAAAATATTCCCTAGGGATAGGAGATTTGGAAATTCTATTCTTATAAGAGGAGACTTAAAGAGAAGTCACTCTATACAGTATACATTGTGAAAAGAAGACCAATACGCCCACAATCCAGAGGAAAACAAGAGATCCATGTCTGCCTGTAAGTTCACTCTGGTAGATTTAACTTTATAGAGCTGTTTAGATTTCTCATGTTTTTTTATCCTCTCTTAGATTAAAGGATGTAATGCCTTGGTATCAAACAGGAAGAAAGTTGTTACATTAGTTTTACCTTTGGATTTAACAACTAGAGGTAGCTGACTTTTGAAAAACTTAGTATATTCTTGGATTTTGATAGTGATGTTACTGTGGGGATCAAAGGGAAATTTATCCCATTTTTCTGATGCTCTTGATAGACTGGATAAATGAGTAAGGTGTGATTAGTAAGAGAAAAGCCCACATTTAATAATATGCATATGGAAAACTTACATGTCAGTAAATTTTGAGGTATCTAGGAAGACTCATATTTATATCCTGAGCTGAGGCATGGAAAGGGGACCTAGGCTCTCAGCGGAGAGAAGAGTCACTACATGGCAAGGAGCAATGACTCATCATTACTCTCAAAGTAAAGATAAATAACAGTCTTTTCCACATTCTTCTAGGGAATAGGGACAAAAGACCATTTCTGGACTAGGAGTACGGTGGAGGTCCAGGGATAGCAGATGATTTCTTTGATTAAGGGCAAGACTAAAGGTTTAGATGTATTGGAACTTCTTTGCTTCCTAGGCTGTCCCCCACTGCCCTTGGCTCTTTATGTCTGAGTGTAGCACAGGAAACCAATTCTGAGATTTGGGGTGTTCTGTTTTAGTCTCCTTATTATCAAATGAGGTTAGATGTTACTAGATGCAGACACACTTTATAATTATTGCAACTGATAAACCTTTTGGAAAGTCTAGGACTTGTTAAGTTTGACAGCTGATTTAAATCCACAATAAGAGTTTTTAATGACTAATCAAAGTAGTTAACTCTTTAGGTAAGAAGTTCTTATTTCAAATTCATAATCGTTTTACTAAATATTCCCAAATCACTCTTATTATCTTTGCCTCTGTGTAGGACAACAGTGTATTTTTAGGTAAAAACAACATAGCCCTCATTTTTGGAGAAGCAAAAAATATCATAGATGAAGAGGATTAAGCTGCATAAGTCATTTATATCACATAGTCACCTCCTTTAGAAGATAGGAGTTAGCTACTATCACAGTCAGTAGATATATAAAGGATTGTGTCATTCATTTATTTGCTTATTTATTTATTAAGGGAAACTTGCAGGCAGGGATGAAAGCCAGCAGAGGTAGATAGAAGGAAGAGAGAGGAGGAAGAAGCTATTTAGTTTATTTAATTACCATCTTGGTTGTTCACCTTGGTCAGGGGCGCAAACCCAAACCCAGGTCCTTGTGATATAAGAGGACTGTGTTCTCAGCAGAAGGCGGCAGACTAAACCGCTACTCCACCAGGACATACTCATTTTTTTTTAAAAGGAAAAGTGCCGGAAGGAATGAAGGCAAGCAGAGGCAATCAAGCAGGTAGGAGGAGAGAGGAAATATTTATTTTATTTATGTGTTCATTTTGTTTGCTGCCCTCCACCCCCAGATACCAACCCAGGTCCCTGGGATGTATAATGATTGAGCCAGCTGGAAGCTATGGGCTCAACTGCTAAACCAAACCACCAGAGCGTGCCAAACATTGCATTATTTAGGTTAGCTCAAGTGGAGTTTTTCCACTGTGAAGGTTGAACTCAGGTTCATCATTATTTTGCATCCATTTGTAAATCCACTAAGTACTATTGTCTTCCAGATGAGGCAGGTAGTATTTCAGTGAATATCCTTCAGAGATGCTAAATAGTGAATTGGGTTATTCTCAGTAATTGCTAAGGAGATGAGGACAATCGCATTACTAATGAAAATGCTATCAACAGTCAGTATAACAGAAGATCTATAATAGCAGATCCAACATCTAACAATGTGTATGTATTTATGAAACTTTCATAGCTTCCTGTTTGTACTCTTCCTCTAAAAAAGATGCCTTTTTGTTAAGATCAACTCCAATGAACTCAACCTTTATTCTTTTTTAACAGCTGCTAGGGACACAGTAAGTGTAGAGGAAATAGTATGGATCCTAATGGATATGGTTCTAAAACCTGGCTCCACTGGTAATTAATTTTGTACCTTAGATATTTAATTTGCTTCTTTTGAACTTTTGTTTCCTTTCAAGAAAATTGGAATAAATAAGCATGATTTCGGGAAATATTATGTGAGGATATTAGCGTAAAAGGTTTAACATCTTAACTTAACCAAGAGAAGTTTTTTGACTCAGAGGTAATTGACCCTGTATAAATTATCTACTTCAATGAACTTTTTTAAAAAATGCAACATCTTAAAAGAAATATTTGACAGAATTTCTAAAACTAATGTGTAAAGCAAATCTGCTCATTATCTTTCCTGTGTATCACCTGAAACTTGAACAGGATAAAGAGCCATGTCTAGCATTCTACTGGAAAATTGAGGAAACTGAGACCTATTAATGTTTGATTAATGTTGCAATTTTCTGTAGATAGTGAGGTCACTTTTCCTTCAGTTCCAGGTCATTTACCCTGCAATACATTGTTACGTATCTTACATTCAATTCAAATATTCTCTCAATGAATGAGGTAAATAAAATATAACCATCTTATTCAGACTAATCTGTATGCAAACTAGATGAGAAACTTTTTATCTACCTTTAGAAACTTTAATATAGAAATATATAACGTGATTTCCTCTCATTTATGCTTTATTATTTTTAATGACACATTTAGGCATAGAATTTAGAGTCAATCCCAAGGTTGCATCTCTCATCACTGGAACTTAAAGCTCGTATTTATTTCCAGGAGTCTGTTTACTTATTTGTGAAATGGGGCAAATAATATATGCTTTATAATTTTGCTATAAGAATTGAATCCTACATATGTGTGTATATTATACAGATATATATTATGTATAATACACATATGTGATATTTATATTTGGTGTAATGCTTGACATAGAAAGATATACACATATGCAAATTAATTTTAATGAACAGGCAAATAGTCTTTAGATATGACTCTATTTCTCATTCATAAATCTGTAACCAGAGAACAAATGGAGGCAAAATGATGATTCTTATGTTTCCAAAGGAGCTTTCAGATTATCTCTACCCTATCCACAATATTCTGCATAATTACATTGCTATCACTAAATGCAGGATGAGCATTTCAGTTCAGTACTCCATGCTTTAACTGAGGAATTATTGATTTTGAGGGCTAAAGGATATCTTGGATTATGTAATGATAAAATGAGAACTATCATATTGAGTGGATGAAAATTAGAGGATAAAAAATGAGAGGCACTAATAATAATAAATAGACTTAGCTGGCAGTGGGTATAAATGTGCTGTTTTTTGTTCTGATTTCTTTACTTCTACTAAATTAAATTATTCAAATAATCAGTAGTTCAAACAACTCTCTGAGGAAATTTTTATAAATGTGATAATAATTATATATACACACATATTCATATGTGTGTATATATGTAAATTGAAAGAGAATTAAGATACCGTGCCAAAATCATGTGCTTATTAGGAAATTCAGTTTAGAAGTGGACTTGTAGCATTTATTCATAATAAAATCAATGTGTGTATCTACATAATTAAGTCTAGTGAACATCAAATCCTTTAAAATAATTAAAACTGACTTTATTATCTTTTTTAAAATCAAAAGTTATGCTATTTGCTGATTTTTTTCCACTAATTTTATAACACAGAAAGATGTTTTTTGGATCTTTTTATTTCATAGAAATTATTTTATGGAATAGAGCATACAAGGTAACGACTTCATTCTTTCATTTGTTTTCATAGAGAAAGAGGGAAAGAGAAACTCTTGTGTCCTAGAAGACTCAGGAAAGGAAAAAACAAGCTCTCAAAGATCATTTAACTGACTATGAGATGCCCTCTGGCAAGCTCACAGACCTGCAAACCTCCAACACTCTTCTTTTAAACACCCTGGAGATCAGAGGAAGAAAT
Source organism: Solenodon paradoxus (assembly GCA_004363575.1). NCBI lineage: Eukaryota > Metazoa > Chordata > Mammalia > Eulipotyphla > Solenodontidae > Solenodon > Solenodon paradoxus. The sequence continues at coordinate 408,966 of RJWH01000318.1, read as the reverse complement.
GGTTTGGAGGTCAAGGAAGAAAATAATCTAGGTTGTTCATTTTGTACTGGAAGCATTTCTTCAGAGTTCAGCTCAATACTGAAATGAGATTGCAAGCAGAGTACAGTCTCTGGACATTGACTTTGATAATCATATTAATAATTTAAATGCTGTAAGAGATCGAGTCTGACATTAAATAATACAGGCATTTCTTGGGCTGCATTTTTTCTTATTTATAATTTCTTATTTGTTAGGGAAAGAGTGAGATTTAGTATGAAAAATTAACCTTTTTCACCTATAATGGATAACACTATGAACATTTAACTAGGAGCATACTTCTAAGGTATATTTTCTTGAGTTATAAAATTGTTCCATGTGAATCATAACATAATTCCAATGCATTTTGGAGTAATATATTATAGATACTGAAGAATACAGTATTTTGATTTTTCTCTTTATAGTCTTCCTGACACAGCTCAGTGACTACAATATCTGCTAGACAGTTAATAGACAATCTCAAAAGATAACTTGTACTTTTTTTTCCATTCAATGTCTTCTATTCTTCTGTCTTCTTCATCATACTTAATGATATCACAATTCACTCTAATTTTTGCTATGGGATTATCCTTGAATTGTATCTCTCCAACACTACTTCCAGTTCATCAGAAAGTTTTCTCATCTGTATGATTTCTTTGCCTCTCCTTAACACCTCTTCATTGTGTCACTAATCTCTATGACATTACACCAGACTTCTATAGAACTCTTGTTTTCATTCTTACTCTTCTAATGGTGTCAATATTGGTCCCTTTTTAAAATAATAAAATGGATCATAATACTCATTGTATTTAAAAATCCTGATGACTTTCACTTGCAATTGGAATATATTTCCTATTTTTATTAATAATTGATGCTTTTTAAAAATCATTTGACACTTAATATATCTTTCATCATCTTCTACACTTCTCTGTTTTACTCTCATTACATCTCAGACACCCTAGCCACTCCTCTCTCAAACAGGCTGGGTTTCTCCAATTTCAGGACTACTGCACTAAACATATCCTCTATTAGGACAGATTCTTCTCAGATATTTGAACAAATCATCCTTTTCATCATCTGTGTCGCTGCTTATATGTATCTTCTCCTGAGACAACTTCTTTGAGCATGCTGTCTAAAAAGGACCCTGACACTATTCTTTGACTCACTCTTCCTCATCATCTAAAATTCCATTAAATTAGCTTTAAGTTTATTATTTTCCTGGCAGATTTATTTTCCAAAGCTGACCCCAGTAAATCTTCCATTCACATATTATTTTATAAATATCACTCCCTTTTAAAAGAAATCTAATTTCCCTCTCTTTGAATCTGGTTGGACTTGTGACTTTTTCAACTAATAGAATAAGTGAATTGAGTGTCGTGACTTCCAAGGTTTCATTAGAAAAAGTCATGCGGTTTCTCTGTGGCTCTCTGTGAAGCCTCCATTGTCTAGAGACTTCCTCTCAGAATCTAGCTATAGTGCTGTAACAGCTCTTTCTATTTGGAAAGGTCCTAGTTAGGTGATCTGCATACTGTTTCTAGATGAGCATAGATTTCAAGTCACCCCACCCAGAAATCAGACATGTGAGGGAAAACTTAGATTACTCTAGCATCTAGCTTTTGAGTCTTCTCAGGTAAGCCCCCAAACATTGTGGAGCAGAGACAAATCATTACTCTGTGTCCAAACTAAAATTCTACCTATAGAATCTCTGAGCATAATAAAATAGTTGTTTTATACCAAAATATTAAAATATTGTCTTTCTACTACATTTTAAGTTCTAATAGGGTAAAATCCTTGTTTATTGAAAAAATAGGTGTGCTCAAACATTATTTAATTGAAGTATTCAGATATGGAGAGTTATTGGCTTGTCCCAATTACATTTTTAGCAACTAATTACACCTATACTTATCAAACACATTCTCTTTCTTAAACTCCTATGTTGAACCATGGAAAATATAGTTGATTATAGTTGAATCTTACTATAACTGCTTAACGTTTATTTCAATTAATTTTTATATAATAGTTTTTATGCACTGAATGTTTGTATCCTCCCCAAAATTCATATGCCGAAGCTCTAGGCTCTAATGTGAAACTAAAATGCCTGAGATGATAAATACAATGTATCAGTTCAATAGCAAATTAAATAGCATAAAGAAAAAGTTTATTTAACAGTGACATGGCAATAGATATCATTCAAATAGCAACAAAGAAGAAAGAAGACAGAAACAAGTAAACATCAGTAAACTGTCAGGGTGTATGAGCAGAAAATGGAAAAACATTTGAATAAATAATATCCATACATTTTCCCAATATGTGGAACACTATAAACCCATAAAACTGAGAGGCAAAAAAATCTACCATAAGACACATAAATGCACATATCATAAGAATGCTGCTCAAGATCAATGATAAAGAGAAAATTGTAAAATGAGACTGGAAAAAAAGACAGATTGTAAAGAGAGGAACACAGATTTTACTTCTCAGAGAAATGGAAAAAGCAAGTCAAAAGAATGAAAAGCAGCATCTTAAAAGTACAGAAAGACTACGACCATCTTTTTAAAGGAAAGGTGCAGATAGGAATGAAAGTGAGTAGGCAGGCAGGCAGGTCAGAGAGCGGGGAAGAAGCATTTTAAAATTTGCTTAGCTGTTGTATTCATTGTTCCTCCTGGCCTTGGGATGTAACTCAAGTCCTTGGCAAGTATGTGGTCTATGTCTCTGAGGCTGCAGACTTAACTGCTTGAGTCACCATTCTCTTTAGAATTTTAAGATCAAGAATAGGGCAAAATCTTGCTCTCTGATTATTCCTATTCCACATTATACTAGTGTAATTAGCTAATGCAATAATGCAAGAAAAAGAAATGAAAGTAATAGGATAGGAGAATGGAAAATAAAACTGTCTCTGTTTGTGGAGGACAATATCATCAATGCATAACCCCCTCTAAAAAAACTCCTATAACTATTGAATTTAGAGTTTCGTTTTCAGGATATATTATGGAATTATAAAAATCAATTGTATTTATAAATACTAACAATAGCAATCAGAAATTTTAAATGTTAAATTTTTCAATTATAATAGCATCAAAATATTAAAAACTTAGTGCTATATATGATTAGATACTTGAAAATATCTACCCTGGAAATTGCAATACATTACTGAGAAACATTAAATAATACCTAGATAAGTGGGGAAATATACTATGTTCATGGATTGAAAAATTCAACATCAGTAAGCTATTATTTTACCCTCAACTTATCTTTACCTTCAACATAACTATGTCTAAACAAAAGAAAACAATTAGTTTTTTGTTTGTTCTCTCTCGCTCTTCAAATTAGAAAGATGATTCTAAAATTCATAGGTAAATACTGAGTCCATAGAGTATTAAAAGATATTCATAAAAGCAAACACAAGTTTCCTGACTTCAAGGCTTACTATCAAGCTACATTAATAAAGACTATAGCTGTGAAGATCAAATATACAAATAGATCAGTATAACAGAATAGGGACCCAGAAATAGATTGACATATATATGGTCAGTTGAGTTTTGAGGTTCAATGGTTGTTTAGTGAAAAAAGAATGTTGTTTTTAAATAAAAGATGCTAGAACAATCTACTAACTATATGCACCTTCCTACTCAAAGAACATCAAGCCTACCTGTCATCATGTGCAAAAATTATTTCAGATAGACCATAGTTCTAAATGTTAAAACATAGCACAGGTGGACACCTGTTGAGACACCACACTTTGATGTGGCATCAACAACACATTCCATAAAGGAAAAATATAATAAATTGGACTTTGTTAAAATGAAAATCTCTTTTCTTTGATATTTGTAATTAAGACAACGAAAAGAGAAGCCACAGATCAGAGAAAATAATTGCAGGTCATTATGCAAAACATATAAAGAACCCAAGAAAACAAACAACGCAGTTAAAAACTGGGCAAAGAATATGAAACAACTAATGATAAAAATTGTGTGAATGGCAAATAAACACAAAAGAAATATGATAAATACTGTTATTATTAGAAAATGCAAAACTTAAATGACAATGAGTTAACACTATAGCTCTATTATAAAGGCTGAAATTAAAATAACTCACCATACTAGGATTGGTCAGAATGTAGTGCAAATAGAACTCTCATACACTGTTTGTGGAACTATAAAATGATACTATCATTTTGTACAATAGTTTGGCAGTTTCTGAAAAATGCAAACATGTAAGTATCGTATAACCCATCCATTACAGGGGAAGCAATAAGGGTAGGAAGGGAGAATTATTCAAGGCAGGGAAGAAACTTTTATGGGATAAGCATGTTTTGATAGTAAATATTAGCTTATAATCATTGTTCTTTTAAATTAAAACTTAAAATTTTAGATTTGACGTCTAGTTATCACAATAACCTAGATGTTGTAAGTAATGGAGAAAGTCCTAACTTCTTGGAAAATCTTAGCAGAGACCTTTTATTTCTGCAAGATTTCAACTGTTAATAGGTCAACCTTGTTTGAGTCCCACGTGTGACTTGATTGGTTTCCTACCTGATATTTCCTGGATTTAATAATGAAGCCACATGATTTAGTACAAGCCTTTAGACTCCAACTGTAGATATTTTGTTTATTTTGCTATCAGAATTCCAAGAGCTGTGTTTTCCTCTTCCTACTCACAGTGGACAGAACAACGCAAACAATTTACTGAACAATGGGGACGTCTATGTGAGGCAGAATCAGATACATATTTGTAGATTACTTTTCTTTCACATCCGGAGACTAGATAAGATCATGACTGGGAAAAGATATGGAAGAAGTGAAAAGGTAATCCTTACTAAAATAGAAGGAATGATAAAGTAAAACTTAAAAGAATCAAGAGATCTCAAAGTGAGGACTGGAAGAACCTTCCCATTACAAAGACAGGAAGGTGAGTGGAAGGAGTTTAGTACCAAATTTGCAATGCTTGTGGAACAGAAAAGTCAGAATATGGAAACCACCCACTTACAAGTACCTTGACTTTTTGGTATCATGTGAAAAACAGGAGACTAGATTTTACTAGTCCCATTGAGCAGTGAATGTGGGAATTTCATTCTTTGAGGCTAGAAAAACTTCACAGCATGACAAATATGAACTCAAGACAAAGGTGACAGGTAGGAATTTTTTCTATAGTCCTGAGCTGTGACAGATACAGATTAATGTTGCCAACAGTACTTTATTCTGATCTAAATGATATGATTGCTGAGGAATTAGAGTGTTCAAAGGAAAAGTGACATTACGTCTAATGAAAATCAGTCAAGAATGAGACATATATTTACATGGGATAAAAGGGTAATTTTCATGTCTTTTGTATCCTATATATTACAGATTATCTGCCAAAGCATAACCAATTAAGAATAAAATTTGCTTTAATTACCATAAAATAATTATGATTCATGTTCTCTAAAGTCAGATTCTGATGATGATTGATGACACAGTCATGATAATTTAAAACTAGTTTAAGAAATTAGATAATGCCGAAAGTAGAAATTTATATAATTGTATATAATAATATATAATCACATATTATAGATAATATAATAGCAAATGGGTAATTTTAATGTTAATTGTTTGACTTAGTATTTATATATTTAAATTTTGAGGATGTAGCTATTAGAATGAAATAATATGAGGCAGATATATCACAATGTAAAAATCAAAAAGCAATATTAGAAGGAAAATGTATTAATGTGATTAAAAACTTGACTGAACAAGCTTTAACCTTTTGAAAACTTACTATGAAGATGAATACTCTAGGATATATTCTTTTTTTAACTGGTTTTGATTGTTTAATGGTCAGTGATAATGCTTGATTGTTGATAGTACAGAAGATAATAAAATTGCTTTCAAGATTGCCATTTAAGCTCAATAAAGGAATACTTATTGGTTGATATTTATAAAATAGAGATTATTTCCATGTTTGTATTGCATAGTTTAGAATATATATAATAATCACCATGAAGACCAAAACACAACTTTAAATAGCACATGCTTTTAAAAATGTATAATTTTTAGCATTTTACTCTGAACTTAAATTTCTTTCATTAAAAAAATCTAAATTTGAGTATGAAGTTTTGAATTTAGATTTCTTAAATGGATATGCTAATCTAAGAAAAGGAGCAGCAACTGCAATCATTGGTAAATGGTCCTCATAAAAATTCTATTTTAACCCTTAAAATGACATGTATCTCCTTAACTGTTTTTTTTTTTATCACATGATTATCTTTGTTCTTTTTGGAAGAAAATATGATTGATAGGTCATGGACAGCTAAAACAGCCCTATACACATATATTCTTTGGTGTACTTTATATTTAGCTTGTGATCATGGTTGTAACCAAATAACATCACAGAAGCAATACTTGTTAGTTATTAAGGATCGCTTCCAGCTATGATCACAGAAAGTTACTGATCACTAATCACAGAAAAAGTCTACTTATTTTTTTTTCATTCTGTCAGTTCATCTATTCATCTGCTCATTAGTTTCTCAGTAAATATGCATTAAACTCTTATTAGATGGTAAAGTAGGGCACAGGTTCTGACCATATACACTGTCCTAGAAGACTTTAGAATTGACCAGTAACTTTCTATATTGCTTGCTATAGCAAATAATACTGGACTATTGCTGGGCAGTTCACATATTTATGCAAATTTACATGTATTCAAATGAAGCATATGTAGGAATTATGGAATTCATAGGAATTGTGCTATGTATTTTATAAGAATTCTTTAACTTAATCCTCACACTTTGTATATGATTTAGCAATTACTGTCTTTCCATTTATTATTTTTTTTTACTTAGAGAGTCACAAACTCTCAAAAACAGTTGCAGGTAAAATACATAGCACTTAATTTTTTCTTGAATAATTTGATGATAAGTTGCTGTGATGTCTTAAATACTGTGTGCATATCCTACAGACATTTTCTTATGTAACCATTCATTGTTTTATAATCATTTTTAACAGACAAAATTGATTATTTTATATTATTACCATTATCTGTTTCTAAGAGGAAATTTAATTTCACTAGTCTGGAATCATACTTTGCATGTATTTATTATGTCCTTGCAGTCTTTTATTTGGGAAATTTCATTGTTCTTTCCTTGACATTATATAAGCTTGACACTTCTGAAAATTCATAAAAATTTGAAGACTACAGCTATTTTATAGAATGTCCCTCAGTTAGATTAACCTCATGCCTACTCATAGTCCGACTCAGAATGTGTATCTTTGGTAAGAATATGACCTAAGTGATTCTGTAATTTTATTCCTATTAAGTGGCATATACTTTCTTAAAAACTGATATTTACTGAGGTATCTTTGATTTAAAAAATAGTATAAACTGCATGTTACTTCCCTATTCTTTAGATATTGGTATTCTTCAGCTATATGCCAAAACATCAAGCCCACAAGCAAATCACCAAAATTTTTTCACCACTGTCTATTGGACCCCACTATCCCTCGCTCCACCCCCACCCCATTTCGTACTGGTAAACTCAGTTCTATTGTTAATGTCTAAGGTTTGGTTTTTATTTAGTTTGTTCCTTTGTTTTGTGTCTTTATAATACACATGAGTGAGATCATCTAGTATTTGTCTTTTTCTTTCTTTCTAATTTCACTTAGCAATCTCCCCTCTAGCTCCATCCATGGTGTCACAAGCAACAGGGTTTCATCTTTTTAAGAGCTGTGTAGTATTCCATCGTGCATATATATCACATCTTCTTTATCCACCCATCTGATGATGGGCACTTAGATAGTTTCAAATTGTTGGCTATTAAAATAATACTGTAATGAACATTGGGGTGAATTAGTGGGTTTTTTTGTCTTTTGTGTAAATATCCAGAAGTGGAATAACAAAATCACATGAGATTGCCATTCTCAATTTTTTTGCAGAATCTCCATACTTCTTTCCATAATAGTTACACCAATTTTGCATTTCAACTAAGTATTAAAGTATTCCTTTTTTCTGTATGCTCAACAACATTTGCTTGTTTCCGGACTTTTGAATAACAGTCTCACAAGTGTAAGGTGATTTCTCATTGTTGCTTTGATTAGCATTTCCCTAATAGCAAATGAGGAATACATTTTTTATATGTCTGTTGGACATCTATATGTCTTCTTTGGAGAAATATCTATTGCATTTTTCTGTCCATTTTTTAATTTGGGTTGTTTTTCTGTTGGGTTTTATGAGTACTTTGTACATTTGGATGTTAAGCCCATGTCAGATATATCAAAAGCAAATATCTTCTCCCAGTTTGTAAGTTATCTTTATATTTGGGGTATGATTTCTTTTATTGTCCAGAAGTGTTGTATTATGATATAGTCCCATTTGCTTATTTTTGTTTTTGTTTCCTTTGCCACTGGAATTGAATCCCCATAGGTCTCTCTAAGGTTGACGTCATGAAATGACTTTAATATGCTATCATCTAAGTACTTATGCTTTCTGGTATTACATCCACATATCTAATCCATTTGTATTTTTTTTGTGTGTATGGTATTATAAAGTGGTCTAGGTTCATTCTTTAGCATGTAGCTGTTTGGTTTTGCCAACACAATTTATTCAAGAAACTTGGGTCTCTGTTATTATTCCAGTGCCATACAATTTTGATCACTATTACTTTGCAATTTAGCTCAAGATCTGGGAGTGTGATATCTCCAGTTTTGTTCTTTTTTTCTCATGATCACTTTTGACTATCTGTGGTTTCTTATTATTCCACATGAGTTAAAATTTTTTTTTTTCTGTTTCATTAAAAATGCCAGGGGATTGTTGATAGGGATTGCAATAAATATATTGATAAGATGGCCATTTTAACAATGCTAATTCTTCCAAATCATGAGCAAGGGCTATGTTCTTTCCATCTCTGTGTCTTCCTTCTTTTCTTTTAAGAAAGTCTTACAGACTTCACTGTACAGGTCTTTCACTTTGTTAAGTATATTACAAGGTATTTAGTTTTTTGTTTTTATTGTAAATGAAGTCTTTTTCCTGAGGTATATACTTTTAATTGGTTCCTTTACAGATAGCTAGGTTGATGCACAGTCATGGTGATTGCTGTGTTAAGATGCTGTCTGTCAGGTTTCTCTTAGGATAATTCTTCTATTCCTTTTGGATTTTATATATGCTTTGTGGGGTGGTGCTTTGAAGCTATGTAGATAGCATAATTTTAATTATTCATGTATTTAAACCAGTATGAACATGGGTTCCCAATGTTATTCAATTGGTTTAACTGATATTTATCATTATTTATTTTGATGCTCATCTTATCCTAAATTTGACCATCAAAAGTCTATTTTAGTTAGTTTCTGTGTCCTTTAGATATACTTCCAACATTCTTTGAGAATTTTCTTACTTTCAGACACAATAAGATAATCCAGGGTATTTTATAATACTCTCTTCCCAACTCTTGAATCAACCCCACCTCAGAAAAATTTCTGGTTCTTTTTAGTGGAAAATATTATTTAGAACATATCATTTGGGAGGGTTTTATGTGTGGGGGTGATGAGGATGAAAGCAGTCTTTGAATCTATGGTTTAATATCTTTTTTTACTGTAAGAGGTTGATCTCATTTTTGATGTTTGACTATTGACTTATTTCAAAGGATCACTCTCCCTTTAACCTTATGTTGCACAGATTTATGAGGGACACCCAGTATGGCAAGAGATTTGCAAATGTGATTAAAGGTCTTGAGATGTGGAAAGTATGCTGAAATATGAGGGTAGGCCCAATATAATTGCAAGACGCCTTGCACATATCTCTCTTCCTCAGTTTATGAATGGTGTTATATCTCAATAAAACCATCATCAGTTGAAAATATCATTAACTTTAAAATTCATTTACTACACCTAACCTATGGAACATCATAGTTTAGCCTAGTCTCCTTAAAATGCTCAGAACACTTATATTAGCCTATGCTTGGGAAAAATAACTGAACCAAAAACTTTTTATAATGAAGTGTTGAATAACTCATGTAATTCATTGAATACTTTAACGAATGTTTGAAACATTCTGTAATGTGTTGCTTGTTTGCCCTTGCGATGGCCTGGTTAACTGGGTGTCACAGTTTTTGCCACTACCCAGAATCACAAGAGAGTATCTTGCCACATATCCTAACTTAGGAAAAGATAAAACTCACAAGTTAAAGTTTCTACTGAAAGTTAAGGTTTTCTACTGAATGTGTATCGCTTTTGTGGCATTTTAAAGTTCAAAAATCATAAATTGAACCAGCATAATTATATATATTAAGGAATATATTAAGGAAGCAGAGGGTCAAAGGAGAGAAAGCAATGTGAGGCTGGAATACTCTCTTTCAAATATTCTCTTCTCATTTTATTTATGTTCCTGTCTTACTTTTGTTACTAAATATGTAATTCTGTTTTTGTTTTTTTTTTTTCTGGTTCTAGAATTTCCTTTTACAATACTTATTAAATTGTAATTCTCTACTAGAATTATCAATATATTTTATTTTTAAATTACAGCAATGTGATAAATGTGTCCATGTCTGCAGCTCTTAATGTTTTATTTCTGTGGCTGTAGTTTCTTCCTGTTTTTGGTTCAAGTCCTTGTGTGGATGTAGATTTTGCTTCATTCTTGTCATTAATTTTACTTGTGTTTCCACACTTTGCCAAGTTGTTTATAGAAATAATTTTAGATTTATATTTGTCCCTGCTAGTTACTTGGGGAAAATAGTCATCTGAAATTATCTTAAAAGAATTTCAGGATTTGAGGTATGGAGAAGGGATAGAATTCCTATGAAGGATTAACTACTTTTGGTTTGCTTTTATTCTGAAAGTGTTTCTTCTTCAGGCCTTAATTCAACAGGAGCTCTTCCTGTCAGTCCTAAATCCCAGCATCTGTCTCCTTAGTCACTTTAGACCATCAGAATTACTCCTTAACCTTTTTTCCTTTTAACTGTCCTTGTTCTTTCCAAAGTCAGCAAATGGCTCAGAGGAAAACAAAGTCCCAAGCATAACATACTCTCATGGGTCTCTCAAGTACTAGAATCTGATTCATTTATTCTTCCTTATCATGTTAGTTCTATGAGATCATAATACAGACTTTCTTTTCCTTGATTTTCATGTTGACTTCACTGGGAAGAAAAAATTGTATAACCTGCCATTATTAAAACAAGAATCTATTTGTGTGTTTAAAAAAATAAATTAATTTGAATTAGTATCATATTTCACTACATTCTGAGTAAATTTAAAACAACTGAAGTGAAATGATTTGGGGAGAATGATTTAAAAAATTAATTTTAGAGAAAATATATCAGAAATTTATTTTGAATTGGTTCATCATAAACACATTCTAAATATAGTCAGACATCTGTCACCACTGAAACCCAAAGGTAAAGGTGAAAACAAAATAATGAAGGAACTTAATATAATTTTAAAAAGTGAGGAAAGACATGTCATGGAGAAGAATCATGTAAACCTTAGGAAGTGAGAATTGTAACTAGGATAAATGTTTTCCTGAGCATAAAACTTACAACAGTCAGGAAAAGATTAAAGTGTGAAGTTGACCTGAACACTAGCAAAAGTGGATTGATACATGGTACTTTGTAAGAGACATAGCTGGAAGAGAAGAATAGATGGCAAGGTGGTATCCAGAAGGCTAGTAACTGCTTGTTTGGTTCAGGTCCAGTTATATTAGCGCTCAGGCAATATTTCAAGGCATAGAAAACTGAGTCACTTCTCAGGGAAGAGGAAATCCAGCAATACGGAGGGAAACATTTGGTCCTCATATTTGCAGACTGGGTAAAGAAATTGCACTAAGTGTTGAGTTAGGAAGGAAACCCAAATGTAAATATAGAGAAAATCTATTTGTAGAAAAGAGGAAAACACATTTGATGAATAAGTAGACCACTCTAGTTAATGGCCTGTATGCCCTGGATAATACAATAAAAAATAACCCCAAAACCCAGCATGATCAGTTCTAATTCATACCAATGAATAATATGTATGGATATATATTATACATCCATATATATTATATAAGGATAATACACACACATATATATATATATATATACCTCTAAGTATATGAATATACTTGTACTTGGGGAAGAGTGGGTCAGGCACTAGCTAGTTATATCTGCAGATGACAGACTCTTTATCTATGAATGAGTAAGCTGGGAGGGCAATAAATGTCTTATTGCCTTATTCCATAGAAACGAAACAAAACAAAACAACATCAGCAAGACTACAGAGATTTACTTTAGAAATATGGTTTGTCCTTCCCCTCATTTCTCGATGCTGTTTTTAAATTTTGATTATATGATTCAACAATCTAGTTATGTATTCTATCCTCATATTTGATGAATTATAATAAATGCTTTCTGTGATATCAGAATCACCAAAATTGAATAACATCTATTTTTCAAAAAAGAGAAATGACAAAAAAAGTCATTCTTTGCAAGCATATTAAACAATTAGAAAATATATTTATTTCAACCTGACAAGGGATGTTGGCTATTTTTTTTTTAAAGCTACACTGAAAGATACATAACTAATATATTTGAAACACAAGCCATAGACATGTGACTCCCTGCTCAAATGATGGTGTTGAGTGAATATTAATGATAAATTTTACTAAGACAGATAAACTCATGCGATCTCATGACAGAAACATTTAATCTCTTACATGTGTGCCAGTGCGAAGTAAACTTCCACTGTTATTTCATAATGAAAAGTAAATTAAGTAGCTTCACATTTGTTACTTGGAAGTTAGCATCCAGTACGTGGCCCAAGTATTAAGAATAGTCCTTTCAGCCCTGTTTGATTCACGTCTTTAATCACCAAATATATCAGATCCTTATTTCCTTTCCACTTACTGTTTGAGCTTATAAATCATTTAAAATGATCTTAAATTAAATATCCTTTTAGCAAGTTTCCTAAATTTCAATGGTAAATTTATTTTTGAATCAGAGATAGAAAATGTTCCAGTCTTACCTTGTTTAGCATCTTGTAAATCGTAAACTTTTACTTTCTCCTTTGATCTAAATATGTAGATGTCATTTATTTGGAGACTCGGATATTTGTTGGAGGTAGAAAGGAGAAAATCAAAAATATGTTTTTATTAATTTTTTCTAACTCACTTCTCCTAAAACTACTCTCGGACCCTTTTCCCCTTCAAGTTCTCTGGAACTTGAAATTAACTACTGTTGGGATCCCATGTCGATGTATTGAAATAGTAACTAGAGTTTATTGAAAATCTATCATACAAGTGCCAGGATCTGAGCTAACCCTGAGGTAGTAATTCGTAATGTCTTCCTAGCACCTTTATGAAATGGGTGTAACTATCACGATTTTTACATATGAAAAAACAGTAATATATACTTCTGAATTGTAGAACATTTAGAATCAAGCATCATACAACTCTTTTCCTGATGTTATTGACTATGAAAATATTTATTTAAAAAGACACAAACTGCAGAAATCATAAGGTAAAAGATAGATAAACCAGCCTACTATTGAAAACAAAGTCACTACAAATTAAGTCAAAAGGATAAGTAAAGTCTGAGAATAGATTTATAGAATCTGAAACATGTTAGGACGTAATACTGACAATATTCAAGAAGCTTCAATAAACTAATAAGAGAGGGATAGTAATTCCAAGAGAATTACTGGACAGAAGATTTAATCAGGTAATACATGGATGTAGACGTCTAAATGGCAGACATGAAAATATACCCTATTTTACTAATAAATAGGAAAAGCAATAAACAATAGAATGCTATTTCATACACATCAGATTGGTTAAATTAACTTAACTTTAATAATATAATAGGTACATTTGAAGCACAATTCGTAACTTTCTATTTATGTTGAAAATATATATCCCAAATGATAACTTCTAAACATTCATCAAAGGGCAATTCTATCACATCTACAGAAAATGTACATGAATGTGTTTTGCAGCACTTTTTAAATTAAGAAATTAGAAACAATCCCAAAGTTTATCAGTAGCAGAACAGATAAACATTTTTTTCATAAAATCTATTATAATGGTCAAGCATGCATGAATTAGATCTACTTGTTTAAATGTCAATGGGTATTAAAAAATAATGTTGAGGGATAATTGCAATTTAATACTATTTGTATAATTTTCAACCAGAAAACTGAACTATATTTGCTTTATGGACACAAACACATAGGAAAAATATAAAACAATGCATGGCAATTAAGTTTGGTAAAAATAAAGCTAGCTATCATGACAAACATGCTAGAAGCTCATTTATCATTCTTCTATTCCCCAGACATGGCACTCCTAATTAGTGACCAGTCTCCCCTCGGTGATGACTCATGGGAGAAGACTGACATCACTTTTAATTGGTAATTGATAATTATAGCAATAGTTATTTATATTTCATTTACTAAGTGCCAGACACTTACCTAAGCACAGTACGTGTTTTAACCAGTCTATTCTACTGAGTACTTCTAACAGGCAGGTATTATCATTATGAAGCCCATTTTCTAGGTTAGAAAAAGGAAACAGAGAGTTTGAATAATTTTAATTATTTAAATCCCCAACTAGTATTATGCAAGCCTTAGATTTTTAACTCAGGTAATGTACTGACAAAATCTGTGTGCTCAATCTTTAAGATATCCTTCTTACCACCAATATTTTTATTACTCACTACATTTCAAATTCTGTCATGACACGAGTATAACGTGAATAAAAAATTTCCAAATACAACTTAAAAATCACATACTATCTTTTTTTCATAACATTTACTGTAATTCACCCTTAACTACAACAATGAAGATATGTATAACTTAGGGGTAAATTTGACAAATGATCAAAAAGAAAGAAAGAAGATAGAAGAAGAGGCATACTGGATAATTAAAAGCTGTTAAGAATCACTTAGCATTCAGTTTAATTTAAAGGAGAGACTCCTTGGTTTGCTTATGCATCAAATATTCAATATTATCAGACACATGTTAAAAATGCAAGATTAAAAGTTTTATTAATTATGTTGCTTTAGATAGCCTCTTTTCTCTTAAGGACATTTTAATGGTTTAGGATTTGCTAGGAAGCAACTAAAACTTTGAATAAAAAGCAATCACAAGGAAGAAAAATACCTACTACATAATTAGAACTAGTGAGAATTAAATTCCTTTGGATTTTGCCTCAGCAATTCTTTTCTTTTACCTTCTTTTCCTTTGACTGATTAGTTTTGCAGTCGTGGTTTGTTTTCACTCATTAAATTCTGTCCATATATTTTTGAAAGTCAATTAGAATTTTTTGGCAATTTATAAAATATTCTGTTATTCCTCATGCTTCCCTCTTCAGAAATATCTGGGGGAAAATTTTGCACCTGTATTGCCCAGTCTTTAATGTGTACATCAAATCTGACTTTTGACTGAAGATGCCTATCAAGCTTATCAATTAGAGAAACATTTGTCTGGAATCCTCCTCTGACCTTGGCCTCAATAGAGAGTCATTGATTCAGGAATTACAGTATTTTAATTTGTCTTTTAATAAGGATCTGTCCAGGAATTATACTTACACATAATCAACAAGTGATTTTTTTCAGTTATAATAAAAAAAGCAAAATTTTCCTTATACTTACTTACCCTGATTCAATGATTTCTGGGCAAAGTATCTGTAATGTGTAAAATCTTTAAACATTTTCCCACAATTATTTCTTGAGTCTTTTTCTTCCATTGGCACAGGGGATATCATGACTTTATTTCTAACCACTACTTTTGCAGAAGATAAATATTTTATTCAATAAATCATTTCTCTAAGGAATTAGCCAACATATATAAACATTCTTCAGGCAGGATTGAAAACTCCTCTCCTGAACCTTTGATTCAAGCTTTATTGCTTATTTACTCAGTCTGATGGGAATAAGCCCTTTCTTTCATGCTTCAAAAAGAGAAAAAGAGATTTTCAGCTTCCTAGGGAAGAAAGGAGTTTTCCTTCATATTTGTGTAGAAAGAAGTTTGTGAGGGACAGCGCATTCTCTAAAGGCTGTTCAGGGAGATCACAAAGACATCAGTGGGATGGGAAGGGGAAGCTGTGTGTGTCAGGAAAGTGGCCTATTTGGGCACAAGTTTGGGAAACAAAGTTATGAATTGGTTGCAGATAGAAGCTGGCAAGCATTGAAAGTTGAACTAATTTGTATTGACATTTCAGGTTCTCCAAATACCACAGCAAGACCATTAGTATGCTTTCATGACCATGAGGAAGCAATGTCAGAGCAAAATTTACTTAGGTTAATAATATTGATTTTTGGTGTTCTTTAAGTAGAGAGGAAGGAAAGATTACTTCTGTTATGGTTTTATTCATAGGCCACAAGAATTTGGATATGATGTTGACTTCTTTTCCCTTGGCTTGATCTTTATATTATCATCATTCAAAAAACAATAGCTTTCAATTTCACCTGATTTTAGTAACTGTAACTCATTTTCCTATTTGCTATCAGGGTTATTTTCTAATTTGTGATTAAGCATACATGGATTAATTCAATTACTGCTTCAGCAAATACTTAATGAATACTCATCGTGTATCTGCTTTGTGAGACACTAAGGATACCAAAGTAAAAATGGATTCAATCCTTAAGAAATTTACAGCCTACTCAGAGTGATCACACATATTCAAAGTGAGATCTGATGAAGTTTTGTGAAGCTTTCAAAAAAGTTATTTCTGACTTTCAGACTGGGACTGACATCCCCTGCTGAGGGAGGGATACACTGAGCTGCACCCAGAAGGTGAGTAAGCATAAGAAAAGGAAGTTAGTCACTTCTTTGTCCTCTGAGTTCTGAAGCCAGACCTCGAGAAAGTCTAGAAGCTCCTGATGCAACATACATGACACTAGATCATGTTGCTCATAGTCTCCTTCTCTCCTGGGGTCAGGCAGACCCTCTCAAATCCAAGCTTACACATTCACTCAGCTGTTTCTTCTGCTCTTTCAGAAAGTTCCTTCCACTTTCCCACAAATTACCTGGGAGAACAGGTGCACAGACCAGCCCTATACTCAGATGCTTCCTATTCATAGTTGCTTCTTCTCACCTTCTGTTTACTCCCAGGGTAGACAGCATGTGTGTCTTCGAACAATATATTACCTTTATGTCCTGATAGCTGCTAAAGCTACATTTAAACATAAAACAATAAAACAATTTAAACATAAAACATAAAACAATTTCAGTTGCAAAAACTGAAATATATTTCTTTGGTTTCCTAAAGCAATAATTGTATCTGATTAAATAATGGGATTGCAAGAACAAGAAAGGATGAGGAAATGATCTTACTACATATCTGTATGTAAGATAAAGGGAATTAGGGAAGGAGACAGGAATGACCTGGGTGATGATGCTGACGCTGATGCAGCTTACTCATTTTTTGTAAAGAGCAGAGTTTGTGAATAGAGGTAAAACTGAGGCGCTCTGAAAGCACCTAGGTGTGGAATATAGGAAGGCAAAGAGAAGAGGTAACTCAGGAATGACTTCCCAGAAATGATTGCCTTTAACCAGATCACCAAACTCTGAATATAAGGAATCTGAGACTAGAAACTGACTTCTGTAAGGAAGTCATGGTTGTGTTTCTCCGCTTCGATATAAAGATTACTTTGCATTGTTAGGATAATAGTGAAACTTGATGTTTTTCTGTCAAAAACAAATACTTTCCAAATTTCTCACTATATGCGGTCCTGCACAGAAAGTTAGGGCTGTCTGTGGTGAAATATAGCAGAATAACATTAGTTAGTCTGTGCCAGCCTAATTGTTTTTCCCTCAAATCCCCATTGGCTCTTTTAGAAAGAAGATCTTATTTAAATGCCACACATTATTTATCCAAACAGAGATCATAACTCTGCCAAGCAGAAATGAAAACTCGATTGTTTCCACAGGCCCAAATGAAAGCTTTCCACGGGAAATTTCACTCTGTAATTACAGGTAATTTTATTATAATTTTGTTTAGATCATTATGGTGTCAGATAAAGTTTCAATATTTGCTAGAATCAGTGTGAATGCACTGGCATAGATGATGTCCCTGTGATGCATTTCCTTTTTAAATCAGTGTTTGCTTTTCAGAGCTTATCTGCAGTAGTCACAGTCTTTATTTCACAAAGCCATTAAAAGTAAAGGCATTTCAAAGGGAAGGCAACTACAAAAGCAGGGACCTAGATTTCATTATTAGCATAATTCACAATTATTTTCCAGTTCCAAAAAAAAAGACATTTTGCTGTTATTCCAGCTTTTGTCTCCATAATAAAATGTACCTCGCTCTATTATAACACTTACCAGCTTGTATTATGACTGTTTATTTGCATTTTTGTTTCTCTAGCCGGCTGAGAGCTTCAAAAAACAAGAATCACATGATATCCCCTTTCTTTAATGATCCCAAATACCTTACACAGACCTGTCATCATTATTGGGGCTCCAGAAATATGTTTTAGATAAAACACTAATGCACACATAAATAAAAGTATGCATTTGTACACTTAAATCTGTGATTTCCTGAAGTGACTACATAGTCATCTAAGTTTAAAATTTTTTTGTACAGAAATTGGCGTGGCTGAGCTATTAAGGTTCGAGTTGTGTCAGGAAGGCGAGAAAACTAATCCTTTTTCTTAGAAGAAAGTTATTTCTTTTTACATTTTATGTGAATTGACTTATTATCATAAATTAAACTTTTTGAGATCTTATATATAAGTGAATCTCCTACTATTTATTAGATTTTGATAATCATATTTTAAATATAATAACTTTTATTAAAATGTTTAATGGTGATTTACAATATACTCTGCTCCAGTTGTGTCCATTCAGTGAATTGTTTTCAATTTTAAATGTTAAGTACTTAGAATGCAGAGATAAATGCTCCCTGTCCTCAAAGTTCTCATAGCCTAATTTATAAAAAAGTATAGAAACAAAAAAGATAAATGTAAAAGATAAATGAATAAATATTAAAATATAAATATATGAGTGACTATAAATATATATGATACATAAATATAAAATTAGAAATATGAGTACAGTGTTATGGTAAAGCATACAGTAAAAGAGGTGGAATAGAAAAGACTGCTCAAAAATTAAAAGTTTAGCCTATTATTGACTGCCTACAGAGTTTAGTACTCTAACTTGGCTTCACAGTTAATACATGGCAGAGTTAATATTTGAATCTAGACAAGTTGAACTCTAAAGTCCATTCTCTTTATACTCTGCTAGAACTTCTGCTCTTTTTCTCCACAATATAATGACCCTTTCAAAGTTAATCTAATTCTATATTCAGTCTTTACCGTGTATGATTGTCTCTTTATGTGAAATATTTTCTGTAGTATTTCCTGTATTTTCCTGTTTGGGCATTGTACAGTTCCATGAGCACGAGGCACTAGAGACCTGATAAAAATGATAGAAACATGATGGAGAATGAAAGGGACAATAAAAGAAAAAGATTTTGACCATCTGTAGTTACAAATGAGGGTTAAGTGTTTTATTTATAATATGCAACTTTATTATAATACAAAACCAGCCATGAGCTATTAAATGAAATTGTGTTCTATGAACCCCTCTGCAGTTTATTAGGCGCACTGATTATGTGGTAAGTGAAAGTATCTTCCAAAATTCAGTGAAAAATGTTATGAATGAAAAAATCTTAGGCACATTCATGTTAGCAAGTCATTATTTAGAGAGCTAGACCAATACCAGTGATAGTACTGCTTTTTAGCTCTTAAAACACTGATTAGAAAATTTAGAAATCACTTGGAATTTTGTTAACACTGAAACTATTTGTATTAAAACTCATTGTTGCAGTGGTGAAGGACTATTAGAAAGTTGCTGGTGGGCATGCTCTGCGATATATTTAATACAAATGAAACTGCACATGCAGAATGTGTATTGTACTGTAAATTGAAGTCACTTCGATAACAAACAAAAAGCAAAGACCATTATCACTACCTATTTTCATCCTCTCCTCCATCATGTGTACAGAAAAATTTCATTCTTCCTTCAGTTTTTTTTTTGTGGTTTCAAAAGCACTGTGCAGAAAAGCTTGAATGTTTTTACTATCATATAACAGAAAATTGATCAGAATTGAATTATCACTATCGTCAAATTTCAGTAACCTGCTTTTTGACTATTATTTGCTCTCTAATTCTTATTACTTGTCACTGAGTTGGTTAGAACCTTGAGATTGGAAGAGTTTTGACATCTGAAATGGTTTTCTACTTGGTTCTGTCAATAAGAAAATATTTTGGAATGATAAACTCTTACACACATGCAAGATTTCATTAAACTGTCACTGAATGTTGGAGCAAAGTTTTTAGTGAATGATAAATATATTTTGTGAGGTAGGTTTTATGATCTATCTTTCAAAACGGGGTTGTCTTCTAAATCTATATTTTGTTGAGTACACTTCCATTCAATCTTTAACAAATGTTTTAACAGTCTAAGCTAAGAGAAAATATTGTCAAAAAGGAACAAAAGATTTTTAAAAACCAATGTATTTTTGTCAGATATTCTTGTTATTGAATGTAAATCTTCATCTTCACCTGGAAGCTGTGTCCTTGATACTCTTGCTGTGGTCTGCAATACCCTTTCCCTCCTGGTAAAATCCTTCCTCTTTGAGGTACAGCTAACATGTTTTCTCAATGAAAATTCTTCTCTAATTTCTCATAAATTCATTATTTTCTTGTCTTCATCACACTTAATATCATGGAGTCTTACCACTGATCTGTTTGGTCAAGTGGCGCTATATTGAGACAGTAAAAGCTCTGAAGTCGGAAAACCTGAGTTTTGCTGGTGAAGGGACTACTAATTGACATGCTGCTTAATCCTTAATCTCTTAATCTCAAATTCTTCACTGGGCCAAAAGGTACCTATACTTATCACTTTGAGTTGTAACAGTGAAGCTAAAGTAAACTAATACACACACACACACACACACACACACACACACACACACACACATCCCTGATGCATCTGTGGCTAGGACATTGCAAACACTAAATAAATGTCATTTTGATCTTGAATTCCCTTTGTTCATCACATTTTATAAATTAATTCCATCAGGACAAGAAATGGTGTTTACTCATCTTTGTAACTCCAACATCTAGAAGTGTGACTCACACATGCTCAGTGAGCTTTAATATCATGTAAGAAAGAATAAAAGGTATCCTTGGCCTAGAGCTCGGTAATTTTCAAGGGGCGATAGAGAGTTTCTTCTAGTAGTGGTGCTTTTCTTAAAAGAATTTGAACTAAATTTCCATTTTATTATTTGGGTAAATGAGGCAGTAAGAAATTCACTTAACAATAGAACCTAATATCTTATCTCTGCTTGTATTCTGCCCACCAGGCATCTCTCCTTTGAATGGGCCCTTTAAAGAAATGCTATTGATGGCAAAGTCCATAAGCAGAACCATCCTGCTTTTCCCCTGTAGTAATCAATTTTCTAATACCAATTTACTTTCAATTAAAAGGACTGATGAAGAGCACTTTCATCTTGAAAATACAAACTAAATCAGGCCTCAAAGTCATTGTCAGCAATTAAAAAAATAAAGAAAGAAACATTTAGCTACAGATGAGAGAATGTGGCCAGACTGCCCTACAGGAATGGAAAGTAACAGTACCCCGCTCCTTAGAGAAAGGAAGGCAACGTCACCAGGGAAAACTCCTCAAGGGTACTCACTGATATTTTTATCCATAGATTTGTAGGAGGAAACTTAAAGATCACATATTCAGATTGTTCATCTTACAGATAAAGTATAAGGTCTGCAGATCAGGTTATATAATTGACTCTTAGAGGGCACCTGAAAAGGAGATGTCTGGAGTCACAGTCTGGTTATTCCATCCTGAAAATGTTTTGACTCCTCTAAAGTTTCTACTTTTCCACAATGGACTAAATAGTGCAACTTCAGTGAATATGGGATATCTGTATCTATAGCATGTACATACATATGTATACAATTTTGTCTTTCAAATACAGTCATTTGTCTTTCAGAAAACTTTTCTTTGTAATTATAATTCATTGGGCTGATGTTATAAATGAATCTGTATTTGCTGTGCACCATTGGTATTGTTGCAGGGTTGAAGTTCAAGAAGGCACTCTTTTTGGAAAGTCAGTATGGGATAAGTAAGCAGTTAATCTTGGAAAACCCAGACTCATGAGAAAATAGGTAATTCACATGTCAGTAATTGGTTGAGATGAGTAAGAAGGAGAAAAAATGTATATGTGTCTAATTGGTACTCTGTTTAAAGGCTGGAAATCAATCTATAGGAAGAGCTGCCATTTTTAAAATAATGTTACTTCTAAAATCTAGAAAAGAAACACCCGATATGAACATACAAGTATAACTCCTTTTGGGAAATGCTAATTCTATCACTAGCTCCCTTTTTTCTCAACCAGAAATTGCATTGTTTCTTTTGGGGGATAGATACTTGCTCTCTGTCTTGCATTTCAGATCATCTTGTGCTCTGAGGCTGGGGCTTTCTATGCCTAAGCACTAGCATCACCGGTAGTTTGTTACAAAGGCAGAATCTGAGGTCCCATTCAGACCCACTCATTCAGGGACTGAATTTTTACTAAATTCCAAGGCAATAGTGCAGACTGACAAGCACAGCTCTAGAGCTCTGAGAGATCTATTTACAGCATTCTCAATCTCCCTCAGCCTGATAAAAGGGATCGTTATTTTAACTGAATCATTGCTAAGGTTTTGTGGAGACAGTAACAGAAGAATCTGTCATCAGTAACAGTAACAGAAGAACTCCTTCTGGAACACAAATCAAACGTTGCTCAGGATTTTCCTCTCTGTGTTTCAACACATATCCTTCTCCTTGGTCCAGAGGAGATCAGTACCTGTGGTTTACACTCATGTGACATTGAAACATTGAAATTCTCTCTCTCTCTCTCTCTCTCTCTCTCTCTCTCTCTCTCTCTCTCTCTCTCTCTCTCTCTCTCTCTCTCTCTCTCTCTCTCATCAGAAATAAGCAGATAGAAATTAAATAATGAAATAAAGGGAAGAAGGCATGCAGGAAGAGAGAGGAGGAAGAAGAACTTATTTATCATTTAGTTGTTTATTTTGGTTATTTCCCCGGTCCTGGCTTGCAAATGTGGGTCCTCAGACTTTACATACACGGAACAAAGAGCCACAGACTTAGTGCCTGATCCACCAGTCACATCAGATCTTTTATTTCTTTCAGTCTTCTTCCTGTTTTTCATTTGGTGCTTGAAAAATGTTAAACGTGGCTGCTCTATATACTGCTTTCTCTTCAAACCTTAAAAATAGTGGTTACCAGTTTTTGTATTTATCAATGTGGCAATTCCTTACAATTAAATATATATATGGAGGCCCTCATCTCCATATATGAAATAAAGCATAACAGGCTTAGGGGAAGACTGAGGACACATATTTATATTTTCTCTCTAATGTTCACACTTATGCTCTATAGTGTGCAGTCTTTCTTCCATTACATTATAGAAGAAGTATCTTTTAGTATATTTGAAGTCTCAGATAAGACACTCAGCTTTCAATGTAGTCATAAGACAGTCTTCTCTATTGCCACAAAACCAAATATTGCATCAGTATTAACAAATTGAATCTGTGGATGGTCATAGCAAGAGGCACTGGATTCCCTAAGAACCTTAACTAACTTTAGTAAAAGAAACGTATTTGAGGAAGAAAACCACATTGCCATTCTAACACTTGTCCTGCTACTGCCATTACCCTCCCCAGATCATTTTTACAGGGAAGGGTTAATTAGTTCCCTCTTTTTAGACCTACTAGTTATTGGCTATATGAAACCGTATTATCTAAATGTTACTATTTTAAAGCTTTCCTTATCTGGAAAAAATAGTCATAACATGCTTCCTCTCAAATTCTGTGTGCATATTTATTTGGGATGTTAAAGAAATCTGAAGTGTGAGTTACATATATAATTAAAATTTGCAATTAATTAAACTATTCTTGCCCAAAAGCAGATGTTTACCCTAATTTTCAATCTACCTGCTTGTGACACTGGTATTACACATTTTGACACTTCTAGGAAGTTTTATTCACTGTGAGAACCTTTCTTGCTTTTTGTAGAAACATACGCCGAGAAGGTGCTGATGATTTAATTAAGTGCATAACTTTTTGAGTGAGATTTAAAATCAAGTTGTTTTTTTATTTCAATCAATTCTAAGTAATTCCTCCATGCTACATTGTCCTTTAAAAAAAGAATAAAAAAACCTCGCCTTTTCACACCCTTTTATAATTCCTTCTATCTTGATCATACGATGCATGCACTATTAACAGTTTTCTTTAGAGGCGTAGTCACATACATGGATATAGTTCGGGGTCAAAGTTATCTAGTGATTATGAAATACTCACGAGTAACTGTGTATCTCTAGGGTAACAGGAAAGGACAGCTACTTCACTTTTAGTTAAAGCAGAATCATCCTGGTGTTTTTTTATACTAAAGCCTTAACTTCTTTGTAGAAATGGAAATATATTTATAAAATAGCTACAAAGTCTGCTGCTAGATTATTTGTATGTAAAACAGAAATTCCTTTTCTTTATTTAAAATTCAAATATCACATATAAAAATCCTAGTACAAATGCTAGCCTTCACAACCATTTGATTCACTAACTGTTGGATAATCAAGTCCTTGTGGTGCAGCCAAAAAAAAAAAAAAAAAAAAACTGTAGAGGGGAAAATCCAATATAGCTCCAAACAAGGATGCATTGCCATTAGCACACCTTCAAACTTGAGGATGCATCAGTGGCCTAAAAGAATTGATCAGTTCCCATGATTTGATGATACTGCCTTTGCGGTTGCTGATATGTGTCTTTTTAAACAGTAGCAAGCAAATTCATTGGTTAGCATCTATTTTTATCTAAATTAATTTGCCAGGTAAGAGCAGAAAATATTCAAGAATAGATATATGTGAAATTTTGGAGTGATTCCCCAGATGTAATCTTTAAATAGAGGTGAGCCCAAAATATCTGGGTACTGAATTTCCATCAGGACAATGCAAATACTCTAAATTAGTATCAAAAAATGCTAACCTAATATACTGATTAATTTGCAAAACCTGATACTACTTGCTTATCTGTGAGAGACACATTTATAGTTGATAATATAAAATATTTACATGATTTTATTAGTAAAGAACACATGCAAATGTACATATGGGTATTTATACACACAAGCACACACACATGCACACACGCATTGATGCACAAGTTATTCATTCACCAGTCCCATAACAAGAATCGAGTTTTCAAGTCTATTTTCACATTGTAATCACCTGAGAAATTTGAAAAATATACACGTCTGCATCCTAAATTGAAGATTTAATTAATATGATATTGTCTTGGACATCTGGATTTCTAAAACCTCCCAGTTGATTCTAATATGCAGCTAGGATTCAGAACCATTGCTCCCAGATATTACATCTTCAAACAATGTCCCATGTTATGATGAGGAGCTGCCTCTAATCATTTTGGTGATAGAATCACATAGAAAGTCATTTGGATTCCTGGGAATTCCAAATTAAAAAGATATTTTGGTACATGCATTTTCCTAAGAAGGTTCAAAAGTGTGCTGAGGTGTAATTATGGCACGGCTTGCACTTATAATTTAATTGAAATGCCAAACCTGAGTGTGGCTGCCTAAGAAATGTGTGTGAGGTCACTTATTTTCAGAATCAAATAACCTTGTAGTTTTTCTAATACTGTTTGAGATTAGTCATATGCTGAATGATAGCAAGGGTGTCGGTGAGCAGCAAGAGTTTACTGGACCAAGGCATTCTCCGCAGGATCGCTTCCCACAGGAATAGCAGAACTCATCCAGAGCCTTTTGAGCATTGTAATCTGCTCCTGGAAAGCTAGTCAGATGTCTAAGGTCATCAAATCAAAGGCTACTGGAGAAGTCTTTGGTGGTAGAGTTGGTCTGGGGTCCATACTTGTTCAGATCCTACGGCAGCAACTGCAAGTCTGTGATTCCTGTCCCAGCTGAGATCAGGCGCGTCAATGCTATGCCCCCGAGTAGAGTGCAAGGGCTAACATGTTAGAGGTGACACCAGAAGACTTAGATTCCCAGTCCCTAATCATGCCAGAATAGGGGTTGACATTTCCCCAAACATGAAAATTAAAAACCTCACTTCCTAGGGGTGAGGTCTCTCCGCTGGAGTCTATCTTCTAGTTAGGTGTTGGTGCCTGAAACTGTGCTAGGAATACAACAGTGAATAAATGCTGTGTTTGGGAACCCATTTATGATTTAGTTGTTACGTGTGTGTGTGTGTGTGTGTGTGTGTGTGTGTGTTTCAAAAACTCTTCTAAGTCAACCTCTGCTTGGCTGTGTTCTTTAGGGAGGTGGTAAGGTAGAAAAAGATTCACCTGGGAATCCAAACATCCAGCTTTAGAATATAAATCTGCAGTGGATTTGCAGGCCATTAACAGAAGCTCTCAGGTTCTCAGCTTCCTCCTTGGTTAATTAAAAGTTAGTAAGATGACTAACAAAGTTTATCCTTCCTTTAGAGCTGATGATTCAAGCGAGCATCTTTCTTGGTTGTGAGGGAATGAGCTGGTCCGCCCAGAGCGCATTTGATTGATTGACCGGGATGGAGGAGCCGCACTTTCTTTGACCACTGTTACCCCGAACCCTCTTTGTCAATCTAGAAACTCAGCTGAGGAATCAGGAGGGCACTCCTAACAAGAAAGCCTGATGGAAATATGAGAAGGGCAGGTTTGTCACCAATCCTATGTGCAAACCTTTTCTCACTTTGAGGACATGACAGGTCAGATTCAAAGTGAAGCTTCCACCTAAGGGCTTGGCTCCATGGAGCAAGAGAGGATACAGCAAAATAAAACTAGAGAAATTGGAGCATCTTTGAGAATCTTTTCATTTTCTCTTTACCCCTTATATGTCACAAGATATAGAGCTTGGAAACTTCTTTTATTTCCAAGGAATGACTGAGATTACAATCATTTCATTTTATCAAAAAATATTATTTTTCTTATTAGGAAAAAGATCTTTACCAAACTAGTGTTTTTATTTATGGACCAAATTTTACCTTCTTCCCAGCATAATGTTCAATGTACATACTTAAGAATTAAAATTAAATGGTAATGTTTTGTCTGTGATTATGGCTTTTAAAACCAGTGAAACTATATTTGAATGTCTGATACTGTATTAATTATGTAGTATAATTTTAATAACATTACTTTATCTTATAAGATTTAATTTCTCTTTTGTAAAATCTAGGTAACATTTTCTTCAGTGTTTTTAGGATATTAAATAGAAACTGGTTGTCCCCCCAGTCCTGGGACGCAAACCGAGGTCCTTGTATTGTATATGGACCATGCTCAACCAGAAGCAGTGGATCTAACCGCTACTCCACCAGGACACACTAAGTAGTGGTGACTTTTAATCTATACATTTTTTGACTTTCATCTCTATTCAGTGGTTGGGACAATAATACACAATGTCAAGATGCCACATCTTTAACTGCCTAGCACACCCAACCTCATTCTCACCTCTTTTTACTCACAAGTTAACAATCAACCTAAATATAGGCAGAATTTCATGAACCCAGTAAAAATGTGATAAGGGTAAAAGGCTACCCCAGTCACTGTAAGTTTCTTAAACATGAGGTAAGTGAGTTAAGTGATGACCTGCAAAGCTGGTCACACATAGTATTTAAATCCAAGCATGCCAAGCACTGCTGTTCTGGAGCATCCATCCACTGGTGGAGTGGGGGCTGTTAAGACACAATCTGAAGTCGCCAGAGATTGAGTTTCCCCAAAGAGATCTGTTCTTTCTAAATGGCATGAATTGGGGACTGGTTTAAGTGAGGCAATTCTGCCCTGCCTTGTGGATATTTATGCCTGTGCTTTTTTTCTTCCCATTCCTTTAGGCATTGTTATTTTCAAGTTTTGCACACAAGGCACTATCCATTCAATATATATTTATCAAGTGCCTATCATGTTCCAGCACAGAAATTTTATTATCAAATTTCTCTTGCTTACACTCTAGTATTATATTATATTTTAGAGCTAGGAGGTAAGTAGAAGACCAGAGAGTTTTCCTTCTCCTAAATTACCCTCTCTTTCATAGGTTTTCATTTCAAGAGTAATGCCAGACCTAGGTGACAGTCTGAAGAGATCACGAGAAGACACAGACAGTAAAGACATAGCCTTTATTATACTCACAACAGGGGTTCCCCGTGGTGATGGACCGGGAAGGAACGTGCCTCCTGAGGGCAGGTCAGATGGCTGCTAAAAAGGTAAGTTACTGGGAAGTTACTGCACCATCAGTGAGAAGGAGGGTCCTTTCAAAGGGGATAACAGCAGAGGGAGGGTAGTGAGCAGGCATGAATAGCTGAGTAGGCAAGAATGAATAGTAGTCAAGCTGGCAGGGATAGCAAAATTCCAGGGCAGACATCTCAGGTACAGTCAGTGACCATGAGGCAGTTATCTCATAAAGTCCATCTGTTACGTTCATGTTTGTGCTCAGCGCTGGCCAATTGTCAAGCCCATTCTTCAAGATGGGGCATGAGTCATGTTCTCACGCTAACCCACACCCTCACATTATAATTATGCAATGCACATAGTAAAAATAGGCAAAGTTCAAGGAAGTCTGGAAAAGAACAATGTCTTATTCTTTTATTTATTCCATTTTCCTTCAAAAGAGGTAGTCTAGATTTAAGTGTATCCTAAATATTTTCAGTGTACATTTATTTTATGTATATATTATAAGTGTACATTAACCTGAGAGTTAAGGAAACACTAGCATTAAATCTTAGTAATCCAGGGATTCCTATTATGAATTAAGAACTAAATCCTTAAATGGCTTGTCCAAGATCTACTGGTCACAAATACTTTTCTTTTCATAACTTTTCTGATGGATGTGGTTTACAAAATTAACTGAACCCTTGATATTGATCTGATACCATTGTGGAATTCTGTTTATGAGTTTTCCTTCTGGACTCCTCCCTAAAACCTTTCTTTGTTATCTTTTTAAATTATAGGGGGAAATGTTGTTACGTCATTTATGTTTTTCACAAAGAATCTTGGCATCACCAAAAATGCTTGATTTCTGTCGTGAAATCAAACCTAGTCACAAGAGATTTAGCAGTACATGCTGGTTATACTGATACAAGACAATTGTAAATTAGTATTTGACTAGGGAATAGTCTATATGTCATGGGGGTATTATTCCTGAGTAATAGAAGTAAATGTACCTTGAAGCTAATTTGAATTCTCCCTCACCCTTGCCATCACTCCAGAGACAATCAGGAATGGCTCTTAGCAAAATAAAACTGCTGCTTTGGAGCCTAAGAATAACCAGATTGCTGAGTGGTTGCTGAAGACTAATGATTTATCTACACAGTAAAATTACCTACCTGGAGCTATTAAGATAGAAAAGGAAAATGGAACATGACTGTTATCATTACTTTATTATTTTACATTTATATTTTTAACTTGAGCATAAGCATTCATAAAACCAAGCCAAGCTGAACGAAATGGCCACCCTCCCTATCACTGAGGATGAAAGAAATTAGCATTTTTTCTTTCCATCTAAATACTTAGATATCTTACTGAAGTGCTGAACATACACCATTTCTATCTCAACCTCCCCCAAAGCATAGGGTAGACTGTAAACCATGCCATTAACATTTTTGGTATCTATAAGACATACATTAGAAACTGAATTGCGTAGCTAGATTGTATAATTGGCAGTTTGATTTTGCTAAAAAGTATCAAAACTTTTTGGAAAGTATCTCATATAATTGTGGAATTACAATGTGAATTTATAGTTGACTGTGTAAACAAGTAACTATAAATTCCATAAAAGGGAAGGAACACACATGCATGTGGTTAAATATGTACAGCATACCAACATACGCGGGCTAGAATCAAGACTTCTTGATTCTCTCTGTCTCTCTCTGTCTCTCTCTGTCTCTCTCTCTCTCTCTCTCTCTCTCTCTCTCTCTCTCTCTCTCTCTCTCTCTCTCTCTCTCACAGTATGCAGTCAGGAATGAAGACAAGGAGGCAGGCAGGCAGGCAGAAGGGAAAAGGAGCCGGAAGCATCTTCATTTTTATTTAGTTGTTAACTCTGGTTGCTTCCCCCTGGACCTGGACTGGAACCCAGGGATATGCTGCTTGCTCCTTTGGAGACGATTGACAACCTCTGATCCACCAGGGTGCACCTTTCATTTGTTCCAACTCTGGAGGTTACAGACATCCCCCTTTGACTGACACATAAGGTGGGGATCACAGATCTTATTCTGCATGTTTAAGAACCACAATAAGAGAAGGTACATAAATGCACCATATTTACTCTTGAGTATCAGGCTGAGAATTGGACTTTGAATGACAGGATTTAGAGGGACCCTGGCTGAATGGAAGCAACAGGAGATTAGCAGGCCACCTGAGAATCTGGGTTCTGTACCAGACTTTTCTTTGTGACTTAATGTCTTTGTGCCACAGGTCTTCCAAATGTAATGTGGAAAAGACAAAAAATACTGCCAATATTACCAATATTATAGAACTATTTGAAAGAAAAATAATTGTCTATGGTTGAAAAACCCTGAAAACTCTGTTATTGTGTGACTTTTAACTTTCTTATTCCCCAGTCACAGTATTCTGATAGCAATGGGGATTCTTAAGAGTAAAACTAATCTGCTGCAATGTTGTTTTTGTTTGGTGTCTGGAAAAACTATAACTGATGATATTTGGATGGTAACTTTTGTTTAATTTTAAGAAATTAATCTTAGATATTTCATAGCTTGACAGAAAATTATCTTTTAAGAAGCTAAAATCTTATGTTGTAAGAATCAAAATTCATTTGTCTTTACTGTCTCATTTTTCTTTCTTCTTAGAGTGAATGGAATAGAGTTTTGATTCTTAGAAGAAAATATGTTTCTTTGCATTTGCAATTTAAATTTATCAAGCAAGCTCCCAATTTTATAAAGGAACCACTAAGGGATGTTAAAATAACACAATATTTCTAAATTCAGATGATTTTGCAGGTAAGAAAATATAGGTTAGGAAACTTATTTTTAAAAATTATCTATAGACAAGTATTAACCTTTATAGATTTTATGGTGATTATATTACAGACATGCACACATTTATGTTCATGCATATATGTGCACAAATATTTTAATTTCTAGATTAAAAAAAAAATTTTAGCCACTGGCCCCAGGTTGTATGTAAATCCATGTATGCTTTACATGATCTGCAGCTCAGTCACCTGAAGGTCTGAGCCACAGGGATGGGCCCCAAGTTTCTTTTTGAAGTTTAAAATTGGACATAATTTGCCTTTTGATTATCATTACTTGTCTTTACTTCACCAGGATACCATTTTGACATTTAGACTCCAGTATTCAAAATACTCATAAACATATAAGACCATTTTCCAGGAAGATAAAAAAATTCAGCTAATTTTTTATCTGGCTATTAAAATAGATCCAAAACAACATATTCCACATTCTGATTGTGCCCATTAGGATTACCACACACCGGCTTGCTTTCTATTTCTTGGCCATCTGTGTTTCATGTTTTTTTTCTCTCTAGAAGATATTCCCCCCTGAATTTTGATGGTTTACTCCAGCTTGCTATCATATAAATACTCTTTTCAGATGTTCCTCTAATGTTGACCTTCTTCTCTTCATTCACTCTGTCACATGATCCTGATTTGTTTTAGTCAGGGAGATTACAACTACTGATTAAAAAAAGAGCTTAGTTATGTCTTTAGCAACCAATTATGTTTGCTGTGTGTTTGTTTACTCTTCTGTGAATTTGGGCGTCTCTTTAGAAGTGAAAATAGTGACTAAGCTAAAACACTTCATTTATCCACTCAGCCTTCTTTTCATTGGTTAGTCTGTTTCTTTCATGGGATTTAAAATTTTGTGATAATAGCAACTTTGATTGTGTCATTCGTACAAGTTATATATCCTCAGAGGTCATAGGATCTTTAAAAAAATTGAATAAATGAATGAAACAGTGCAGTTTAGTCTTCCAGTTTGCTCATTGAAGTAGAACCTATCTCATAGATTTATAATAAAAACTCATTTACTTAATAAGATAAATGTTTTGAATATCAACTACACTATAAAATAGTGCTGGGGGTGTGAGAACTGAGCAGGACACAATCTTTAATCTCAAATACTAGGCAATGTAGTGAAATCATACATATAAAAGTACCTAGAATAGTCAAGTATAGGTGTCACTGTATGCTACTTTCCTTTTCTCCATTCAGAATGTGACTTCATCAACCTGTACTGTTTGTGGGGCCATAAAAAGAACATAAGTTATAGATTGGTTGGTGGTTATTATTTATTTACTCATATTTACACAAATTTGGTATTTTGCCTAGGCATAAGTAGTTTGCCCGCATGTTACGGCTTATATAGAGAGTAGCACAGAAGAAATGTGAGAGGTCTGATTGAATCTGATGTTAGACAGAATGCCAGTCAGATTTTCATACTTAGGCTCACACTCTGGAGACTGATTTTTTTTCCTCATAAATCACTTGATAAAATATATTATATCTATACCTAGGTAAGATTTAATGCAAACAGGGAGCAGCACTAAGAATGAAGCCTAGGGGAAGGATTGTTTTGAGATAGATTTAGAGGTAGAGCAAGGGAGCTTAGTGATTGTTGGACTGTGATGATATAAAGGAGAAGGAAAAGTCAAGATTTAACTTATTTCTGATTTAAGCAGAAAGTGATTAGTAATATCATTCACTGTGAGGCAGAAATAAGATAAAGACACTAAGAAGATTCTGTGTAGAATACGAAGAAAGGAAATAAAATAATATCTTTATTTACTCCAGCAGTTGTGGCATGTCTACAGTAAGAGTGACCCACTGGCCTCAAAACATATTTTTTTATGGAAGGAAGGTAAAGCAATAGTGGAATTAAAAGCCAAGGGAAGAGAAAGTTTAAAGATAGATTGAGTCTCCCTACTACTGCATAGCACTGATATGCTGTCAAAAATAAAATAACCACTGAACTTGCTCATTCCAAGGTCAGCAACAGATTTGCAATTATTCAACCAATCTCCACCTGTCTAAGCTGATATTTCAATTCACATCCCATTTTCACTGAGATTTTGAAAGGTGGTTAAGAAAGAAGTTGGTCTCTTGAGAAAAAACCCAAATAATAATCAACTGCATGTTCTTTCCACAGACTTTAAATAGCTGGAATATTGTGCAACTGTGGGATCAGAGTCCAGATTACAGGGAGGTTAGGAGTGAATAGTGAGAAAGTTGAGCATGGAGGAAGACAGAAAGAACCTTTCAGAAGTCAGCCAGAAAGGATATAGATCACAATGTAAAAAGCACATAGTGGACACTTTTGTGTTTGTTTTTCTTTTGTTTTGTTTTCTCTCCTTGTAACTGAGTTTATGGAGATTTGAGGGGGAGACTTACTCATGACTTTTTATTGTGATTTCTATAAGGGAGGTAGAATCTCTCATTGAAAAGAAACATTTAGAGTTAGGGACTTCTCAAGCCTTTGAAAGTTAGTGGACTCTCAATGGAATAGATTTTGACATATTTTCTTAAATATTATTTGGGGAGAATATATGTCTTGTTAAATGAGGCCACACTGTGTAGACCTCTTCTATCTTAAAACATTTCTGGCTTCACAATAGAAGTGACAAGCAAACTTATTATTTCATAAGATTCATTTTTCACCAGGGAAATTGACTGGATGTAGTGATAAATTCCTCATGAAAAAAAAAACAAAAAACTTTAGAACCTTAGCTTCAAACATGAAATTATATATCTGTCCTCTACAATTGGGTATAAGTAGTTGAGTAGCCTACAAAATCAAAATTTATGGCCTAGTCTTTATAAGTTTTTCAATATCTATTTACTTTTCTTACAAAAATTTGAAAAATTCTGCTTGGATGGCAATTTGGTTTACTGATCTAGTTTGATTATTATATCATCCAGTTTCTAACACTTAAGATTTGAATTTTTTCTCAGTACAAAGTATCTGGAGGTCTTGGTCAGTTTCTGGCACAATGGTTTCAATTAAAGACTGCTCGTAGGCAAAAGAATTAATAGTCAACATGGGGCTTACTATTATCTACCATTTTTTCCCTTCTTCCAAGAAGCAAACATTCCAGAGAGAGCTTGCCTTGATAGCCTGGGTCTCAAAGGCATGATGAAATGGAATAAAAGAAAGTCTATCAATAAAAGATATGCACAGAATGTGAGTAATAAGCCTTCTTCCCCTCTCCTTCAATTTTCTCTCTGTCCCCTTCTCTTCACTTCCCCTTCCTCCTTTTTTCTCCTCCTCTTTCTTACATTTCTACCTCTTTCTATTGTAATATTACCTAGTTTATAAACTTAAAACCACATTAATTAAAAAATTTCATGGTTTCCCAACTAATACTTTAATTTTTACTAATAATGGTAATTAAAAATTATAATATATTTCTTCTGGATATTTTTCTGTACTACTTTTTTTTTTATAATCAATCTAACAACTCAGTGAAATACATATTATTATTATGCTCATTTTGCAGGCAAATAAGCTGAGGCTTACAAAGTACTGGTCATACTTGTATAGTTAATACAAGATGGAAATAGAAATCAAATCCCTATGTACATAATCGGTAACCTTGTTTTTAAACTGTTGTTCAATTCTAACTTCTATATTACATTTCCTGGATAAAGTGTTTATTTCTCTCTGTCTCTCTCTCTCTCTTTTTTTAACAGGAAAGGTGCAAGCAGGAATGAAGTTAAGCAGGCAGGTAGGCAGGAAGAGATAAAAAGTAGAAGCATATTTTCACTTATATGTTCACACTGGCTGTCTCTCCCCAGACCAGGTACTTGAATCCAGGGGCATATGGCCTGTGCTCCTTCAGAGCGATTGATCCAACCACTGCTCCACTGGGGTGGGTCTATCATTTTTGACATAAAAATATTTAATTCTTATTTTCCCTTCCTGTGCTTAATGAGGGTTTATAGAATTCAAATTTTTTAGGATTTGTCAGTTTAAATATTTTAACATTAGGCAAAATTATTTTCTTAGAACATTCATAATTCGTACAATGACATATGTGGCATTTTGTTTACCTTATTAAATTATAACTGCTAAATGAGTTTTTCTTTTCAATGTTTTTCATTATTTATATTTGACTTTGCCAAGAATCATAGAAGACATCAGATAAGCAAAGTTAATGAATGATGATTAATAGGAAAATTATATTTTGCCAGTAAAAATATAAAAGAAGAAAGGAAAGAAAGTTATTTAGGCTAGACAATAAATGAAAAGTCATGCTTATTATTTACAAAATCAAAAATATAATGAGTCAGTGACCAACATGTCTTAATGCAATGGGTATGTAACAAAAGATAACAGTTCCTGCAATACTGGTAGATAACCTAACAAAATGGAAATAAAAGTCTGGATAAAGAACAAATCATTGAGCTGTGGAAACATTTTGGAAGGGAGCAAAAGAAAAAGAACATTCCTTAATTCCTTTGATATTTGGGGCCTTGTTGATGAAAGAAGTTGCAGGATTCAAATGAAAGCAGAATTATGTTCAGGATACTGGGCACCTTCTTTAGGATTTAGGTTCATGCCTAAAGTCTCTTTGAGAGCTATGGTATTTTCTGTTGCTGTGAAAGGTGACCATTGGTACCTTGTGAATTGAAATGTCCTGTATGATGTTGGTCAGAGACTATGGAGACTGGAGAACTTGGTATTGTTCATTTGTTTTATAATTAAAGAGAAACAAAACATAAATTTATTCACTCAGATAATAAATGCAGTCCTTTCCAAAAACAAAAAACAAAAAAACAAAATCATGGCTATCTTTTCATTTACTTCTAGTGAGATTCAGTGATGACCCTTAGGGACAGAATTTTAGATTCTCTCCCATAAGTAGGAAATTTTAAAAGAATCTTTTTTTTTTTTTTTTTTGCCTTTTAAAGAAAGGAACATTATTCATTTATTTTATCGCTTAATGTTTTTCTTCTTTTATTATATATTGGAAGTCTAAATAGACTTTTCACTGACTTTTAAAAAACTCCTACGGAAAAGTTTCTTTTATGCCTTTCATCATAAGACATTTGACACAAAGCTGCTGGCACCTTTTTATTCCTTTAGAAAAAGTTTCTTTTAAGGATAACCTTAAATTGACCTGAATATTTTGTTTCCATCTTTTCAATTATCAATGTTAGCACAGGTGCAAAAACAAGCCTGTGTTTGTTTTCTAACCATTTTAGTTTCATTACACAGCAATACAGCTGATCTATCAACAAACAGTGTACTTCTTTACAAAATGATTTCTGAATCTCCTTATTTTCATTTTTGCTTTTGAGTATAAACTGCAATTATGCAGAAGATCCAAAGAAGATTTCATTCCTTGTTTATGCTTCAATTTTCTCTTCTGTACTATGTAAGATTGTTTCGAATATTATTATAGTCCTCTGTAGAAAGTATTTAGCATAGTACCTGATAAATAATGTCAAATACAAAGTTTTACTATATTATTATTTTTAAAATAATGCATAGTTCACTTTTTTCCCCTCCTCTCCTTTTCAAGTGTGTTATAAAGTAATACTATGGCCCTTACTGAGATTTGTATAATGTAAGCACAACATTACTTTAATATTCTACAGTATAGTGACTTTATGTAGACCTGAGATGTCCCTTAGTGGAATCTATAAATGCAGCTTATTATTTCAGCGCTTTTCTATGTTCTCAATGCTTGTTTTAAGTTTTAAGGGAATCACAATGGAGGGTTTGGCTTCATGATGTTAGAATAAAAGACCTCCTAAAGTAATGACTGAACATTATAAATGAGAGACGACAAAAAGAAAATATGCTTAGCAAAATGATAATCTAAAGAATTAAATGATGTGAGGAATGCCATATCTTAAAAAAAGTATGATATACAGTGGAGGGTAAACAAATTCTATGATGACAAAATAAACTGACACATCTGAATACCCCAATGACCTGAGGAGTTAATGTTATTCCCAAAGTGCTTGTCATTACTTATTGATGGAGAAAGCACTAAAAAAGAAGAGTTGTTGGTCTTACTGGTGTACCAGAACACTCTTCTCCAAAGACGTTCTTCAGGAGGTTTCTTTGTCTTTCCTCTTGTAAGCTAGAGTGAAAGGATATGGTGATAAAATATAGCTCATCAATATAACTATGCTCCAAGTATTTTTGCTATCAATCAATTGTCCACTGCTACAGCCTTAAAGTATCAAGTTTATCTATGACTTAACTACACCATTATAACATATTACCCTCATTGTTATTGTTTAAACCTTGAGAAATATTTAGGTGTACCAAATCCTTGCCAGGCTGTTGGTGGTGAATGCTTTTTGGTTCATATGTTCAATGTATTGATGGCTGACATTAGAGAATAAGGGTTAGAGTAGCAAGTTGTGACATGTTAGATGCCACTGTGAAAAACCATGTTTTCTTATAGTTCCTAATAGATGGTCCAAATTTTGGTCTTCAGGATCAATTTTATCATTTTACCAAATAGTCTGAAAAATACATATCAGTTTAATCCTAAGTGATATGTTTCTATATTCTTTTCTAAAGACGATGAATTATTGGATTGTCAACGGCATTATGGAAAGAGAAATGACTGAATATTTCGAGGAACATTTAAGTTTGTCAATGAGATGGTGGTAATTCTTTCTATAAGCTGTATACTACATTTGTATTCTACTTATCAGGAGTTGACATGTGCCCCCATTCACATGCTAATGTTCAAACCTGCTGTACCTCAGAATGTGACCTTACTAGGTAATAGGGTTATTGAAAGGATAATCATTTAAGTTAGAATGAGATTATTAGAGTGAGATCTAATCAACCATGAAATTTGGACATACTGAGGCTTGCACATGCAGAGAAAACCATGTGAAGATGCAGGCAGAGGTTGGGCTGATTCTTCACACCAAGAAATGCCAAAGATTCCTAGTAAATCACCAGAAACTAGGGCAGAAGGAAGCAACAGATTCTTCTAATCAGAATTCAGAAGGTATCAACACCTACTACTTAGACTTGGACTTGGATTTCTAGCCTTTATAACTTTGAGACAGTAAATTTATGTTGTTTGAGCTACTCAGTTTTCAGCAATGTGTATAGCATCCCTGGCAAACTAATATGTTACTCAATTAATGCACAGTAGTCCAGGTGTAATAAGTTGTTAATAGCAAACAAATGATCTATTTAGCCTATCATAATTCTGCCTGATTGGTTCCCATGCTTTATAAGTTATTAAATTGGTGAATACCACATCACTTCTCCCTCAGAAATTATCTTCACAGAAGGTATGAGACTATGGTTGAGCCCAGATATGGGGATTCATTATCTAAATTTAAAATGAAGATATTTGAGTAAATATCCTTAAGCTGTTATGTAATTCTAGACTTCTCTGAATGTTATGATTCTAGAAATTGAAAGGACTAATATTTCCATGTCATAGCTAAGAATAAATTGACTCAAAGCAGTTGAGATAGACTAAAGTAACAAAACTATGAAGCATCAGAAAAGGAATTCATTTTAAGCTATGACTCCAGTGGTTTTTTTCAACTTGCCACTGCACCCCTCAATGGTGATTTGTTTAACAAATATTGACTATGAACTAGAATATGATGCAGATTGCAAAGTCTGGTAATGGTGTGTTTATTAATTTATTGTCAAGAAAGTTAATTTGTTCTTATTAAAAAAGTCTGTTTCTCAAAGGCCCTGTAATTGTAGGCTCTATTTAAAGTTGCCGTGTAATGAATGTCCTTGA
Organism: Solenodon paradoxus; assembly: GCA_004363575.1. Lineage (NCBI taxonomy): Eukaryota > Metazoa > Chordata > Mammalia > Eulipotyphla > Solenodontidae > Solenodon > Solenodon paradoxus. The sequence goes on along the minus strand of RJWH01000318.1, from coordinate 370,226 downwards.
AAAACAAGTTGCTCAAGCAAAACCAGTTGAAAATCAGCAAACTGTACTTAAGGATTACATCTATGGCTGTAAATAGATTTTTAGAGTTCACATTTTATTTGTGTGTTTAATAGCAATCAATAGGAAGCCATCTATAGTGTTTAGGTGTTCCCAAGCTGATTACTCTGATAGCTACTGAATCACTGTGAGGAAATTCAATGTGTTAACAGGTTATATTGGCTAGCTAAACACATCACTTGAATAAAATAGGAGACAACAGTTAAGGTTTGCATGAAGCAAAATATAAAAGGCTAGTGGAGTGGGGAATGAAGCGGGAGATCAAGGCAGTTCCCTAAATTTTCTCCTAAGGATTTTAATACTCACATGGTACTAATATTTAATTGTGTAAAAATAAAATTAATGACAATTTGAAAGATACTTTTTTACTCATATATTCTGCAAGGATAAAAATCACATTATTGCAAAAACTTGTGCTGAGATTTTGATTTGGTAGTATGTGTGTTTTTGATAGTAGAAAGTGTGGTGTGACTGCCCAAACACTTTCTACATTCAACTCTCAGTAAGTATAAGACCATGACAGTGAATTAATCCATTCTCTAAGCACTAAGAACAATTTTTTTTATTGAGGCAAATGATATTCTATTTAAGATAGTTACAGATTCAATCTCAGAATCCTGGGTGAAATATGATTCACAGATTACTATTTTCTTGAATTTGTAAATTCAGGAAATATTCTCTAAATGGCTAGAATCTAAACTACAAAGGAATTTATATTTCAGATCAATACCTTGAAACCGTTTACAGTCACCTTTCATATATTTATTCCATCAGGGGCCATCAAGTAAAAACAAAGTGACAAAACAGCTCCCACTGGATAAACATTCACTTCGGAACTGTCTTGAAAGGATGATTCCCAGGGACGGAAGTTACAATACAGTTGATCTGGAAAAGGTAAGAAAAATTGTGCCATGCTTTGAAATTCTTAGCCGAAAGTTCACAAAATAGTGTAGATAATTTAAAAATGATCAAAAAAATTAAAGATAAGAAATTATATAAGTCAAAACCTGTACAATTATAATTGATTATGTTTTGAAGTTTATCTGAAAATATTTGAAAATATGATGAAAACTTTGAAATAAAGTTTTAAAAATTAATCAAGAGATTTAGGGATACCATTGTTGCTATGTTTATACCAATTTATTACTTATTTGGAATTTGAATTTCTATTTCCTATGAAGAGTGATAAGGTGTGGGCAGTGTAACAGTACTTTTTTAAAAGGCACATAGAAGAAGGTGGGTAATTCCATGTCAATATATATTTATTCAAATAGGGATTCATGGAAACTTTTCAATGAAACAAATATCTGCATACACATGCCATTTTAAACATTTAGTTACTGGTGTTCTGATTCTTTTATAGAAACATCTTTCTTTTTTTTATAAAATAGTAGGTATGAAAAGTACTTCAATGTAGACATTAATGGAAGACACAACACTCATTTTGATATGCAAAGAGAGATATTAAAGTATTTTTGATTATTTGATTATGTATTCTTCCATCAGTTGTGGTATTTATACATTTCTATAGTTATTTTAATGTTCAATATTTAAATTCTGAATAAAATTGTATTACTACTTAATATGTTGCCATGTTAATGTTAATATGTTGTCATTGACTATCATACCAAAGTGATTTATTTTGTTGGAATCTTAATCTCAGATTGTTATTATTTATATCTTTATATATAGCTTTAGGGACTACTAAGCAAAAGAAAAACTATAAAAAAATCTAGAACTAAAAATATTTTTATGTATAGAAGATCATATAATGATAATTTATAAAACATGTATCCTTTACAAATTTTTAAGAAAGAGCTATAAGTTGAACTTTAATGCATTTTTAAAAACCTAGTTATTAGGTACTATAATTCCAATTCATTATGGGTTTTGAATTTCAACAGACCTCAAGGAAAAAAATTGTTTCATCAGCAAAATTATTGCGTCTAAGGCATAATTAATTATTAATTTTATAAGGTTTCTATTTTGGCTCCTTTTGCTGCCTTAGTAAAGAATATAATAGAGGGAACAGTAATACTGAAGGGGAAATACATCTACTGGATTAAGGAAAAAATATAGCCAGGCTGGCATTTTAAAATATGTTGGTCTTTGGGAAAAATATTAATATATAATATTTTATTAGCTGCATAAATTTCAGCAAAAAATTGGACACATGGATTTTTTATTTAGATTATTAAAAATATTATTACAAACAGACTCTCTTTATCATATGAAAAAGAAAACATGATTACCAGATAAGATATCAATATAGGAAAGTACATTTTGGTAAAGTTAAAGAAGAGGGAAATAGACGTACAATTTAGAAGCGGGGACGGGGAGGAAAAAACTTAACCCAAAGAACTTTGGACTTACTGCAAATATTTCATAGTCTAATAAAGCATCTAAAATTATATTATTTTAATATATTTTTCCAGGGAACTTTTTGTCAAATTCAGATCACAGCATATCATTTACAAATCTTTTGTCTTTCTTCTGATCATCTACTTCTTTTTCACAATTTTGAAAACAACATTAACCTACCTTCTTTTAAATTTGAAGTTGACTGAGGCTGGAATGGTTCTGTGAGATGAATGAAAGAGTTTCCCTTCAGAATGTTTTTGATATGAATCTTTTCTTCATCGTTTCTTGTTCCTTCCTGACCTGCTCTCCAACTCTTTCTTGTTTAATTTCTACCAGTTCTGCAAGAAGAACTGCAATATCATCATTGCCATCTTCAAAATTGGCAACATCTTGTCCATCTGTTAGAGGATCATATGCATCCAAACTGACAGTGGGAATCTGGTCTAACAGATTTCTTTGACACTGGAAAAGAGCTTAGTATGTTCTCCGATTGAATCGTCTCAATTTTTCTTTCCTCTTATGTCAATTCTCTTTGTTCCAAATCATTCCTGAAGTCATGGTCCTAAATCACTTCAGGAGCATCCAGAGCTTTGTCTACATTTTATTTTCCTATGAGAGGGTAGGTCTCTGCTTGAATCTACTTTGATAGTTGACTCAAGTCGCCTTGTCCCTTTTCTCTTCCATTCTTCTAGGTTTCAAAAGCTGGCCCAGCTGTTATTGCTATCTTAATGGTTGACTGAGATCAATGTAGCCACTTCAGCGATCACACAGACATCATCAAGGCTCTTGGCTTCCTGAAACCTATACACGCAGTGCCAAAGTCCAAGAGCCAGATCAAGCTCTATCTCCTTAGCTGCATTTCAGAGACAAGACAGCAGTCAATCCACTGAGGCAGAGGTGGACTGGATTCTTCTCTGAATTAGCGATTTTTAATCAAAACCCAAAGCAAGAGTTTTGTTGTTGTTATTTGCAAATTTATACTGTGAATTATTTTCATTAAAAAATTTGTCTCTGATTTAAGACTCAACTTTAGCAGTTTTGAAATAATTTTCCAGTATATTTCAAGTCTTGAATATTGGAAATGATTTAGGTAGTACTTTCAAATGCTAAGTTTTAAAGCTAAACTTTTGTATGTTAAGAAAGTGAAAGAATCTATTGGTCAGTTTTTATCTGTTTTAATTACAATTGAGATTTTAATGATTTGAAATTCCATGCCAAGAAACTGAAGACTGGTCAAGCTGGAATAAAGAAAAAATGCGTATTCTGGGTTTTTGGACAGCAAACCGAGGAACACAGACCAAAAAAGCACTCAAATTGTCTACAAGTTGCTTGTGGGGTAGAGTGGGGGGTCAGAAATGCTTATATACACAAAAAGAATAGCTCATCCTTAGGTTGCCTTATGCAAATAATGTTTTTCATCAATATAGTTCTGAATGGTGGTGAATTATCAAGTGGTGTTAGGTTAAATTTTAATCCTAGGCAGTTTTTGGCAGTCTGTGTGGTTTGGTTTATTCTTGTTATAGGATTGTCTAGAAATGTCCAAACATGACAAGTGCTCTCTGTTTTATGTTTGTAAAGGAAAGGTACAGGCAGGAATGAAGATGAATAGGCAAGCAAGCAGTAAGAGAGAGGAGGAAGAAGCATTTTCATTTCATTTTGCTTCAGCTGTACACTTTGGTTGTTTTGCATCAAGCCCAGGGAGTCAAACCCCAGTCTTTGTGATGTATGTGGATTGTGCTAGGCCAGAGATGGTAATCCTAACCACTACTCCACCAGAGTGTGCCCTCTGGTTCCTTATCCAGACTCTGATAGACTTAATAATTCAAGTTTGCAGAATAAATGACCTATAGGCCATGTCTCTAAGACACAATAATGATTTGGGTAACTTAACAATAGTAAGACCAATAACTCTACTAGTGATTATAGTTTATATTTTTTGAATATTTAATCTGTACCTTGCCCTAAACTATGCAGGTGAGAGTACCATCCTATATTTTCCTCATAACATATTACTGATCTACTTACTACTTTATTATCCTTTTTATTCTATACTAAGTAAGATATTCCCCAAGGTCACACAAACTTAAAGAGCTTCACACATGCATGTTTTTTAGAAGGTTCAGAACCCAAATATTGAGAAAAGTGGTATGTCTGCAATTGAAATGTCTGTTTAAATTTAAAGCCTATATTCTGAATTACATATTCTTTATCCTACATATCTTATATCCTGAATTACTATCATTTAATGTCTCATAAATTATTAGAGTAAAATTATCCTGTTCTATTTGGCCATTTAAAATTATATTGAGAAGGTATCAAAAATTTACATTCTGATAACTATTTCAGTCACTTCTCTATATGGAAAGGTATACATTATTTAGGAAGCTCAGTTGCCTTTGTTTCAGTATTATGACTATAAATAGTTCACTGTTTTGGAAACTCTTCAAGGATTTGAATATTGATTTGCCTTGAGAGTGCAAATATGTATCAGGTGTCAGGAGACATTGCTCTACTAGTCCCTCAGTTATTAAAGTTGGGATGTTGAACACTAGCTTCTTGAGCCAATTAGCTCTGCTTTGTTGACTAAAAATTCTCATTTATTTTACAAAGTTTTGTAATTTCCAGTTTCATGGATCTAAGAAAAATGACTGATGCTCTGTGTGTAGAGATAACAATCAATCAACGAGTAATGTTATGGTTGCCACTGACTTCAGGTTTTTATTGTTATCATCAATTTCAAGTAGGCTATTTATTCTCTCTTTTTTTTTTTAAGAAATGTACAGGCAGGAAGAGAGAAGAGGAAGAACTATTTTATTTATTTTTATTTAGTTGTTCATACTGGTTTTTCCCCTTGCTCCCCGGATGCAAACCTCAGTTCTTGGGATGTACGTGGACTGCGTACCTTTGGAAGTGGCTGACCAAAATGCTACTCCACCAGGGCATGCGATTTCTTCTCATTCTTAAATGCTGGCACTATTATCTTGTGTAGAGAAAACTATACTAGGATTTTTCAAAAGCTGAAATTCACTTTTACTTTCTGCATTTTGGGACATTGCATTGCCTCAGGATACCTCTGTAAAACATTTAATAAGATTCATCCTGTCTCTAAAATTTCAGTGTAAATTTAGCACAAACTATAGCATCTCATATTATTATGAAAAAACAGGTCAGGAATGTTAATTGATCTTCCAAATACTATATTATTCTCTAATCATATTTGCAGTGACTGATTTATAAATATAAGCATTTAAAGTCCAGACAGTTACTAGATATGACCTTGAATCTAGTTCTTTTTTTAAAACCAAAAATGTATTTTGTTTGATTTGGTTTAAGTTTTCAAAGGAGAATATTAAATTGAAGGTGACACTGTCTAGGGCATTTTTCCTCTTGCCAAAGAAAGAGTGTGTGGACAATGGGGGCAGAGATGGCTTATGCAGTAATTTTTATCTGGTTTAGTATTTCCTGCATTCCAACAAAGAGATGAGCTGTGCTTCCAGTGCATTAGAAGAAACATCCCCATAGGCATGGATGAAAATGTAAAAGGTCTTTCCACTTGCACTTGTATTTCGAATTATTTGGCATCAGAATACTTAGACAAGTGAGAAAGATATTATGTTTGGAATATGGTCCCTACTCTGCCCTTGAATTTCACATTCAGTATTCCTTTTTAAAAGCTCCCATAAGAGACCATTTCCATATTATTCCTCTCTATGTTAAACTTGATAGTTAAATATGACTGTTTGAAGTCTGATCTTCAAATATAAGAACCCAACCTGGAATTTCAACACAATTGTATAATAATTTTGGGGCAGAATAGAATGCAATGAACTTCCAATGAATTGAAACACCTGCTTTATAGATACCCCATGGAGGACAAGATATACACATGTGGGTAATTCAACGAATTTAACAAGACCTAATGAGCCTTGAAACTGTAATTTAATTCTTAATTTCTGTGAAGTAAATTTAGTAATGACTGATAAGGATCATCATGATCCACACTTAGAGAGTCATTAACAGGGAAGTAAAAACACCTGTCCTTTTATGTAAGGTTCTTAGTTCACTTTATCTAAGATTTGAAGCTGCTGTCCCTTGTACAGGATCAACAAATAAAGATTCCAGAGTTAAAATGATCTTAAAACTAAAATTTCATACTACAAAGCATGATGATCTTTAAAATCAAATTCCACTGTTACAAGGTTAAGGTTAGCATAGCTTTATAACTTGTATTTCCAGGGATGAAAAGGTTTGATATAATATCTTTATATCTCTCTCTCTATTCTCTTGGGTGATTACCTGCATGCATGAAAGTAGTTATTAACAAGAAAATGTTTGCTCTGTACAGCTGAGCTCTGGAGGAGAATATTTCCTTACAATAAGTTTCCTTGTTAATATCACAGTGAAGTTTTTGAGCATTCTGTCTCTGATATCATCATTTTTCTGTAAAATTATGCTTTGTTTTTAGAAAAAATAATTGATAATATTCATCATTAAATAAGACCATGGCTGGATCTATTGGATATCAAGCAAACTATTCTAATATTCATATTTAATATTTGTCCAAGAATAATAGTACAATGCCCATTCTCTTCCCAATCTGCCTAACACCATGACTTACTTCCACAAAGATGTTTCAGGAAATTACTAGAAGATACAAATATTTGTATTTCCTCATCTTTCCAATACTTGTTTATAAATGAATTATAGTAAACTAAGCATCAAGGAAAATTGTCTCAGTGAAGGCTAAAATTTGTCACAAAATCCCAATGATTGGTGTAGATTATTGGAAAGAATGGAGCAACTAATGTCAAACCTGTTTCTGCCACCTACCCATCTACTAGTCTAATTTCAACATGCAAATAGTTGGTGACAAGAATGAGTTGTTCTACTTTGCAACTGTTAATTTTTCTGTGACTTAGGTTTCATCTATAAATGACTTCACTCAATTCCATGTTATTTTGGGAGAAAACAGTGAGATAAGTATCTGAAATTACTTTGTAAATGATCAGATTTATTTGGTTATCATCCCCATATTCGGCATTTTACACCAATTGTTTACTATAATGCATCTAGAAGTGTGAACTGAGTGTGAGAGATTATTGCTAAAAGAGCTCTATTCTACGTACTCAGAGGAGTTCCTCAGGGAGAGTACTATTTTTTCCTTGCAGATTAAGATGAAAGTGAATTCATTCACTGTCAGTGGAATAATTTGCATTATAAAGAATAGCTTAATTTTAGGTTTTTTTTGTTTTTTTTTTATTTGTAGTACCACCCATAAAGCACTTGCAAAAAGGGAATGGGGAAATAATGGATTAGTAAAAGAGGTAGGGTTATAGACAATAGAGTTATAGAAATAGTGGGCTATATTTCTTGGAAGTAGGAGAGAAAATGATAGCATGAAAGCAGCAGAATGGAAATAATCACATTTTAAGTTAAATCTCATAGCTTTGCACAGACAGTCAGATAAAATAAATTCAACTAGTCTGAAGAATATGAATTTTATCTAAAGTAGTTTCAAATTAATGTACAATAAGAGTCACTTGGAATGCTAGCTAAAGTGCAGATTTCCAGGTTGATCCTCCTGAGAAATTCAGTAGTACCATACAAGGCCCAAGTCATTGGGTTATTTAAACTTATATAGCTAATTTAAAGACAACATTGAATAATATGGAGTTTGTTTACCTAAATTAAGTGACTAAAATATAAAAGTCAATAAAATTTCTTCTATCACTATTCTTTTTAAAGACTTATTTAATAAGTAAAATAATATTGTCTTTAGAAATTAAATAGTGGCATCTTTTACTTGTGGAATTTTTAATGACCAGACTTTTTAGGTGACAAAATCTAATTTATTAAATTTGTTTCCTATATTATATTCTATGTCGTAAGAAAATTTTCCTAACCTAAAGTCATGAAAATATTCTCATATGTTTTCTACTACTAGTGTTATAATTGTTGATTTTATGTTTGGTTTATGATTTATCTAAGATTGATTTTTGTGCATGGTGTGAAGTATGGGTCAATATGGATATCTATATATTCCAATATAATGTTGCAAGTGTCTTTTTCCTAATGGATTGTTTTTTGCCTTAAAAAAAATCATTGACTATCTATGCTTGCATCTGTTTCTGGATTCTCTGTTCTATTGAACTATTTGATGAGCCTTATGATAATATCAGGCTTACTTGATTGCTATGGCTTTATTACATGTCTTAAAACCAGGTATATGAGTCTTTTAACTTTTTTTTTTTTTTAACGTTTTGATTAGTGTATTCCTTGCCTTTCCATATACATTTTAGTTCAGCATATTGATTTCTATAAAGTATCCTGGTAGCATTTGGAAGGAGATTGTATCCAATCTGTAGATCTAATTGAGACAAAATGTTGTCTTAATTTTGAATTTTACACTTCATGAGAACAGTATTTTTCTCTAGTAATTTGATTTTCTATGGTTTCTTTCAAGAGTGTGATTCCATCATACTTATCTTGTATAAATTTTGCAAAGTATTCATCTATTTATTTTATATTTTTGGTGATAGAGTAAATGTTACTGATTTTTTAAACTGATTTTCTTGATGGGATATTACACTTTAATATTAACTAGGTTTGAAGTATACACAATAGCAAATTTCATTGTATATACTGATTTTTATTTCAATCCCCAATTATTTATTGCTAGTATATTGATCTTGTATACTGCAGCTTTGTTAAATCCACTAATTAGGACTGGAAGCATTTTTGAAGATTATTTGGGATTATCTCCATAGACGATCACATCATGGTTTTTTCCCTTTATGTATGTATGACTTTTTGTTTCTTTTGATTACTTTGTTTTATTGGCAAAATATCCATTACGTTTTTGGATAGAAATGTTGGTAGTAGATATCTTTCTTTGTGTTTTATATTAAAGGAAAAGCAGTTAGACTTTACATTAGGTACTAGGATAGCCATGTTATTTTCTGATATCCTGTCTATACTTAATTGATTGAGAGTGTTTATCAGAATGTGTTTCATTTGCTAATATCATTCATTTTATTTTTATATATGCCATAAACTCACAATAGAATACTACTTTTTTGACTTTGGAAGTTATTTTCAGCATAATTAATAATGAGGAAAATCTTTTATATCTGTAGTCATTTTAAATTTATCTAGAGCTGTTCTTATGTTTGCCTAGGTCTTAGTTTCTTTCTGGTACTGTATTGATATGATTTATTATTTCCTTTCACATTTCTTACAGTGCAAGTCTGCTGGTAATGATTTCTCCAGTTTTTATCTAAAAAGATTTTATATCGCTTTCATTTTGCAACCTATTTTCACTAGGGATAGAATTCTGAAATGACTTATTTAAAAAAAAAAAATCATCCCATGAAAATGTCTTCAATTGTTTTCTAGGTTGGGAAATTTCTGACAAGAAATTTGCCATCATTAACTTTTTTTTGTATGTAATGAATAAATGAAATTATTTTTCAGTGTTGCTTTACAACAATTTGAATTTGATGTGTCGGGTTGTTTCTGTTTATTTGTGGTTTGTGTTTTTAAATGTATCTTGTTGAAATTTATGTGCTGGGACTCCCCATATGCTCATGTATTTTAACCATCTTTTGTACTAGTCTTTTACATATTATTTATAATTACTCTAAATACTTTTTCTGTGTATTTCACATTTCAAACAAAAAATTCAGCTATTATGTTATTTTTGTGTAATAATGAAAGGTTTTTTAAACTCATCCAATTTTCTAGATTTTGTTACCACAATAAAATATCAAATTAAAAATTTTGGAAAAAAGAAATCAATATTTTATCTGATTCAGTATCTGTATTATATGGGCACATAATTCTTTGGACTGCTTTCTCTCAACAGTGGGTTGTTTTCATTTTTATTTCTCTCTTTTTTTTCAGAGTATATTTCTTAATTTTTGATTCAGTGTCAAACATCATATGTAGAATGGCAATCTCAGGTACTTATGCCTGAAAAGTGTTCTTCTTTTTTTTTTTTTTTGTCCTCGAAGGAAAGGTGCCAGCAGGAATGAAAGCAGAGAAGGCAAGAAGGCAATAGAGAGACAGAAACACTTTATTTATTTTTCAATTAGTTGTTCACACTGATTGTTAATGCCGGGCCTGGGACTTGAATCCCGGAGTATGTATGTAGCCTGTGTCCTTTGATGGCTATTGACCTAACTGCTTCTCCACTAGGACATTCTCTGAAAACTGTTCTTGCTCCTTTAGGAGCAAGGTTTGATTCCTTTTCCTACTCCCAAGCCACAATGGGTATTCATGCGAATAAACTATTATACTTCTTACGTTAAACCATTAAGTCATTAACAGGGAAGAAGAGTTGAGTCAATATAGCTAGGAGTTGAGCTCTGTTTAGGTTTTGATGCTGCCATGTTATTTATTAGGCCACTTCACAGTACAAATCCTTTCATGGTTACCATATGCTTAAGGGGAGGGTTGAACAACAAGATGTCTTTCTGCTCCTGTATTTAGTCTATTATGCCTCTGAGAGGAACTCTCTAACAAATCTCCCCTACCACATTAAATTTCTACCTCTTTTATTTAATGCTTGACAATTTTGTGTTGGAGTAGGGGGTGTTTTCTATTATTCTATATAAGCCTTAGTTTTAGACTGAATCTCTGTATCAGTCTTGGAGCCTTTCTCAACGATCTGTTCCAGTATCCTGAGTAAGAGACCTCTAATGATATGGACTGCTTCTGGTACTCCTTCATGGTTGGAGGATATGATTACTTTTTTAAATTCCTAACTACAATTAGCATTCACCTATTTCCTTTGGACGTTTTTTTGCTGTTCTTTCTCTAAGAGCTTAATCAGTTGTTACTTAGCAGAGAACAGTTGAATGAATGTTTGTACCTTTCCTGCTGCTATAGTCCTTCCTCTTTTTCAGAACTACACTACTGTCGTGTCCTTATATTTCTGTGAGTGCCTCATGGAGATGAGCCTATAAGTAGTCAGTTTCTCTGTGTCTATGATTCTTTGGGTTTTTACTCTAGGACTAACTGATACTCAGATTCAGGCATTTAATTAAAATTTAACATGAATTCTTCTTGTCTGTGTGCCTGACTCATCTTCTACATGTTCTGTCTTAGGTGAGCTAGTGCTCAAACTCCACCTCTTCTTGGAAATCCCTGACTTTATTTTGATTACAGATACATGATTTGTTACCTTAGTTTCCTAAAAGTTTGCAGAAAAACCATGATTTTATAGATCTGGAAATTTTTAAATGTATGGCATTCCAGGAGGCATTCTAAGGTGGCATCTTGGAATGGGTGATGCTCTATACTGTGCTCTCCATCCTAGACAGACAAATTTCTCCTTTATTTTCTTTCTCTAACTTCTCAGCCTCTTACTCTGAATATTTTGGAATGTTACACATTCCTTAGTGAAAAAGCAAGCCAAATATCAATTTCAATTTTGTCCTTCCATTTTCAGAGTTTCTGATGGCTCAAGTCTCAAGTTTTCGAGGACTTGTACTAATAAAATTGCCAAAAAATGTTGCCAGATTTTAAAATCACATTTTGATTTCTTTCATCAGTGGATCAGATTCTCACCTTCTTGCCGGGCACTCCAAAGCAGCAAATTCTTCAGATAAAATACTCTCCCTACTGTGAGATCTTGTCCTTTCAAATTGGGCTGTCACTACCGTTTTCAAGTATCTTATTATTTATTTACTTACTTATTTATCTATGTATGCATTATGGATTTATTGATTAATTCAAGTTTTTAATTTTTGTGTGGAAGCATTAGCCTTCCACAATTCATTACATTTTAGTTAGGGGCAGATAACCTTTCGTTCTATTTTAATTAATTGCTATTCTTTATTTTTTTCCTTTTATGTATTTATGTACTTTATAATGCACATATCATCTTAAACAGATCATTTAATACAATATGGAAGTTTCATTTGCATTTTAGGGAGCATGTTACACAATTTTAACACAGGACCATTTTCTAAGAAATATTTGACTCAGACAAGTGTTTATTTTTCTCACAAGGAACAATTTAGGTCTAGAGTCCTGGTCGAAAGTTACTCTTGTCTTGCTGCGGAAGCACAAAACCATTTTCTGGTTTTCTCTATCTTGTTTCTCCTTCAAATAGAAGATTGTTCTTGTCTTTAGGATCAAAAAGTAACTCAGCAGAACCATCGCTTTCCAAGACTGTATTCTACTGGTGTAGTTTTGAATTTGGAATCACTTTAGAGACAGAGCAATCAGAGCATTTTAGCAGGTAGAGCTTATGATTTCATTGACAACAAAATCCTTGGAAAATGTAATCATTTTTTTTCCTCCTTTAAAATCTCTTCTGCAAATAACCACAAACTTTTCATCTTGTCATAATTCCTGAGCTTGGAAAATATACCCACTGGCCTTAATGCCATGCACATTTATTTCTTCTTCAATTTATGATGACCAACTGGTGACCAAGAGAGAAAAAAAATTGACTGCAAGCAAAGAAGTTTCTCCTAACTGGACAGTTTTCCTTTCTATCTCTGTCTACAAATGATGTTACTCTTGTCTAACTTCATATCCTCTTGTAGAATTTTATTAAAACAATGGTTGTATGTCATCTTTGTAACTTTTGTCATTAAATTTCCCTAGAATAAATAGTAAGCATTGTCTACTTCTGTGTTAATCAAGTTAATAGGTGTTTTAGAACCCTAATTAATTTTCTCTGCTGAGTATCTATTTTTACTACAAAGTGTCTAACCTCTAGGAAAATTTCACTACCTCCAGGCACCAGTTAGTCACAATGTCTTATTCACTCATGTATCTCTTTTCTCACAGAACCATACAATTACCATGTTAAATGTGAAATGAAGCAAAGAAGTATAAGTGATATATAGAATCTTCACTAGCTAAAGAAATTTACAAAAACCCTCTTGTTAGAATAGCCATGTCAAGTGTAAATTATAAAAATATTTTGCATGCATGAATTAATTTTAGAAATCAGGAAAAATAGCTCTGGATGCATTATGTTAGGCACTCACAGGTGAAACTATTTTTCTATCTGACTTAACTATTCTGAGTACTGAATCATTTATAAGTTAATTCGATGTTATGAACAAAGAATTGGCTTACTGACACAGTTAAGTCTTAAAAATAGATACTGGAAAAGTAGTCAGAAATTTTCAATTAAAATAATGATATTTTAAATTTGATTATTGATTGTTTTGCTCTGATAGGTTTTAGATTTAGCTTCATGATAAATGCCCACAATTTCACATATCTTTCTTCCAGGCGCGATTTGAAATTTAATTATGATAGCTAGTACAATTTTTTTTCATAAATGTGCAACTTAATTCAAATTATTACGCTGATCACCAACTGGCTTATAACGCATCAGTTCCTACACTAATGAACCATATATCCTTGTCAATTTTAGTAATGTTTTGACAGTTTTTGCCTCAGTGCCTTTGAATTACACATGTGTACAGCTGCATCTCTCACCGCTACGATACATCTCTCCCTAAGGATATGGTAGGTCATGATTTCCGATTTTGAATTGTTTAATAAAGTAATAATATTCCAAACCAAATCAAATAATTCAGCTTTATGATATTCATTAAATATTAGTTCATTATAAAAGTCAAATATAAACAAGTTATTTAAGTATATAAATACATAGGAAAATATTCACATTAAAACATAAATACAGCACATGAAATAACCTGTATAGGTTAACAGACTCTTTTCTGAGGTTATGAAACCTAAAAAGAAAAAAAATCTCCAAACCTTTTAATAGTAAAACTGTTTTTAATTGAAGTGAGCCTATTCATAGACTTTTTTAAATTCAATATACAGATTATTTTTATTAAAAATATTAATGCAGCGGTTGTTGCAAGATGGTGAACTGTTAAGACCTAGAGCTCACCTGTTCCCCATAGAAACAATAAAACTACACAATTTAACAACAATAACCTTTGAAAAAAATCAAGGACTAGCATTTCTATAAAGAGAAGAGATGCAGTTCATTGCAAAGGGTTGGAGAGGCTAAGGTCAGTCATGGCATCAATACCACCCATTACTGAGACACTGAGTTCTTTAGTAAGGACTAGCGATACATGCTGTCTTCCTGGGGCTGAAGGGCTGTCACCTGGGAATTGATGTGGGAGTGCACAAGAAGTGGTGTTTAAAATAGAGGAGCTTTTCTAGGGAGAACAACAGGATTCTAGGGAGCAAAGAACGCAGGATAGAGAGCATGAGAAGGCAGTAGATGAAGTGTGAAGCAACATGATTACAGGATGTTCATTTGTTAAATTTAAAACTTCATGTTTTAGAAAGAGAAGAGTGACACCCAACCCCAAGAGCAGAGACTTTGCTGGGCACCCCTCCAGGTGCCCTTTTATCTGTGTGGCTTTAGCCCTGCTGAACATCATATTGTATCAAGGCTTCATGGGTGAAACACCTTGAAGTGAAGTTTCACCATGGGTGAAACACATTCCAACATCAGCACATCTGTGGTACTGGGTAATTTGTTCTCATAGTTATGGTTCTCCAGGCTACTGGGCTAGAAATTGCCAACCTGAGATAAGAAAGGTGGCCAGTTCTGCAAACTCAGTAGAAATGGTTGAGGAACTTTCTGGAAAGAGGATTCAGCAACTCTCTCTTGGAAGATCATTAGAGAGACTCTAGGGAAAATAACAACTTCACACCTGCCTGGGGATAATGTGGAAACAGATTGTTCTGACTGTGAAATGCTACACTTTCCACCTCCAGGCACCAGGACTAGTTTATTTGGTTCTCCACTGAGGCTCCTGGCTAGCTAAAGAACTGAGAGAATTTCAAGGTGAGAGTGTGCTTTCCCAAGACCAGTTCCTGATGATACCAGGAGATACCCACCTCCCTTTCAGCAGTGACCTCTATTGGGTTGTGGTCTGCTTGTGACCTGGGCACACCTTCTGTGTCTCTCTCCTGTGTCTTTTTACTAATGCCTGTGACTCTGGAGGAAACCTCTTTGAAATTCCTGCCTAGACTCCAACCTTGATGCTTGAACTCTCAGACGTCAACACAGTGCTGATTCTGGAGCACCAATCATCTGAATTTGACAGTGATCGCACAGCAATAGAAAATCCAAACATTTGGGCCAACACCCCAGGCTTATAGGTCTATACTCTGCAACCTGACACCCAAATACTAGGTCATTACATTAAGACAAGGAGGAAAATAGTTTATTCTAACCCATAGAAATAAACAAAAAATACCAGATAGAATGAAGAGGGAAAAAATATTTCCTACGATGGACCAAAATAAAATTACTGGAAAGATCTGAATACAGTATAATTAAATAAACTACCTATAGAAGATTTTAAGACAGTCTTAAGAATGTTCACTGAAATCAGGGGGACTGTGGATGACCATAAAGAGAACTACAATAAAGAGAAAATATGAAACAGTACGAAACAGAATTCCTGGAGCTAAAGATTGCAATAGATGAGCTAAAAAATGTAATAGGCTGAAAAGAAGACTAGAAAAAGCTTTAAATTGAATCAATGAACAAGAAGATAGGACTGTGGAATGCAATTGAGCAGATCAGCAAAGAAAAAGAAATTAAACTAAGACAGCACATGAGATTTATAGGATAACTTCACGTTATAGGAGTCATAGAGCCAGAAGAGGAAAAATAAAGATGCTGAATTCTTCCTGGAAGAAATAATAGATAAGATTTTCCCTAGTCAGTGGATGGAAACAGATATCTAGAGGCAGTAAGTTCAAAAAGTTCCAAACAAAGGACACCTAAGTAGACACACAATATGCATTGTAATTAAGATAACAAAAATCTTAAGAAAAGCTTAAGAGCTGATAGAGAAAAATAAGTTGGATACAAGGACAATCTCATAAAACTGTATGCAGATTTCTCAACAGAAATTTGGCAGGCCAGAAGGGAATGGTAAGATATATTCAAAGTGCTTAAAGAAAAGGATTTCCAACCAAGAATACTCTCACTTACTAGGTTATCTAATGAATTAAAGGAGTAACAGAAAAACTTAGTACACACATTGAATGAAGAAATATGTATAATTCTACGAACTTAGTACAATGAACTAAAGAAAATAAAAATAATCATGCAGTATTTACTCACTGGGGAATGGAACTTTAGAGAGGGTTACAAGATACTGCAAAAGAAATAATTGTATAATGAGATGGAATAGATGATATCTAAAAGAGAAGAGACACTTAGATGAACTTTGCAGAGTGGGTCAACTGTGAATGGGGTAGATTCTATTCCCTAGAACAACAGTTCTGAAAGGATTTTTTTCATATCAATAGCCAAACTATCCCTTGGAAAATTTATAGAAACTTAAATATTTGGATATTGTGATCATCTTACAGATATGGGATGGAACTTCTACCTCAAATTTTGTTTGGCTCTAAAGTTTGATGACCCACACAGCTAGCCATTTGAATGGTTTCAACTAATATAAAGCTTTTTTCTGAGATAAAGTCTCAAATGTCTTTTTTCTTCCTTTTTTTGTTTCTATATGAGAGGATGGATTTTAGCTAATCTTAATGTGCTCATCATTTTACAATATTTGTAAGTCAAGTTATTATGCTGCACAGTTTAAATGTATATAGGGTTGAATGTCAATTTTAACTCAATCGCACTGGAAATATTTCTTGAGTAATGGGGAAAGGAGACTGGCATGGGGTCTTGTGACAGTTAGGTGGTGAACCTGCAATAGGAATTGATTGAGATTTCCACCATTGTCAAAGGAGGGACCAGTCAGACTTTCTGAGCAGCTTACACATTTGTGGGACAGAGTGTTGAAAGAAGTGGTGAACCTTGAAAGCTGTCCTATGACAGACATCAAAAATGGAATTAAACTCTTACACTGGGCTATATACTAGACTCACTGAGTCAGAACCTTTTGGGGTATGACCCAGCAATCTGTATTTTAATCAATCCATCAGATACATTGAAACTTGAGAACTATTTACATTAGAAGGATATGCTGGGGATGTGAACATGTAGTTTACAGGAATAGGAGAGCACTTCGGAGTTTTAGCAGGGAAAGATGAGGCAGCGGTTTATTATCTGAAACTGCTAGGAATAACCATTTTGTGTTAAATACTAATGATAGATATGGAAGGAAAGTAAAATAGATTTATACTAATAAATGCTATGGAATCATTTATACTAATAAATGTTATGGAAATGTTAGCTTATAAAACATGAAACTTGAGAAAGTTTATTTTGATTATGAAATATTTCCCTTTATTATAACCTGCATTATGTGCAGGTATAAAGATTTAATCATCATTACTATGATCTAATTAGGGCTATCTCAAATATCATTTCAACCCATGGATCATTGACTTTCACAGTAATTATCAGTAAAGCAAGTACTGAAAATAATTTAACATTTCAAATTTTATTTTCTTGAAGTATATTTTTGGGAAAAATATATGCTCATTCAACAAACATTGAGTATAAATCTATATCAAATATTCTTTTGAGTCCTGGAGATACATTGTAAAGAGGAGCAGACCTTCCATATATGATTTTTGAAGATATTACAAATAATCAGGTTCATCTCACTCATAATACTCAGAATAATACTCAGCCTTACAGAGTTGGGTTAAATGATTAATTTAGGGATAATCTAACTAAAAGGGCTTAGCTGGGAGGATTTAAACTCAAGTAATAAAATGGTTTGGTCTTATGGAAACTTAGAATCTATATAGTAAATAGAAAAGAAAGTTTCAATCTAAAGGCATTCACAAGTGAAATCTTAAAATACTATAACAAAGTCAAACAAAAATAAGAGAAAAAAATACTATTTGGGGGAACTATTTTATGAGCAAGCATTTGTATCATGCCTGTCATACAACTGGTTGATTTATGGTAACATTTGGTCAAAACCCTGGTGCTCTTTCTCTTGTCTATCTCCTTGACATATTTCCTGTCAGGTGTTTTAGAAACTTTCAGATAGTTCTGAAGAATATTTCAGTGTCTATGTATAATTCTCATTAATCTTAAACATTTTTTATTATCTGAGGCAACAGCAGTAAAACAGATGACTTTGGAGTTGCTTCCAAGATGTTTTTTTACAAAAGCACAGAGATAAGGTTTAACCAGTTCAGGTTGGAGGGTCTCTTTAGGAGTGGTAAGGAAGATATATGCATGTTTTATACTTTACTTATTAGAAAACCAATTCTGAATCAAATAATGTAAATATGACAAAGTTTTAAGATTTTTGAAGGTAAGAGAAACATATGCTGATGTTATGCCATTTCTATAATCTTTTGTAGGTTTAAAATGCTTTATGGAAATAAGATTATCTTACTTGTTTCTAAATGTACATGACAAGTGTATATCTCTTGTACTTTAGCTGTGTATGTGAAAAATATGTTAACTAACATTTTATAAGTGGAACAATATTTAAAAGAAACAAATTTTGTAACTCACTTTGTATGGGATCCAGTAGTAAATCATTTTTAACCATCAATTTATTACACATGGAATCTGCTTAAAATAAGGAATGCATGTAGATTGATGAGACCCAGCGTGACACAGCAGGATGATTACATGATTTCTGTCTCAGAATCTTCATAAGATACACCCTTCCTATCATAGATTAAAGAAGAATAAGTTTGGCAAAAGATATCTTGTGAAATGGATATGTCTTTCTGACATGAATGTATCATAATGTTTTATTATCAATGAAGTGAGCATTACAGTATTGCATTCCTTTAGAGTTTTTTTGTTTTTCGAATTTGTTCTTTGGAATTAACTGTCACAAAAGGAGAAAATGTTCTAAGACTGTAGTAATGAAATTTTTATTTCATCTAGCAGTAGAATTGTGACAAGTTGTTATTCAGATGAGCTAAAATTGCTGGTAATGTCTGTACCTAACAGCTGTGCTTACACTCTGTGTAGGAGTTGGAACTAAGGATGGACCACAGAGCTCAGGAGGCTTCCTACAAAGAAAGAGTCTAACTGATTAAATAAGAATCTTGCCTTTCTATTTGTAATTATAGTTGCTTGCTGATCTTAAAAAAGATAATCTTCTCTATACTTTGATACATATGTCAAATCTTACTTCCTCTTGTGAGGTTGTATAAAGGCAGAACAAGTCGAATGAAACTTAAAATATCTGTACATGGATCCAAACAGAAGACTAAGAAGATGGTTCACAATATTGCTAGTAGTAATTGTCATTAGATCCTTCTACACACCCATTAAGATAAACTAAACTTTAAAAAGCCAAATAAACAAATACAATTTACAAGAGCAATATCAACTTTTGGTGAGCATATGGAGCAACAGAAATTTTCATTGTGTTACTGGGATTATGATTTGATTCAACTGATTTGCAAAAGCAGTTAAAGTCTCTTAGAACTGAGCATACTCTACTCTCTAGCTGAAATTCTACTAAAAGGAGTGTGTGTACCAAAAAAACATGTGTAAGAATGTCTGTCATAACGCTATAGGCGATAGTCAAAAACTTTAAACACCAGCAGAATGGGTACTCTAAAGGGTATTTATATCATACCGTGACATAATACAGAACATTATAAACACATTGTTACACATAACTACATGATTCATTCTTATAAGAATAAGTTAACAAAGTCAGACACAAAAGGGTAAATGTATGTTTTAGCTTTCTCTTCATGCATGACAAATTAATACAAGTTTAGCAATGACTACAACACACATTTATTATCTCACAGTTTTTATAGGTCAAGAGTTCAGAAATAAATAGCTACATCCTATGCTCATGGTCTGACCAGGATGAAATGAAGGAAGGAGTAATGGAACTGCATCTCACCCAAGACTTGATTGAGGGCCTCATCCAACCTTGTTCAAGCTATTTGGTTCTTTGCAATTATAGGACTGAAGTCCATGTTTTATTTTTTTTTCTGCAGACCAGAGTTTGCTGGGAAAAAATTCTCTAGGAAACCACTCTCAGCTTCCAGTCACATGGTCCTCTTATAATATGGTAGGTTATTTCTTTAAGGTTAGTAGGAGAACATTAATAAATTGGAAATTCTCTCCAAGAAAAGGCTCAAGCACTTGTAAGGACTCAACTTGATTAGATCCAGCTCATCAAACATAATCTCCCACCTGGGGAAGTCAACTAATAAGCCATCTAATCAAGGGAATGAACCCCCACTTCATTCACAAGCCCTTCCTATACACAAAGAGAGGGTGATTTACTGATCATGCACAATAGGGAGCAGGAATCTTGAGAGCCATCTTAGAATTCTGTGTTTGAATTATATAATCCTATTCAGAAAAAATTTAAAAACCAAATTTTGGGAAATAAGTCAAAACCATCCTCTCTTCTAAAGGAATATAGTAATAGCTGATATGGAACTCAAGGGTGCTTATAATCTATTTTTGTTTTGTTTTGGTTGTCTGGATGACAGTTATGAGGATGTGTTCACTCTTCAAACTCTTCCATTATGATTTAGTTTTTTTGATATCATGTTATAATTTGATTTATTTTTAATTAAAAAATGAAATAAAATATTGCTGCTTTCCCTCCTTCCAACAATCTATGCAGGTTGATATATATACACACATATATATATCATATATACACATACCAGGGATATATAATATATATATATATATATATATATATATGTATACACACATACCAGGGAAGAGAATGGGGGGAAGGAAGGAAGGAGGCAAAAAAGTGATGATAAAGAGACTAGGACTCTGATGATGCATGGTGTGAAATGCACAGAGAAAGAGGAACAAATTCAGTATCCTAAAATGAATATAGCAATGTAAACAAAAGAAATAATAATGCAATTTAAAAAATAGCATTCTCAGTCAAGACTGAGTGCAGAGAAATTACTTGCAAAATAGGGATTATTTGATGATATAGCTCTGATTTTTTTTATCTGCCATATGGTAAAGTCAGTCAAAATATTTTTGAATCCATATCTAACAAAACAGAACAAAACAAACTTTTCATTCTTAGGAATAAAATTTATATATCCCTCTTTTGGGTCTCCTTTGTTATGCATGGTCAAAATGAAGTAAAACAAACACTGCAAAGACAAGTGTTTTGCCATGATGTCAGTTAGCATACAAATTCACTGATGATTGACTTTCATCCTCTGTTTAAGTCCTTTCTCCCCTCTAAAGATGTCTAAGTTCTAATTTGACTTAAGTTTTAGTTTACTGCTGACAATGGAAGAGGGCTAGTTGGTAAGTGACATTGTCTTATGCTCATTTGGAACCTTTGCAGTCAGTATTTAGTCACTTATATATTATACAGACTTTCATATATTTTGAAGATTACAATCCAATTAAGACAACTTTATATTAACTATATTTTTGAAAAAATTAACCATTAATTTTGGGGTCCCCATTCCAAAATTGTGATAGATTTTGCTATGCAAAATGCTCTCCCTGTAGTCTGCTGAATTATTTCCATCTCTAAGACTTTTGACCAGTGGGAATGATGATGAGGTAGAGTACAGGTCTCTGAGTTCTCATTTCATATTTCAGAGCACTTTTCATCAACTCTTCTAAAATAATTAAGCTTTTTGTTTGGTATCTCATCTTATAACCCCTTTTTTCTTAGTTGTAGCTGTTATCTCCCAAACCCTGGGTCATTCTTTCTCCTTTCTTCATAAGTTATTGTCAAGCTCACCATCACGCTCCAATTATTTCTATCCTAATTTTTGGTGATTTCAATTGATTTCTAGGTAATACTCCACCCATCTGGTCTCAAGTTCTTTAAAATATGTTCCCCAAAATCTTATCCTCCACCATACATCAGCCATCCACACACTAGATAAAATTGCTACTAATAACCGCACCCCCTTTGCAGCATCAATTCTGTACAATTCTCTGACCACTGCCTCCTGTTTTGTTTTGTTTGTTTTCCTTTCTAGGACTTCGATTCTATAATTGTCCACTCCACAAACCATTGATTTTATTCACTTTTCATTATTCCTCATTTTCTTAATATCCTCTCCCTTCTGTTTAAACATTATTGTTAATTGTTAAAACCACACTTTGCATTCACCCTTATTTTGCACTTGTAATGTTTTAAAATCTATACCCACAAAACTCAATTGGTACATTACTGCAACTAGGGAGCCATTCAATATTGTCCCAGTCCATTCACTCTCCATTTCTCAAATCCCAAACATCACCTTGCTCCTCTTTATTCTGAGATGAGGACTTTTTCTAATGAAAGAAAGCCATTACTTTCAACACTGAGGTTCCTTCTCTGGTAAAAAGGGATAACAGATCACCAAAGATACATGCTTTCTTACCCTAGAAAAGATTTTGATACAAGAAACTACTTATCTTGGGGTGCATTTCCTATTTTTCTTTGCAAAGCTATATGATTTGTTCTCACCAACTGAATGTGTCACTCTGTGTAAAGGATTAAGAAGCAAATATTTCTTTTTTTTACTGTCATATTCAATCAGCTTCTTATGGTGGGGGATTACTCTCACATCTTAGGAGAAAGACCAAGGCACATTATTGATGGCACTTCTTTCCTTTGCAAATTTGCATGCAAAACAACCTGCTGAATACCCTTATGAGACTGTTCAGTGAAAAATAAATTGTTCTTGTTAATCCATAGGGGCTTTGGATGTAGATGTTGGAGCAGTTTATATTCAGTAATTTATGAGTATCTCTTCTGACCATATTTCCAGAAACTTTCATCTCCATCTCCTATATCATCCATTTTTTACTATTCACTAGAGTGCTAATATTATCCCATATTAAAAATAATTCTAATTCTGTAGTTAGAGCACTGCACTGAAGAATTTTGTTCCTCTTTTTAGCAAAATTCCTTGAGAAAATTTATATGCACTGTGTTTCACCTCATTCTCTTTTAATCTCACGCTAATTAGGCTTTTGGCTTCATTGTTTCATTAGAACTTCTCGCTAGGAGGTCATCAAAGGCCTTATGCCTGCTAAATCTAATGGTCAGTTCTCAGTTACCATTTCATTGACTTCCTAGTCACATATTAACAAATGCTGCCCTCTTCCTCACTCACTATTTAGTTAGTCACTAAAACACCTTTAAAAACAGGTTTTCCTTCTGCATCACAGATCACTCCTTAAGTTCTTGAATACTCACCTTTATTTTGAGCTCTTCAAAATAAAGATCAACTTAGTGATTCTCTTCATCAGCATTTAACTTCTTTAGTGATATTATCTGCTCTGATGTTTTAATTACTGCCAAAATGACATTACAGATTTCTGTAGTTATTTGACTACTTAACATCTCCATTTGCAGTTGAATAGACATCTTAAATCTATTAAGTCTGAAACTCAAATTGTTATGTCTTTAAACCCAACTTCCTACTTTTTAAAGGAAACCTCAGTTATAACATATTTTCTCCTGTATAGTCAGGTGATTTGTTTTTCTCTGGTTTCTTCAAAGATTTTGTCTTTATCTTTTTTTTTTTTTTTTTTTTCAGTTTGAATATTCTGTGACCTCGCAACTCTGACAGATCTATGAAGAGTTGTAGTTTTCAGTATGTTCAGCTTTTTATTTGTTAGGATGAAATGACAGCTTCCAAACTCTTTACATATCAGAGCAGAAACTGGAAGTTCTCAAGGCATTTACCTTTGATGTGATGACAACCACCCTCCTTTATGTTGCTGAGGCAAAAAGATCTTTCAATCATCTTTGACTTCTCTTATTTTCATAGCTTAATAAAACATGAGTAAATCCTTCTGTCTCCCTGTCATAGACGTATCTTGAATTTGAACAAATCATACCATCCTTTATTGCCACTTTTCTTTGGCACCCCAGTGTCTTGGTTACAGCAATTTAGCTACTTGTCTGATCTTTCTGCTTCAACCTTTGCTCAATTACAGTCTTAAACCTAAAACAATCAACAACAGCGGTCCCTTAAAATTGTGAGTCAAGTCATGTCATTTCTTTGTTCTGAAAACTTCAGTGTCTTCCCATTTAAATAACAGTAAAGCGAAAAGTTCTTTAAATTCCCTCTAAAGTCATACAGGAGCTCTATCACCCCTAACCCCTACCCTAATCTATTCCACCTCTGCTAAAGTCACACTGGCCTCTCCATTTCTCCCAGAACACAACACTGTTATGACTTAGTGCCATAGCCATGGCTGGTCTCACTGTATGAAATGTCCCTACTTCAGTATCCATGTTGCTCTGTTATGGCTCTCCCTGGGACAAACCAAGTGGGCACTCTTTGGAAGTATTTTAGACAGATTTATTATGTGTGTGGGCTCAGCAGGGATCCTTCCCCAAAGGCTGAGCATGGGTTTCAGGTTAGGGTACACTTATATAGGTTAGAGTAAGCATGGGAAGAGAGAGATGTAAATTAGAATGGGGATTACAAGCATAAATGCAAGTTAGTCATTTGTAAATTCTTTACATGGGCAATACACACAGGATTCAGTTTACAAGATACATATTTGAAACACACTCACAAGATTCTGCTTGCAGGCAATGAAGGAAGTTCTTTATCTGCTGGTGGTTTATCAGTTGTCTCTGGCATCCCAGTGAGCCCAGACCGCAAGATATTTTATGGCTCTGCTAGCTGGAGTGGTTTTTATGACTGCCTTCATGGCTACTGGGAATCGGCAGACAGGCCTTTTTCCCTCACAGCTTATTTTCTGATTTCCTTCAAATCTTTGCTTAAATATCTTTGTGATGATCCATACCATGAAAACCTTAAAAAATGTTACCCTATTCTTTCACTCCATTACATTCCAAATTTCCCTTACCTTATCCTATGCAATCATCTTTTATACAGCCCTTATCACCTTCAAATATACAATATTTTATTATAAAATATATATTACAATAATGTATTGTACTTATATTACTCTCAAGGCATACTACTAGAATATAAACTTCATGGGGAATATGGGAAGGGATTTTTGTCTGTTATATTCATTGATGTATTAAAAATAGCTAGAATAATGTCTGGGTCTGAATAATTTGCAGAATGCATGAACAAAGTCACAGTATCATTGTTTAGTTTTACATTTAAGATAATTTTATTTCCAGATTGATACACACAATACATGTATAGAGCTTAACACATACTCAACTTAGCAACAAATACAATAAATGTAGATAATCGATCTTCAAAAATGCTCATAGAATAAAAAGTTTTAAATATTTGCAATTATTTATAAAATGAATGGTGGTTCTTAGCATAATAGACTAGTGCTTTAACAAAAATGGCTAATGATTCATGTTCAAACATTTTTTATATATTAATTGTACTTCTGAAAAAAATTTCTGTGCTGTCGATAGAAATGTGGCATTCTAACTTTCTTGGATATTTAATATCCACTTACACAGTACCAGGACACATCAGTCCTGAGTTCCATTGTTCTATTCTTTATTAAAAGCTATTTTAAGCCAAGTTAAGCTATGACTTATTATACATCCT
Source organism: Solenodon paradoxus (assembly GCA_004363575.1). NCBI lineage: Eukaryota > Metazoa > Chordata > Mammalia > Eulipotyphla > Solenodontidae > Solenodon > Solenodon paradoxus. The sequence goes on along the minus strand of RJWH01000318.1, from coordinate 344,411 downwards.
GGTAGTTATCAGTACATTTTGATTATATTATTTTTTTTTATTTTACCAAAACATATATGATTTAGTTAATTTTAAGTCTGAAAGAAAAGTATAGATAATCTCGAACACTAAATTCAAATATTTAAAGTTTTTAAATACTGTTTTCAAATGACTTCATATGTGAATAGCCCTGTAAATGACATTGAGCAGTGACGATGTCATTTCATGATGACTGCATACCCATCTCCTTACAGATCATCAAATTATAAAAAATACTGTGTTTGCTATCATTATTCACTGATTCTCTACAGATAAATTACAAGATTAATGTGTGCCTTCCAAATTGATCTCCTACTCCAGATCAAATATATACATATATATGTATATACATATGATGGTTCATAAAATTCATTCTACTTTCCATTTATTAAAAGCTGTTATTGACAAAATTTGTTGAACAGTGAACTACATACTTGATATATTGTAATAGAAAGGGTTCCCTAATGTGTTTGAAGAAGAGAATATCTAGTCACACCATGAATTAAGCCTTGGAAGCAAAGGAAAGAGAAAAATGAAATAATATTATCAATTTGGCAATTTGGAGTGGGAATGATGCTTCTAATCTGAAGAGGGAAAAGTCACAGAAATTGTAAGTATTTATTATTGAAAAATAGAGTGCTTATTTGTTTCCCAGAATTTACTCCAGTAAGGATCTCCATGGAAAATTCATATAATGATATTTTTATAATTATTATGACTAATTACAAGTTAATTTTAGAAGGAAATATTAGGGGCCATATTAGGGGTTAGACATAGGAGCATATTTATATGTTCTACCTCCTTGAGGAACAATACTAGCATATTATTTGGAATCATCTAAAATGAAAAATCTACTAATTCTCATTCATTTACTTATATAATAAATCATTTATTTTGATAAGCATGAATTTAGGAACATTTATATTCAGAATTTCAGTATGATTATTCTTTTTGCTGCTCAAATTATTCCAATTTTGGCCATTAGAGCTGATTTGGTCAGCCCCTACATCCCTTTGTTAAAGGAACCTCAGATATTTGTTTCTTTTTCTTTTTCTTTTTTTGAAATTTCCTTGTATTTTAACACCATCTCCAAGACCATCTTGTATGTTTCCTATTCCAGTCTTACAAATCAGTCATTTATCCAAGGAACCCTGATTTCTTTCATTTTTTTATTTTATTTTTATTTTTTAAAGGAAAGATGAGGCAGGAATGAGGGTGACTAGGCAGGCAGGCAGGAAGAGAGGTTGTGAACCCAAGTCCTTGGGACGTATGTGGACTAAGACACCTGAGGTCTGTGTAATTAACCACTAAACAACAAGGGTATGTTGACTGGAGAATCATCTTAGAAACTAGGATCGGACACTGGGTATGCTCAACAGTGTTTGAGTGTAATTATTCTAGGATCCTTTAGCAACACATTTTGTAATTATTGTATGTATAATCCATGTGTGCACACATCTATAAAATAGTTTTGTATTTAGCTATCTGTATATTATGCTAAACATGAGTTCACACTAATGTCACCAACTCTAATCCAGTATCACATGACATCTTCTAACTTTCACTCTTCATTTCAACAGTAAGAAATCTGGCTCTTGTCATCTGTCATCCATTTACCAGATGATTTGATCCCAGAATACAACTACATTGTTCCAGAATTGATAACTCATAACCATAAGAAACTTTGCCAACTAGAGGACAGTGTTTAAGACCATTTTTGTTGTCTTTAGTTTTATAAACTCTACATTTTCCAAAGCTTCTTATATTTTACTTATTTTCCTCTACCTACTTCAACTGAGATAGCACACAATTGTAATATAGTTAGATTATTTTGTCACAGTTTATATTTCACCATTAAATTTCCCCATGAACTGATTTTTTTTTTAATTTGAGTAAGTTAACTTTCCCTTTTGTGCTGGAATGTTTTGTGACTCGACAAACGTAAACTATCATGTGTACTACTGGAATTTAATGCAGAACAGTTTTACAATTCTTTTCTAATTTACTGATATTTATTAAATCTTTTGTTCACAATGTTACACTCATGTTTTGAATAATGACATTGTGTCTCAATCAATATTTCACAATTCTGTAAAAAGAAGCTCTCAATACTTCAATTATTTAACTGTCCCTTTCACAAACTCTTAGAAACCACTGATATCATATCCTTTCGTGTTATTTTTCCTTTTTCCAGAATGTCATATAAGTGGAATCATACAACATATAGCATTTTCATACGAGTGTCTTTCACTTAGCAGTATGTATTTAGGATTCATTCATGTCATTGTGTGGATTGTATTGTGTGAATAGTATTCAATTTTATGTAAGTATCGCAGTTTGCCTACCTTTTTAAGTATATCTAAGTTTCTTTTAATTTTTGAATAAAGCTTCTATAAATATATAATTTTTTGGTGTGCTTATGATATTTCAAATCAATTGGATAAACAGTAGCATGACTGCTGAATTGTATTGTAACACTTTGTCATGTTTATAAGAAAGTGCCAAACTGACTTCCATTTTATAGTCCCAGGAGCAATGAATAAGCATACTTGCTGCTCCAAATCTTGCCAGAAATTAGTTTTTTCAAAATTTTGAATTCTAATTATTCTAATATATATGTAATATCACTTCATTTGTTTTAATTTGCATCTCCCTAATAGCAATTGTCGTTAAGCATCTTTTAATATTCTTACTTAGTATTTGCTTATCTTCTATAGTAAAATATTTGTCACGATGTTTTCAAAATTTTATAAATTAATTTATTTTCTTATTGTTAAAGTTTAAGGCATCTTTTTATATACTAAATAAGGTCCTTTATCAAGCATATGTTTGCAAATATTTTCACCACTGTCTTTTATAAGCAATGTTTGGAATAAAATTCAACTTTTCAAATTTGTTGTTCCTAGATTGTACTTTTGGTGTTCCATAAAGACTAATTCTAATAACCATTGTCACTTTAATTTTATCATGCTTTTTTCTTGAATATTTTAGGTTGATAATCTATTTTGAGTCAATTATTTTGGAAAGTATAAGATTTATTTTTATGTTTAATCTTTTGCACACTGATATTCAGTTGTTCTAGCATCTTTTGTTGAAAACATTTACCTTTCTCTGTTGAGTCTATCTCTGTGAACAATCAGTTGGCTATTTTATATGGACTATTTCTGTTCTTTTGTTTAACTCCTTATTAATTCTGTGAATCACTCTAACAAGTTAATCTCATCTGTGGAAAGGCTTTCATTTATAGTCAGCTGGTCAGTAACACATGTAACAACCTGGACTGTGACTGGCAGCTGAAGAGGATGAGAGTGAAACCTGATGCTGCCTCCTGGTAGATATTATTAGAATTGAACTCTTTGACACCCTCCTGGTGTATAGCATGTATAGGAGGAATGAGGTAACCAAAAAAATTAGACTTTAGAAATGGTAACATTCTATAAATCTTAGTAAATCCCTAGAGAGTTAAAATCCATTTTCCTTCCAGTCAATGAAATTTAATTATTTCTTTTTCAAATATAGTATGAGGTCTAGATGGTTTTGTTTTGAGCAGTGCATTGAGTGCTTTAAGAAGCCATAGGACAAGTAGGATCTAAATAAGAATTTTCTTGATATTTTAGGATATAAAAGCATTGAAGCTTTTTTCTTTTTAATGATTCAGATGTGATCAATCGGTGACTGCTCCATGCATGATCAAGAATGTGAATTTCATTGTTGGATAAAATATTCTATGATGATAAATTAGGTAAAGCTGATTGCTAGTGCTAACATATCGCCTCTATTTCCTTACTGATTTTCTCCATACTTAAATTGTTTATTACTGAAGTTTTGAAGTCTCCAACTATACTAGATCTGTCCATTCTTCCACCTGGATCAGTTTTTGCCTCATGTATTTTGATGTTCTGTTATTATGTACCTACATTTTTAGGATTGTGCTGAAACAAGGAACTAGAGAAACCTCATTTTTGCTGGGTTACTCTAAAGATCACAGAGCCCTGGGGTCCCGCTTTCCAGATAATCCTCTAGGAGTGAAACAAAAACCTTGGAACTGCCCAGTGGGACCTTGGTTGGAGGGGTTTCTGTGAGTGAGCTGAGATCTAGGAAGAAGTTAAATGTGAACAGAATATCTTAACATGTTTAGGGTGTGACCTTTACTTATGCAAACTGACCTCTACTTTAGACCACTTATGCACATATCCTGACACACCCAACACACCCAGGGGCTCTTAAGAGAATTGCAGATGATACCTGGTGCCTAGCTAGTTCCATGGAAGCCATGATTGCGCCTGTCGAAAATTATTAACTGCCTTTGCTCTCTGCACCTCTCTGTATGCCTATATAAACCCTGAGCTACCCACACAGATTATCACATGATTTGAGTGTTTTACTCCTTGCAGTCGCTGGCTTAATAAATCTCCTCCGAAATTAACAATTTCTGGCATGTCTCTTTGATCTCGTTGGTTACTTTGTAACAGTGCTGTCTTTGGAAGAAACAACCTCTTAATCTTCCTATATCTGCTATCTGCTAATTTTTTTCTTTTTTTCCCCTAAATATTAATTTTCCTTGTTTTGAAGTCTTCTTCAAACTAATATGGCTACTCCAGTGCTATTTGATTGGTGTTTTTATATCTTTCTCCATGCTTTGCTTTTAACCTACAAATTGTATATTTATATTTAAAATGAATTTTTTTGTAGACAGCACACATTTAAAAAAACTAGTCCAATATTTTATCTTCTAATTGAGTCTTTATATCATTCATGCTTAAAATTACTATTAAGATATTTAGATTCAGATCTACCATTTCAGTAATTGTTTTCTACTCATTGCATTTGCTTTTTTGGGTTTTTTTTTTTTTAATCGTTTCTTATTCTTACTTCTTAAATTTCATTACACACTTCATACAATTCTATTTTATATCCTCTTTTAGTGTGTAATAATTCTATTTAAATTCGGTGATTACCTTATTGTTTATAATATACATTTCAAAATAATGTAAGTATTTCTTCAAATAAGTATCACATGTAGTGTTCAGCAGCTTCTGTCCAGCTAAACAGATCCCATCGGTAAATCACTTTTCATTTACAGCTCTAGGGGTGTCAGTTTGCTCTGAAACTTAAATTCTCTGATGTATCCTATAAAGTTACTGATAATCCACTTGCTTTTACTTATATTAAGGGCAGAGTGACAGTTTCCAAATTCCATATATTAAAGCTGAAAATGTATGCCTTTTTTTATTCCAATATTAATAGATTTGTGTCAAGAAGTTTTTCTTTCTTTTTTTTTTTTTTTTTTGACTTTCTAACGTTCTCCTTTGAGAATTAAACATTTGTAATATTTGGGGAGAGAGAGAACAAATGCATATTCTTTTAGCTTAATGGTTTTTGATGTGCAGATATAGAAAACTGAAACAATAATAGTTAAATTTGTTGAGCACTGCTAGTTGTTAGTCATTACAGGGAAGGACATGAAGTTCAGAAAAATTCAATGTGTTTTTCAATACAATTAGTAAGGGGCATTATGAATTCAAATACAATATTATCTAACTGCATAGCTGTTCTTTTAAAAATGCCGTCACTCTACCAATACTGACATTCTCATAATTTCTAATAATCTCTCCTTTTAGATGAGCAACAAGAAATGAATACTTTATTTGTGCCTTTCAGTTATTTTGTGCATAATAGTGATTTTAGGTATTTCTTCTCTATCTTACTGAAGATTGGCATTTGGCATAGTTCGTAAAAAGAATTTCAAAGGAGCACATTTAATGTGTCAGTGCATAAAAAAAAAAGGAAAAAAATGCCATGCCCTGAAAATGTGCCAAATAATAAAGATGAGAAACTACAAGATCCAAGTTATTATTTTTGAGACTAAATGTAGATATATCAACTGACATGGTACTGCTATGGGAGGAAAGAGTTCTTTAAAAGTCAGGATACCCGAAACAAAGAATAGCAGAGTGAACAAAAAAATAATGTGCAATACATGGAGATGGAAAATGAATAGTCAAGATTTCTTTTAAAAAAAGATGTACCTATATATTTCGTAGATTATCAAATGAATTTAAAGATATCTATAGGCAAATGCACTTCAGAAGAATTTCCTTTCTCTGATAATCATAACTGGCATTTTAAACAACATTACTATGATCCAGTAACTACTAAGTTAAAATCTTGTATCAGAAGAGACATACTTAAGAGTGGTGAAATTTCACAGAGAATTGTAATAACCATCTCTGATATTTTGACTGGTTATCTTACTGTATTTTCATGATAAGGGAGTGCAAAGTAATAGAAAACTTTATAACAGATTTAATTTTCTTCAGGGTATTGTCAATTTTCTCTCTAATAGATTATTTGGTATACAGTGAGAAATTTGTAATTTCAGTTTCACAAAGTTGACTGCAGATTTATTAGATGGCAACATTCATGGATAACACTGAACCATTTTATGAAACAGCTCACGATATTGTACTTATTCAGGTTGCAGATACTGACACCGGAGTTAGGTGACAGCCACTGTCGGACAATTGTGAAGAACCATCTATACCTAGTGTAAGTTGGTTGTATGTATTTTTCAGGTTTTATACATCATATGTCTTTACAATTATATTTTGAATGAATATTTAATTTGGGATGCATGAGTCAGTTTTAATTGAAACAGTTGAATGGCTTCCCTTAAGTGATGAGATCTGCAATATATGTCTATAGCAAAAATATGATAGAAATAACTAGCTAAGATAGAGATCCCCTATGTTTAGTAATTTCAACTATAAATTTTTACCAAATTAAGAATAGAACAATTAATAGTCTTTTATTAAATTCATTTTTAGTTATTGCATTTTATGTTTCAATTTAGCTGCTATGTAATTATCTTTTCATTGTGGGATATTCTTCTGTGCTTTCTTTTGTCTAAAAACTGTGTGAATTTCTAACAGCTATTACATTTAGAAACATATTTCTCAACTTTTTAAAAGTTCCAATGGGAGAGGTTTCCATGAAATCAAAGTATGTTAGAATACAATATCTTGTTTAGGCACATCTGTTGACCCTGAACAGCAAGAAGCCAGGATTGATGATGCTAATGTTACCTTTATTTTGTATTAAAAGAAACTGAGATATAGAAATAGCCGGTCTTTAAAGGTTTATATTTACAAAGTCACCTGTGCAATAAAATGCTATTGTGTTTGAGCTTCCTGGTTTGGAGAGCAATAACTCAATTGAAAACTTCTTTTGGCTAATAATGTAATATCTAAAACAGGGTGAAGGAATGTATATGACATTACTGTCAGTTAATTTTTATTAAATAAAACTAAATGAAAACAAAAAGGAATTGAAAATAGGTAAATATCCTTCACATGAGCCCACCTCCCGTTTCACAGTCTTGCTGCCAAAGTCCAAATGTTTGTATTATTTTTATTTTCTCAGTTTATTTGCATTTGTTTCATATTCCAAATACAGGTGAAAGCATCCAATATTTGTCTTTCTCCTTGGAATACTGTGAACTCTTTATTAAGATATGCTTTTAATTGTAACCTAACAAAATTTATATTTTTATAGCCTTCAACATTTGAATGAACACCTTACAACTGAGAGCTATAATAAGTCCTGTAATTCCCCTTGATATGGATTTCCTATTGCATTGGTGACAACTCTCGTTGCTTGCTTGTTATAAGCTTACGAGAAAATAAAACAATTAGATTTTATGTGTAAATGATGCACTCTCCAAAAGATTTTGCAATGGCTCTAACAGATTTGATGTGAGAAATGAATTTTAACAAGGTAAAAGAAAATCAAAGGATGAAGGGGAACAGTTCTCTTGAAGATACCACTTTTGTTGGAAATGGCATTTGTTATCAGTAAAACATCATCCATTATGTTTTTCTTATTTAATGTGATGAATTTGAGATTTTATTATTTGGATCTTTGTTTTTAATTTGTCAAAGTGTCTTAGTTTTACTTTATAAACTGTTATCCTAATTAATTTTTGCGCAATTTTGTTTATATTTAAAAACATTATAATTAAGTTATTTAAATCACTGAAGGTGTCATGATTTTTGCCCACTTGAAAAGATTTAAATTTGAGAAGCATGACTATGACGGACAAATGCAGGAGCCAATTATGTGATGCAACCTGTATTATGCAAGTACAGTGATTCCAGACATAGCCGTTTCTAGCATGTGTATTTTATAGCACTTCAAAGAGTTTATTTTGTTTTTGATTAAAATGCTCAAAAATTCCTTCTGGTCAATAGCATTATAATTAAGATATTATTTTTATTTTGACTTCAAACTAGAAGGAAAAAGGCTACTTCATTAAGCAATCAAAGGTGTCAAACGTAAAATAAATTGTTTCTCAAATCTACAGTGCAAGCAGTAGGTTCAATTTGCTCACATAGGCAAACTTTATTTTGAAATGTCCAATGTATAGATGAAGATTTTGGTTGACAAGCAAACTTTGGTATGGAATAGACATAGGTAAAATAGCTATATCTATATTTTCATAAAGAACTTTGGGACAATTCAGGTAGCCAATTTTACCTTGGGCATAAGGATATTTGGAACATTAGATTGCAATTTATTTCCAGGTTTCAACAGATATACTAAATGCATAGATTTCTTTACTGTGTGATGTTTATTTGGGTAGGAACATTATAGATTGTACATACATCCTATCTCAATTAGGTATTCACTGTATTCAGTAACCCTTGTATCTACCATACTGTCCTCCTCTCTATGCATAAATATCTTCAAACGTTCTTTTTTTTCATTTCTTATGTCAAAGTCTCTCAACCTTAACTCCACTTGAAAATCAATGGAAAAGCTTTAAAATATTCTGAATCTCAGGATACTATACACACTAATACAAATTATAATTCTAAAAATGGAAAGAAGTTACCAGAGTTTTTAGAACATCTTCTGGTGATACCAATGTACTGTCAAGATGGAGAACTACTGCCCCAAATCATAATATTTCACTCAAATGGAAGTTTATTTTTGTTCTTTTAAAATAGAAGCAGTCATCTCCAAGAACTTTCACAGCCCTTTGTTAATATAGAATGATTGTTCCATCTTCATTATTCTCCTCTTTGCTTCATTAAGAGTGAGGTATGTATACCTTCAGAATAGTAAAACTCTTGTGTCCTGATTAGTGATCCAATACTTTATATTTATTTCGGATACTTATAACTTCTGGTAACTCTCCATTAATGATGCTATTATTTACCACTGACTTGGGGTAGTGATGGCAGATTCGGCTATTCTGATTTGTAATTTCATTCCTTTGACTACAGAGAAATCTGAGTGGTTTACCTTACATTTACTTTATAAAGTAATACTATGAAAACTTCAACATGAGCCATGTGATTTTTTTGACATCAATTAATAATCATGGAAGGATCAACAATTTCTTTAAGTGTTATAGATTGATAATAAATGCTAATTAAATCATTAATTCTATACTATTCTTTCGCAGTCCTTTGTAAAGTAAAATGTTTCTCAATTAAATGTTCTTATTCAACTGCTTTAACAAAAGTGTCCATGTAAAAGGAAAGAACACATAATTCTTCTGTTTTAGGTATAATATTTTAAAGAATAGAGATGATTTTTCAATGACATTGAATGGTGAAAGTTTTATTATTATAGTTTCCTTTTACTGGAAATCTCAATCTTTACAATTTAAGTACTGATTTGTTATACGTTATAATATTAAAAAATTCTAAATGACAATGTCACTATTAATACAAAAATAAAACAAGTCTAAATATTACAATTATTTTAGTTTCTTTTGCACTTTTGAATATATTCCACTGATTTTGTATAGTTGATTGTTTTAAAGTCACTTATGATAAATTCTTTCTCTGTTACTAAAATTTTTTTAAAGGAAAGGTACAATCATGAATGAAGATGAGTAGGTGAACAGGCAGGAAGAGAGAGGAGAAAGAAGCATTTCATTGTTTTTTCATCTTAGTTGTTCACACTGGTTGTTTTTCCCCCTTGCCCAGGACTTGAATCCAGGGATACATGTTCTATGCTCCTTTGGAGGCAATTGACCTAACCACTGCTACACCAAGGTGTGCCTGAAGTTTTTTTGTTTTTGTTTTTGTTTTAATCAGTTTGGCATATATTTAAGTTCATCTATTCAGTTTATTTTGTTTTAGATATTTAAATTTTGTTTTTCATTGTTTGAAAAACTAATGAATTTTTTATGACTAAGAAGTAAAAACCATTTAAATGCTTTTACTATACAGGGTCTCTGCTCTCATATGTGGAAATTTTTCTGTTTCATGTTTATCATTCTATTTTGTTTCAAATACAAGACTGTGCATAAGTATATTGCTTCATTTAATTAATTTCTTACATGAAGTAATCATACAATTTATATCTCACATTGCTTTTAAAAATCAACTGTTTATCTCAGAGATATCAATTCAGAGTTTAAGACATCCATGCTGAGTGATGTACCACATATACAATGGTCCCATTATACCAAAGAGCTAAGGCATGTAGTAGTTTATACCATCTAGGTTTGTATAATTACACTCTATGATTTTTGCACAACAAAATCACCTAACCGCACATTTCTCAGAATGTTTCCCTATGATTAAGTGACACACAACTGCATTCTTATTCTTTATTTTGACTGTTTATACCATTTCACCAATCTTTTGATTTTGGACATTTAAGTTTTTTCCAATATTTTATTATTAGACATAACACATTAACCTGAACATTTATTGGTAGATTTTATTGAAATAGATACTTTAGTACTATGCAGATTTACTTCCATGTACTCAACAACTTTTTACATTATACAAAGATTATGCTTTTTTTTTAAAGGAAATGTGAAGACAGGAATGAAGACAAATGGACAGACAGGAGGAAGCATTTTATTTATTTTATTTAGTTATTCATCTTGGTTGAGTCCCCCTGGCCCCAGGACACAAACCTGAGTCTTGGGATGTATGTGGACTGCACTTAGCTAGTGGTGGTAGACCTAACCACTATTATCAGGGCAGTGGCAGTTGTATAAGAATAGTATAAAATATTCTTATAAAAATTCAGTGTTGTTGGTGGTTTCTAATAAAATTTAGTTGTTAGACTGTAGGATATTTCAGCTGAATGTTACTGAGTTACATTAGGCATTAAAATCACTTAGCATTAGGTATGGTGAATTATGAGATGTTGGGGAGAAGGAGGGAGCAAGAATATGTTAGTTTTTATAAAGTATGTTTGCATCATATTAGGCAAAATTTTGTCAGTGTTATCCTACGTACTGTGTATTGAATTATTAATGAGAATCTTCATTATTGCCCAGATCAAAAATATTGCAGCTTCAGAACAGTAGTGGCGTACACATGCAAATTTACAAGTCCCTGCAACAAAGGCAAACGTTTGGTGACTGGTGTTTGCCAACATCAACAGCAGCTGGTGACCTTACAGTCTAGGTAGCAACACTTTATATTCCTCTAGTCTAAGGATTTTAATACTCTCCTGAATTTGTTATTTTGAATTAATCTCACTTTTATGCTTTTTCTCTTCTAACTCTTCCACAATTACAAAAACATTTTCTAGTACTAGATCTTCTTTCTTTGAAAAAACCTGGAGAGGATTCTATTTTCCTGTCCAAACAAAAATGTGATATATTAATTTTCATACCCTAGATTTCATTTAATTCATATTTGCCCATATTTCAATTTCTCTGTTTCTATGGTGGACCATATATGCTGAATTTTTATTTTATTATTTGATTACATCTGAAAGTCTCTTTTACTATTTAAATTTATCCTGCTTAAATGTGCTTTAAGATCTGTTTATATTAGGAAATATTTCTACCATCATACTTACATCTTATTATTTAAGATATTTTATGTTTTACTACTTTATTTCTCCTTTCTTGATTCCACTGGTTTGGATTATTCCTGCTGGCTTAAAAGTCATTCGTTCTAATTTTAGTTTTCTTCTTAGTCTTTTCACAGTCTCTTCCACTTCTAATTGAGCGTCTTCTTTGTCTACATCATTATTTATTTTGTTCTTCTTTAAGATTATGGCAGATAAAATATAAGGCAAACTGACTTTCAGAAGCTTAGCTTTTGATACAGGAGATTTGTTGTAAGAATTTTATTATTACTGAATTTCACCAAAGGTTTTATGCTTTAGGCCTGCTACAAAGGTTAAGGAACCTGCATCTTATGTATAAATATAAATATCTACTTTAAATGTTATGGAACTTTAGAGCATATCACTCATTTAGTCCCCTAGATCCTGTTTCCTAAACTGTTAATGATTAATGTGCAATAAAACCAGTTACCTGGTAGAGATGTTTGGAAATTAAAGATAATGCTCTCTTGTACATGCCTGGTGATGATGGGATTAGATAAATGACAACAACAATAATTTGTAGTCATACCATGAGTTATAGTTTCACTTTGTTTGTTTTTGTTCTGGGGAGCTACTGGCTTTTCCATACAATTTGATGTGTTCTCAAACATCAGAGAATAAATCCTACTTAACGGGACTAGTGGACAGCATTCTTCCTCACATTTGACTCACTTAGAATTAACTGGAAGATTAAACATGCAAATTAGCAAGTTATATGCTCCAATGTGAATTCTACAAAATCAAGTTAGCACATATATTATTGTGAATGGCCCCACCTGTTTCAAGTCAATGATAGGTGGCTGTGAGAGGATATTGTGCTTTCATAAATTTTTAAAGAGATCAGTTTATTTGATAGCAGTTTGCTCTTGAAACAGGATGGCATTTATCACATTGTAGACCTTTCTCATATAATGTCTTTCACAGCATGTATATTTTTGGAATCCCTGTTCTGAAGTAAAAGATAAACAAACTATCATCCAAGAAGTATAATGCTTTACAGAAACAGCATAAATCTCTTGTGTTCTCCCATAAATATCCCTTCGTGACTGGATCTTGGGATTTCCTAGAGCAAAATGTGCTTTTGGTAATTGATGCTCCTCGGCTAACGTTAATCAAATGAGTTTATGAGCAACAAACCTAAAATACCCATTGATATTTTTCTGTCATTCGGTAGATGGAAAACAGACTTTTAACAAGCAGAACCACTAGATTACTTCAAGATTTTCAGTGGAATTTCACTCTCTTCTCTTCCTGTTCCATTCACTCACTTATCTTAAACTTTAATACCCCCATGTACTGAACTCCCTGTCATCTACTTTAGGACTTCTGATCAGACATGCCACTAACAAGAAGGAAAGATGAGACAACACTAATGTATGGGAAGTTGGTTTATCTACATAGTAGACACAATGCCAGTGGGATAAGGGAGAAGTATGCATGTTCTCTACATGTATCTTCACAGAGGGTTGATGCTTATTATTTAACGATTCCATATTTGCAAACTCCACTGCTCTCCAATTTTATTTTTTAACCTAAAGCCTAGTACTCATGGTGCTCTCACACTGGTTTATAGACATGCAGAAAGAAAAAGAATTTGATACACTAACTTTCATACCCGAAATGAGTCAACAAGGTCAACAAGGTAACCTTCTACCTTCTATTTCAGCCCCTATACTTCAAACAAGTGTCTATTCACACCATTTTCAGTGCTACCTTTGTGCTATTTTGTTAGTGAATTCACTGTTTAGAATGGCACCAAACTAGATAATGTTGGAGGTTAGGTGATGACTTTTTTGATACATAATCAAATTCATTATCTATGATAGAAAAAGTCACTAAAGTTGAAATTCATTGAAACTGAAAACTTCTGCTCTGCAAAAGACACTTCTAAGAGAATGAAAAGACGAGCCACAGTCTGAGAGGATATGGTTGTGAAAAAAGACTTACCAAATTGAAAAAAAACAAAAAACAAAAAAACCTCTTAACACTCTATAATAAGAAAACAGATTGAAACATGGGTCACCTCACCAAAGAAGAGATGCAGATGGCAAATAAACATTTGCAGAGATGCTCTGCATCATGTGCCATCAGGGAAAGGCAAATTAAAATAATAAATATAATACACACTTATTTGAATAACTAAAATATAAAAAGAAGTTAACACTAAATACTAGCAAGTATGTAGAGTAATACTCATTTATTACTGGTGTGAATACAACATAGTACAGAGACTTTGAAAGAGAGTTTGTGTTTTTATATAAAATTAGTCATATTTTTACTATACAATCCAGCAATTGTGTTCCTTTTTATTTATCCAAGTAAGTGGAAACTTGCATTCTCATAAAAGCCTGCACACAGAAGTTTATAGCATCATTAGTCATGATTTCCTAAACTTGAAAGTAGCTAAAATATCTTTCAAAAGGTAAATAAATGGGTTATATTGCAGTTTATTAAAAAATGCAATATTCACTGGTACAAAGTATTGATCTATCATGCTATGAAAAGAGGAGACATTTTAAATGAATATTACTAAGTGAAAGAAAGCAAACTGAAAAGGCTACCAACTGAAGGATTCTATTTCACGACACTCTAGAAAAGGCAAGATTATGGAGAGAGTAAAAGACCATGGCTTGTCATGTAGAAGAAAGGAAGCCGCACCCCAGTTTCTAGCTGCTGAGGACCAACAGTGGCCACCCAGCCACCAGGTGCCTGACAATTTAGACTGGCTGAAAAGCTATTGATTAGATAAAAGGATCCCCTTCTGAGAATGGGACCCTATGTGCATTTTACAGTTATGTGTGTTATCAGTGTGAGGAATTCACAAATGAATAACTGAATTCCGTTTGTAATTCCTGTTCTAATTCACACCTTTCCCTTTCCCTCACCAAAAAAAGTGTAGCCCAAAAGTATTTTGGGGCTCAGATTCTATATCTGGCCCGCACATAATAAAGTTATCTTCATTACTTCTAAAACAGCACTGTTTGGATTTTGTCAGTTGAGAGAGAGCTATTACAGTCAGAGGTTAAGCAGGATGCAGGATGAATGAGTAGAGCACAGAGAATATTTAGGGCCATGAAAATACCCTGTACGACACATGTCATTGTACATTTGTCTATACTCATAGATAATACAACACCAAGAGAGCACTCTAAAATATTTAAACTATGGACATTTGTTAATTTAAAAAAACAAAACAAAACAAAATTTAAAGATTAGATTTAAACAAAAATAAAACTTCATAAATTTTAAGAAAGACATAGTGCATTTAAAGATGCAATGAACTCAAGCAGTCTAAAAGAATCAATGCCAAATGGCAGTAATGAGACCAAGAGGATCTATCTAAGGTTAGGTCATGTGTTTTAGATGAAGTTCTAGCAGAAGATGGTCAAAAGGGAGAGAAACAATATGGAAGATAGTTACTGAGATGTAAAATCTTTGTATCTTTAGATCAAAATTGAACTCATAGAAAGAAGGTAAAGATATACTGAAACTGAAAAACTGTAAGAATACAGAAAAAAATATAATTGTCTCAGAGAGAAAGTGAATCTTCTATAAAGATTCATTCTCAAGCAGAAATATGAGAATTATCTTCATTAACAAAAATAATATAGAGAATGAATTAAATCTTAAAAGTTTGAAAAATATTTCAGCTTTGATTATTACATTAAATAAAAGTTTTATTATATGGGCATAATAAAGATATTTTTCCTTCATATTCTAAGGAATTTACCATCATTTTTCCATAGCAAAGCAAATACTAAAGGATAGGTTTCCACAATAAGAAAATAATAGAAAGATAGAACTGACAAAAGACTACATATTTTTACGTCAGAATTTCAGGGACTAAAAGCTCAAGGAAAACTGGGATTGGTGGGCTCTAAGGCGCATGAAAAGTTATTATGTAAGAGATATGGAAATGGAGTAGAGAAGATCAGGCAATAAATATTATACACTAGTGCACAGGAATCAGTTATTTTATACTAATGACACTATTCTACAGATTTTTACCTCCAGCATTTTTAAAACCTCCTTGTTTAATTTCTTCATTATACCAGTTGGAAATGACCATCTCTTTACCCACAGGTAAAAGAAAAAAAGTCCTGTATTTTCCATATTAAGTACACTAAAATTTTATTTGTTAATGTTGAATGAGCCCAAAGGCATTATTCCCTAGCAGTCCCAGAATGGCTTTCTTATCCCAGAAATCATTTAAATAGGGGCTCTAAACCATTCTCCATTAGCAGCTAACTAGGTAGCATCACTTGAAATTGAAGCTCCATTTCAAAGTATGAGAGTACTTACTTAAGCTGTTATTATTAAAAATATATGTATTAAGTATTCCCTCTTTCTTCCTTACATGCTAATTTATAACGACATCTCCTAGTTAGATTAAGCTGCTTTTTTTTCCAGTCCTTTTCCCCTCTCATACTTATGTCTACACGTATAAAATTGCATTCTGCCCCTGGGCTATTTAACCTTAAAGATTAGAGGATAGTTATCAATTATAGTTCTCATTTAGCTAACTCACACCCATTGTGGTTTTTTTTTCAATTTTTATCCATAAATCAATTCTTCTCTCCTTATTCAGAAAACTGAATAAAATAGTGTGTTGTCTGCTTTCTAGTCTGATGGTTATCCTTACTGTGTTTAAAATAGCAACTTTAAGCACAAAATTGCAGACCTCACTTCAGAATCTTACTAGTGACTGCAAAAGATATGATCCTGTAATGACACTGCAGAAAGACCCCTTAATAAGTGACATTATAATGACCTCATAAGCAAATCAGTTCTTGGTGGGTAAAAGCAACTCAGAGGGAAGAATTACTGTGAACTAGTGTTATATAGTTTTGGACCAGCCGGTAAAATTATCTTTAGAGCTAATAAGAGAAAGTTCTACATATTCTTTCTTTTTCTTTTTTTCCTTATTTTCTATTGTGTTCTAATAATGCCATTCTTACACTAATAAATAACTTACCTTTTTATTAGTGGTTTTAAAACCCTTTCAGTGGAATACTCCGTATTTCACTTTATTATAATGAAATTGAAGGCTTTAAGTAGTCAGTATATTCAAAATTCTATTTACAATAAGTTCTATTATGTAGAACTTCTTTCACAATCAGAATGTCTCTATACTTTCATTGAGCACACCCCATAAATAATAGACATAATTTTTTAGGAATTCAGCTAGACAAAGGAGGATCAAAGACGGTTTCTAGCCTGGTGTTAAGGAATGTGGGGAACAGTTATGCTCTCTCCACCTATAACATATGTGGTCCCATCTTTTTTTTGATCCCAATTAACCACATTATACTGTTCACCCCAACACCTAAATAACACTCCTTTCCCAAAACAACAGATGTCTGCATATTTCCCTCTATCTCCTTATCACCATATCATTTGCTTATTTACTTTAATATTTACAGGTAGATTCTATCCGTTCTCTCTAGTTGTATTATAAAGTTTTGTTTTAATAATTCCCCCTATGCTAACTTCAACCTGTTTAAAATTACACTCTGCCTTCAGAAAGAGCAATCTTTAAAAATTAGTGTACAGTTAATGAATAGCTCTCATGTAGCTAAACTATACATACATACTGTATTTGATTTCGTTGTTTGTTTGTACATAATCCCTCTGCTTGAGTCAGAAACTGAATAAAATAATCTATCACCCATTTGCTTGTCTTTTTAAAATTTGTTTTACTGAGACCAAAATAGCAACTCTCAGGACAAAATTTCAGCCTAATTTAAAACTTACCATTGACTATAATGAGCATTATAATATGCAACAACATTGTAAAAATATCCCTAGTAAGAAATGGTTTTCCTTCTGAGCTGTTCTCAGGACCAGTACTGAGTGCAATTAAATGAGGCAAAGTACACAGGATAAACAAAGGATAATTGACAAGTGAGAACCACAAGTATTTTTCTTTGCTCTGACACCTGTTTCCAAAGCACCAGTCTCTCCCCATTCTGGAAAGAACCTCTGTTAATTTAGATCAGAGAGTAAAAGGTCAGATTAAGTTTACCTTCATTTTAGTAACAGCATTTTCCTTGTTTTGAAATATCAGGCAGGCTAAGGTTTGTCCATGCCTTTCTGATCATGTGGCAATGATCCTTAGCAGGAGAAAAGGCACCTGCTTTCAGGAACCATGGTCTTGAAAATCAGGAATCTTAATGTTTAGTCCTGGCTTTCTAATAAGAACATCTGTGTTTGTAAATAAATCACTTTGTTAACTGGATTTCATAATTTTCTTGTTCTGAATTTTAAGTCCTAGTTCATGGTTTAAGAACTTTGCAGGGGTGAGAAAGAAGAGAACAGCAGTGTAATTTAAAGTGTTGGTGAATCCATATGTGTCCTCAAGTGATAAAAGTAGACTGAATACAAAATATGCATTCTAAGTTAATTACCATATTGAAATTATGTTAGAAATGTTTATCTTTCAGTATTTTCTAAATCAGTGGATAACGAATACATAACCTTTTGTTTGATGTTTACAAAAGATTTTTGTTTTCAAAGTTTCAAAATCTCCAAACTAGATATTTTTCATTGTCCTTTGCTGTCTGAAGTTATAGGATTCACTAAGAAATAGTAGTATGATTGTTTTAGTCAGACTTATGTGTTGAATTTATCCTTGACTCTACTAAAACAAATCTATTTTCATTCTAGATTTCACTGTATTTGTTAAAGTATCATTATTTTCCCCCTTTTCACTATATCCAGTGAAATACATAATAAAGCCTTCTACCTATTTACTGATCTCTTCTATGTGATATTTGCTTTTGTGTGACTATCTAGAATTCTCAATTCTCTTACTACAAGGATTTTTTTTTTTTTTTTTAATATAGGCAATGAATTGCTATCTAAGGGTCAGGTCCCTAAGGTTTGTACTGGTTTTGCTATATAAACACTTGACTTTTAAGTATGTTCTAATGCAGAAAACATATACTCTATCCCTGGACAATACTATTCTTTGAATAGTAGTTATATTACTGCAGGGCATCTAAGTGGATGTTTTACAGCAAATAGAAGATGGATGGACCACAACAAGCAAGACCTAAAAGTGAAATTGGATCAGAACACTTTGAAAATATCCCTTCTAAGAGAGAGGCATCATGGTTTTTTACAGGTTTTGAAGCCATAACATTATACTGACATTCCCCAGGGATTGCCATCTGAGATAATGTATTTGGGAGGAATTTTGTCCCCAAAATATAGCAAAAAGTAAATAAATAAATAAATAAGAATCATAATAATGTGTCTTCTTTTTTGGTGAGCCATCTGTGCACTTAACAAAGAATAGATCTATGCTTTCTACCCTTTTCCACAATCATTTCTCTATTTAAAATCTATTTAGCAGTGGGTTATGTGTGTACATGTGTGGATGTGTATGAACATGTGTAACTATTGTGCACCTTTTAATATGCCAGGTATCAATATGACACCTTATCTTAGTTTCTTATATCATGTCTCCTTATCTTCCAGGAATTTACAACTTACTTGGGAAACTAAGACATATTTTGAGATGTTACCTGCTAAATGCTTTCATGTATTATGAAATGACTAAAGAAGCCACAAAAGGTGCCAAATTTACTCTCAGTAATGACATTACCTTGAATAATGTAGCTGAGAATATTTTACAGAGCAAATTTGAAGTCTCATTCAATTTCCTAGAAAAATAATGAATGATCTCAAAATTTATTCTCCTGTTTCTCACTTTAATGCCTAAAGTTTTTTAATGAAAAGAAATATGTTTGTTTAGAGAATTTTTCATTACAGTACTTATAAAACGATTTTATGAGAGAAAAACAATAGTAAAATCCAAATAGTTGAATTTATTAATATCCTTATTCAAATTAAAAACTCTTAATTAAATAAATTAATCAACAATTGTTTTGAAGAGATGAGGATAATTAACACCAGTCAATGATTTATTTACCATGTTCTTCTAAGCATTGGTTGAGATACTTGGTAGCATACATCCAGTCTCTCCCTCTCATCTATTTTCAGTTCAGTTAATGCAGAGAATACAAAATGCATGCTTTATGGAGAAAAATAATCAGCTAAAACTATATTCTCACATTTCTGAAACAAAAATATGTATTATATTTAATATATACTATATATAACATATACTAAATATATATTTTTGAGGTGTTTGCTGAGAAGTATATAACAAAATTATTAAGTCATAATAGTAGTGGTGAGAAGAGGTATTATAAGTGGATTTCAGCTTGAAACCCAGATATAAAGAAGTTTCTGAAGTGGAAAAATATTATGATCTGAGATAAGTCAAGTGAACAGACAAGAGAACCAGTAGCACTGCTCACAAAAACAAGCAGTCAGAAGAGCTGCCCCATGAAACCAGAGCGGGTTTCCCACTCTAGGCTGGCTACTTGCTCACTCACGATGTCGCCAACCAAGAGAAATCTTCCTCTTTTTAGAGCATCTGAACTACAGATTCTGAGATCTGGGTACAGGATCTGAGCCCTCCAAGTAGCAAGGACAGAATGGACATAGTTTACAAGTCCAAACCCAGAAATACTTCCAGTGAAGCTTGAACACTAAGAAAAACATAGCAACACTCTAGATGCTGGGAGTCTCCAAGACCACTTCCAGATTTGATGATTCTCTAGGAGGGCTTAGAGGATGCAACGTAATAATACTCGTGGTTATAGTTCATCACAAAACAAACAAAAGCAGATGAAAATCAGCAGAGTAAAAAAGCACGGTGGATAAAGTCTGAGGAAACAAGCTTTGTGCCTCCTTTTACCAGTGTCCAGCGACGTTACATAGTATTCACTTAGTTTCCTCTACAACCTTGTGAAAACACATTTGAAATGTTTTGCAAGAGATCTTATTAGATACTCTGGGCTCAGGACTTTTTTGCGTGTGGGTGTGTGTGAATACTAGTCACATAGCTACCCTCTGCCTAGAATGCACCAAAATTCCAGAGTCCCAGAAGGAAAGCAGATATCTCATACAAACCACACTGTTAGTGCAAACCCTTTTGGCACAGTGAGCCACTTTCATCAGTTCCGAGAACAGTGAAGACTTCCTGAAAGTCAGTTCCCAGATAACAGATAAGAGGCAAACTTGTAAAGAGGTCATTCAAAGAAAATTAATCATACTGATATGTTAATGCTTTTCTGTACACTAGACATTCTCCTTTTAATCATATAAGTTAAATGGGTATTTCCCAATTAATTCCTGGTCAAGAAAAATGCAGGAAATGATAATAACTTAAGACTCACTAGAACAAGTAAACGTGGCTCTTCTAGGAGGCAAGCAGTCTAGGCTTTTCCCCATTTGTCCCAGCAGCTCAGAGGACGGAGAATGCAACCATGTTGGAACACTTGGCATCCATCCGTGTCACACCGGGAAGACGCTCCGCCTGAGAAAAATATTGAATTTGTGCACAATGACACCATGTGAAAAATAGTTCTTGGCAACTTGATTTAAAAATAGGAACAACTTAAAAATCTATAAACTGAAGAATGCACGAACTATGTTAACACATTATGGAATATTTCTAAAAATGAAAATGGCCAAAATGGTTCATGTATGAACATGGATAACATTTACAAATTTAGGTTTGAGTGAAAATGGTAATATTGCAGACTATGACACTTTAAATAAAGCTATATATTTGCAAAAATACCAAAGATTGTGTTTGGTGCGTAACTATAGAATTCAAATTATAGGCATGCATGGAAAAAATTAATACGTTATCAAAGAAAGTTTTCTCTTTGAACTAGTCAAAAAGAGTGAGATCTGGGAATGGAACATAAGAGATTTCAAATACCTCTTAAAATGTTTTATTCCTTAAAAAATTCTGGAGCAATTGTGGAAAATGCTAATATTTGATAAAGTTGCATAGTGGATACATCATTATTATTTTGTTCTCTAAGTCTTTCTTCGTGTTAGAATGGCTTCTAATAAAAATTCAAAATAGATTTTAGTACTTGTAACTCCACTTGTGTTGAAAGAATTTTAGCCTCTCTCACTAAAGGATAGTTTAAAAGGCTAATTGGAACTCTCTGTTATAGTCTTTCACACAAAGTTATTCACATTTGCAAGCACCATGGGCATTATTAGAAATATTCTAGACTAACCAGGAAAGTATATTCTCTGAGGCCTAAAGATAGAAATAGTTTTGATTATTCAGTAAGAAAAAATGTAGATGGGTTATAAAGTACAAGGTGTGCTTCTTGCTATGAGAAGTTACTTAAAAATGAAGATAGCTTTTATTAATCTAATTTTGTCTCCAATGAAGCCTGAATAGAATTGACCAGGGAACTTCTGAATCCCAGAATTCCATACATCCAGCCCTCTTAGTAAATGCTAATCCTGCAAATGCCAGATGCTGCTCCTTCAGCAGGGGATTTGTCCAGAATGTTATCAGCTCTCAGGACTATAGTCTTGTGGTCCCCATGATGCAATTTTATCCTTGATCTTCTATGCACATATTCACCTTCTCTGTCAACAGTATGTCAGATGATAAGGCAGAAATAGTAATAGGAATAATAGCTGTCATTCTCTGCATTCTTACATGTGCATTGGATAGTTTCACGACCTCAATAATTATCAGAATATTCTTAAAATCTCCACTTTGATGCTAAGCAAGAATTTCACACAGGATTCTTGATGTATGACTTGTCTCTCTCTTGCAACATTCCCTTTCATTCCAAGGCAAAAACTTCATGTTCTTATTTCTCTGTTATAGTCTACAGATACTCTATCTTTGAGACCATTCGGTTAGCTCTATTGTTCAGATATATTTCTAATATTCCTCTTCCATGTTACTTTTATATTTTACCCAGTTCAATCAATACTCATTGGAAGGATCACTCACATCTTCCAATATTTCACTGCATACTCTATTGGTTTTCTTATGTTCCATCATCCACACGGAAAAATGGAAGTCACATGTCATTTTCTGCTCAAAGGGACATATTTTATCACCATAGATTGAATGAAAGCTGAAGTTCTTTCAGTGGTCACAAAGGATGCTATATTATCTGTCTCTGGATTCTTTTTGACCACTCTGCTTTTTATCACACATCTCTTTGCTTGTGTGATTTTAACAATACTGGAATTTCTATAGATTCTTACACATATCTTACACCATTTCAAGGCCACTGTACTTTATTTTACTACAGCTTGAGAATGTGTTTTCCTTTATATTTCATGACTTGCTACTTCAGAAATGACTTGATTGACAAATCCTTTACCTTTTACTGTTTTTCTTAACGGTACTTTAACTGACATATATTATCAATATCCCTCATTAGAATATAATTCGTGCAGAATAGGTGTTTGCTGCTCAGCATTATATTCTAGAGCCTAATGTTTATCAAGTAGCGGTAGCTCGATCAACATTGCATGAATAAGTGAATTAATAACCTGATGAGAAATGCATTTTTAATCTCGATTTTTTCAGATCAGAAAATAAGCACAGAATGATTAAATAACTTATCCAAGGTCATTATATCAGCAAATGAAGATCCCCTATTTGAACCCAAGTTCTGAGCATAGAATACTGTTGCCTATAGGATGAAACTGATGTACATAGAACGACTTTGCCACTCTGGTGGCGTGCAATACAGATTGAGATGCAATTTCAGTATCCAAAAATGAATATAGCATTGTGAACAAAAGAAATAATAAATATTATTATTAAAAAAAAAGAATGACTTTGCCTGGGGTCTAGGATCTTAAAAACTCAAATATGCAGGATTTAATCTCTTGTCACACCAAGTTACAAACTATTTATACTAATTCAACTTTCCCCTTCTATATTAGTTTGTTTTGTCTTCAACTCAATGCAATATCTGTGTGTATTAGTTGATCACTCTGTGGTGGCAAAGCTTCTTCTCACTGAAGCAGAGCAGGCAATACATGGTCTCTTTCACCGTAAATCTATTCTCAGATTACATTCACTGAAATATTTTATTTCAGTGAGAAGACCAGACTAAAGCAGAATAAAGAAAAAGTAAGCTTTTTCCCCTTAATATCTAGAGTAGAACTAGATCAATCCACCCATTTTAGGCTAGATTTGCAATCAAATCCCTTTATATTTAAATAGGCCTTCCTTTGAGCTTATTACCTCTTTTTTACTTGGGAGACTAGAATTCTAGTGTTAGGAATCACAAGAGAAGTTGTAATGGGGGAGCCTGCAAGTCCTAAGGTGTACACTGCAAAACACACTCACTCCTAGAACCTGAGCATACCCTGTCTGATTTACCCCACACTGAGAGAAAGAATATGTAGATGAAGGGATCTAGAGCTCCTCCTTGTGGTCGACATCTGCCATTAACTAATCAGCCTCAATTTTATGAAAAATAAAATAAAACAAAGGAATTGAATTATTTTCGATTTAGATAAATTTGGATTTTTCCAAAACCGAAAGTATTCAAACCATAAAATAAAAATTAAAATTAAAGTCTTATCAACCTATTAGCAGTTTAACTAAATTTCAGTTTAAGCAACTAGCAGAATATAATACCCTCAGGAAATCTAATTTTACCAAGTCAGATCTATAATTAGCATCTGATATGCCAGTAATTCTGTATCTTTGTTCCTATACAGCTTTTGTAATCCATACCTTAGTCATATAATGCAGATGTTATTATCACTATCTTACAGAGGAAAAATTGAGAATGAAAGAGTATTAGCAACCATTTCAAGGTCATAAACCCAGTAAGGATCAAAAAAAGGATTTAAATCATGGACTATCTGTTTCCAAAGCCTGTACTCTTTTCTTCAGTGCCACGTGACTTCCATTAAGTTATAACAAATGTCCCAATGTTGAGAAAATTAAAAATATATCATTGATGTTTCATATCTCAGCTTAGTTATTATTGCTGATGCTGTTGCTATTTATGTGAGGATGGCTGAAAGTGGAAAAAAATGAGTCACTGTATATACATCACTGTTGCTAATGTAGTCACTGTCTCCAGAGCCTGTCACCATTTGTAGCTCTGCTACTTTCCTTCACCAGCTGTCCAGAGTCTTTGCACAAAATGAGCTATTCCATATCTGATCGCTGAATTCCTCAATTAGTTGGCTGCTCTGGCTCTTCACTATCCTACAATTATGCCTCTGTGCTTGGGGTCGCTTTCCAGTATGCATTGTCGATCATCTGTTTCATGAATCCATAGCTACTAAACAGGCCACCAAGCTGCAGCAGTCATTTGACCAACAGGACCAGGGCAACTCAAAGACGGAATCTTTTGCAAAGTTTCCCAATATAATTTGCTGGAACAATTTAGGTTTGTTGTGCAAGCAATAAATGTGTGTATTAAGATGCAGAAATAGGTGGTTTAAATATTTAAAATTAATTCTTTAAACTTGAAAAACGTATTTTCTCCCAAATCAAGTTGGACAAATATTCAGGGCATCACAGATGCTGTATCTATGACATAAGAATTTGATGTTGAATGTGTCCACAGCTCTGGTAAACACTTCGTCAGAACAAAAGTTCATTTGTTGGATCCTCCCAGGGTGAGAGGATGGGTGATGTGCGATGGTGACAATCCCAGGTCTAGGAGGAGGACTGCTTCACCCAAATGATCTGTGACTTCTTGAAATTTGAAGAGCAAAAGCCAGAAAATTGGCTCATTTGCATCATTGCACAACATTTCAACCTGACACTTGCTAGTCCTGCTCGCTCGCTGGCTTTCTCACAAGGTAGGTCACCTGTGCTACACTTCCCCCATGCACTTCGTTCTCAAGTGAGGCTGGAGAGCAGCTGGACAAAGAAACATCAGAGAGCTTGGCAAGTTATGTCATACACTATACCTCCTATGGCAGTTGGTGTTCATCTGAGGCATCTGAGCTAGAAGGGCATTAAAGCAGCAATGCTGCTCAGGTTGGGGGATTTGTAATCCTTGCTGTGAGTTACAGCAAACTCATTTAAATCTATCGTCGGTTGCAAAGACTGCATTTCACCTGAGTTATGAAAATTACTGTACTGAGTCTTTTAGAATGCAGACTTTTATGTGGATTCCTAAGTGTTAGGATTTTACCAGTCTATCACACAGTTCATCAAATGCCTTCTTTCTGGGACTTGCTTTGCACTGTGCTGCATGGAAAGATTTGGAGATTAATTTGAAATCTAATGAAAATTAGCTGTGCTGTTTGATTTCATGTTGTGATTGTCATCATGGAGGTCAGTACTAATGATGTGTCAGGCTTTCTTTGACAGTGTGCATACAGGCACAGTTTACTCAGAGCTCAACAATGCCATTCTCAGAAGATGAGGAGGTATTGAACTGTCAAACAGGGACTGCACAGGTGACAGTTGATGCATTTCAGATCAGTTTCTTAACAAAGTGAATCTGCTTTTCCTGCCTTTTCCCCCAACAGTAAAATACTTTATTTGATCAAAGTTATTACTGTGTTTATGGTAAACATTTTCCTTCTAGGTTTTTTTGAAAATCTGATGAAAATCACAGAAATATAATTACTTGCGAATCTTTTTAGAAACATTATTTAATAAAAGAAAATATTTGTGCTTTGTTGCAGCTTAATTAAATCAAGGATCTGTAATTGCAGTTAAATTGTGTGAATACTGATTTATTTTTTTCAGGTAAGAAAATGTATGTAACTACAGATATTGACAAAAGAATATTTCTTTGAATATGCTATAAATAGTTCCATATTACAGGATTTTTATCATTTTACATGTCATAAATAAACTTTGATTCTTCTTTGCTTTGAATATTTTAACACTTCGGAAGCACAAATACTACCAAAAACAGTAGCCCTTAGGTTTAATTCAATGCTACCCGTATTACCATGAAATAATTCAAAAAATGTGTAATTATCCCTAATATATGTCTAGTTTATCATTTGATATCTACACATAAATTTCCAGGCAATCTGTATATGGGACTATGAATCCTTTTAATTACTAATTCCTATTATATGCTATCACTTGAAAGATTCTTTGTGTCATTGGGCAAAGATTGTTTGCATTAGGGTTTTAATGATTAACCTTCCTTTACAGGCAATACAACCTTTTATTGCAAAAGTAAACCAATATCTTTTGCAATAGTTTAATAAAAGAATAGGTACATATGCAAACTTATTTTAGGAACTTTAGTTTAGGATTCAAAGATTCATTTTGTTTTCCTATATATTCGTTTTTGTTATTCTACTAATTTAATATATATTTGAAATGATCAGAAAGAGAGCTATGATTTCACAAATTACATTAGACGAGGCCAGACAATACAATTCCATTTAGATATAAATGAACATTAAAAACGTTTATACTAAATCACTTAAATGATATTCTCTTTATCCTCAGGTCAGTAGGCGATACAATCCAACTAGAGATGATTGACATTTTTTTCCTAACCTCTTTGTCCTTTCCTCATGAAAATGCTTAGCTGCTCCTGAGAAGCACAGCTGTTGGACAAAGCAAAGGGTCGAAGGCTGTGCCTGTGGGAGGGCTAACAGAGAGATGCAGCCAATCAAAAGGCAAGCTGGAAAATGTCAGATCAGATATGCCAATCACCGTAAGAAGGTGATGACCCAAAGAGGTGATAGTGTCAGCCTGATGCACCACTCAATCTATATAGCACAAGTCTCCTGCTACTGATTTTGCTTACTTATTTTTGGTATTCATAGGAAGTCGCAGAAAATATAAGCTGATATATAGAGTTAATGTTTCAAAAACGTTGCAAAAATTCTTTGTTAAACAGTAGGTAAATTTTCTTTTTGCCAAAAACAAAAAAAGACTTAGGTTATCACATAAGTGAGGGAAAAAAAGACACAAACTACTGATGTGCTTATTTCTATGCAAGAAAAAATAGCACACAAATCTCTACCTTACCTTTAATGCAGTGGAGTTATTATATATTGATAAGATATAAAAAGATCTTTAGCATAAAGGGCATGATGTTTTGGTCTTTTTTTCCAAATATTGGAAGGCTTTTTGTCTGACAGTTTCACCAATTAATTCAAAATAGACATTGCTGTGTGATAAAAGTGAAAATTAGCTACACAACATCATTATTGAAACAATACAATAGCTAATCAATGTCTAGTAAGAAGATATAATTTTATATAAAATTAGTAAATAGTTTTTAACTTGCTTTTCCATTTGATCTACATTTTGAATAGAAAAAATATTAGAACTCTTGCTACCTACCACACTCGCTACTATATTTACATTTCAATTACATTTTAACATTAGCTGCAAAATATCCTGAGCAGTGTAATGTTACCAATTACATTGTTAGTTGGTTATATAATCTGCCAATTACAACTAAAAATAAATACCAGGTGTTTCCCTTGCAAGTCATTAAAATGCACATGATGGGCTGAAACTGACACTGGGGCTGACTTACTAGCAGTTCAACACAACAACATGAGGAAGGGGAAAAAAAAAAGACAAAGAAACAAAACCAAGCACAATGACCATGAATAAAAAATAGGGGGCAAGAAAGAGAACAATGTGACTACAATAGAGGACTAATTTTTATTTTTATGATTGCCTGTCTTTTCATACACTCCTTTTGTTTTTGTTTGTTTTTGTAATTGCATTCTGACCAATAGTTGAAAATATTTTGCCAGTCTACATGATTATAAGTGTGTTGGAATGTGTATTTTTTATCCAAAAGAGGGGCAATTTGAATTTCATTAGATATTAGAATGTGTTCTCCTAAACGTGGCAATGAAAAAGAAAAGTGAGAAATTCAGTTGCCTCTTCAAACAAATTTATCAATTAAAATGTAAGAAGACTAAAATAATTCAAATTTACCGGGGTGTTTCAGGTGTTTTTGTATTAAACATAGATTTTTTGATTCTTAATTATCTTTTAGACAATTTATATCTGCAGTCAATTTTTAAATTTATCTCCATTTTGTTATATGGTTTCCTCTTTGTCTATATAGAAAGATGCCAGATTTGAAGGGTAAAGAGGATTAATTGCACAGTGAGGCAAAAATGAAATAATGGTGACCTTAATGAATTATATAAAGATGTTGATTTACTGTGGTATATACCTTAAATCTATATAATGTTGTAATGCAATGTTCCATCAATAAAACCGTTTAAAAAACAAATTTAAATTTCAGCAAATAGCTGCCAATGGATGAATTTGCAAAGGAGTGCAGTGATGCCAAGTGCGTGGCATACAGTTCATATCTACAGCTATGCCCATGTAGTTTCCATGAACTATCCATGATCGTAGGAAAAAACAATTCTTCCATTTGTCCTGTTCTGGGACAGTACTCCTACAACTGTAGATTCCTGCATCAGTTGTTCTGTCTTTACTATATCATTTACTATATCATATAATTTACTATATCATATCATTTACTTTACTGTATCACTATATTACGAGATCCTCCAAACATGTTCTGGTATTTATTTCAAACATAAATGAATTTCCCACTCCTTTGTAGTTACTGTGCCACATTTCTGTTCTGATTTATAATAAAACTCTCTCGATGAACATATCTTATCTCTATTTATTCTCTTGAACTCACAGCAACCTGTTTTTTTTCTTTAACCACTTCATAACAGTTATTGTGACAGTCAAAAATAGTAAATGGAATGTTCATTTCTCAGTAATATCTTACATAAGCTATCAGAAGCAATTAACAGAGTAGATCATACTTCTTCTTGTAATGTTTTTCACTTGTTTAGTCATTCCTTTGTTTGCTCTCCTTCTACCTTATATTTAAATATGTTTACATACACATATATTTATATATAAAATAGATGAATAAATTTTAAATATAAACATTATATACTTAAAAATGTCTATATAATATGCACATTTATCTTTTTTTTTAACCACTTAGGCTAGATTTCACTATGATGAAATCTAAACTTTCATTTACCACACTTTCATTTTGGAAATAAATTAGTTTGATTTGAATGTTGCTACATTTATCCATCATCTCATTTTAAATGACTGATTCTTCATGATTGTATAACCAGCATCAGTTACAGTGAATTGCTATAAAATCCACACTGTCAGTACCTTAAGATGAAACAATCAAGACATAAAAAATAAATTTAGTGAAATTTGCTAAGTATTCAGTTAATGTGTAGACATTAGTTTTTAATTCCTTATTTTATTTTGTTTATGATTTCATTGTTTAGACATATTTTTGAGAACAGAAGTTCAAAGACACCAATGTTATATTGGCGATCCCACACCTCTGCCTACATAACATCATCCTCTATAGTATATTGGGATGTGTTTATCTGACAAGACATGAGTTTTATTTTTCCTGGTTATCTTCTAGTACCATCTCTACTAGATGAAACGAGGATGTGAAAATTCAGACCCGAAGCAAACATGGGTAATTAAAACCTTTGAAATTCTAAGGAATAAAGAAGAGGTATTTGTTGCTGTTTTATTTCACTAGCCAACACCCACAGGAAATTCTGTCTATTGTCTTGGTTCATGATATTTCTTCAACAAACAGCTTTTCCTGATTCCATATTTGGAGGACCAGTTTCCTTTCTGGTTCACCACCAAGCACAAATCAAGGTTCATCCCATAATGCTCCCTGTCCACCAATCTTCAGAGTCTCTGTATCTGGAAGTTCTAATTACCAAGGCTTTAAGCCAACAGGGAGGAAATTTGGGCCATTTTCCCACTCATTTTTCTGGAAGGGTGTTCTTGCTTTATTGCTAGTCTCCGATGAGTTTCTTACTTTCTGATATTCTCCTTCATTACTTGAAAATAATAATTTTAAAGTATTGTTTATCCTGTAGGCAATGGGTGTAGGGATCTTTAATTCAATATATTACATTAAAAATACTGTCTTAAGATAGTTTCATTTACTTTTACATTTGCATATAGTCTTTCCTGATGAAGCAAATTAAAGTAAAAGAGAAATTAGGATAGTTTATTTTGTGCTCATGTTTTGATAATATGATATTTTTCTTATGAGAAAGAATGACTCAGAACATGTTATATTCTGTGACTGCTAATTGCAGGAAACATCAAGAAAAATTCTAAATATTGCACTTATATTTATGGCATTTTATTGAAAACAAATTCTGTGATTGAGGATAAACTGGGATTCCAGAAGAAATTGAGGACAAATTCACAGATAGTGACTCTCAAGTAAATTATTTATAACCCAGGGGATCATAAAACTTCCAACTGATATAATACTCTGATATATCAGATATTAGACACAAAATAATGTGATGATATTTTAAAAATGATATACGATTAGGATAACCATGCCATTCTCATACTATAGATTTATCAAAAATTATATTAAATAATTAGAATATTAAAATAATAAAAATGTTTGTATTCCAAGAGTAAGACCGATTGCATAATTTCAATTCTGAAAATTAAGTAAAATTAGCTTTACTCAGATACTTTCACAATCTTTGAAATATACTAATTTCTATTCCAGTGGTGAAGCAAGAATTTTAGATGTTGGTCACTTGTAGATCTCACATTAAATTTCTGCTCTAAATAAGGATATTAAACTATAAGGAATAAGTTATAGCTACAATTAAAGTATTTTGTTAGCTTAAAAACAAGGTTCATGCCAAGATGACATTAATCTATGAACTGTATAAGAACTGACATGATAATGAAACTATAAATTCCTGTGAAAACACCAAAAAGTTAGAGAACACTTTAGAATCTTTAATTGCTCTGTATACTCTAAAATTTTAGTAAATTAATGAACACACATATGGAAACATTATTTAAATTGTCTTAAATATTTGAATATATTTCTTATATCAGAAAACACTGCTTTATCACAAGATTATTTCTTTCCAAAGGTGATTCAGAATGAATATGAATTATCTATAAGTAATAAATCATATATCTCATATATCTGATATCCTCCTTCTCTCTTTGCCTATCTCCATTGTTATGAAATATTTTTTCTATTTATGTACTTTTAGATGTATTTAATATAGGAAGTAGATATTTCATATGATTTATAAATTCAATAGTATTTCCTTCATTTCATATTTGAATACTTCTAACATTCAGTTTACTTAAATAACTTATTGAAGTAATGAAGAAAATTGTTATGACATACATCTCTTTATTTTTCCCAATTTATGTGATCATTTTCTTAGATATTAGCTTGACATACAGTGAGAACCCTATTAGACAATGTTATAATTTTTTCTTTCAACACTAAAATTTATTTTAAATAAGTCAAGAGGATAGTAGTCTATTATATTTACTGACATATCTATCATTCTTTTGCTCTTCCTTTTTCCTGTTGTTCCTGGTTCCTTTCTGTACTTATTTCCTTTCTGTATGAATTTCTCTTAGCAAATCTTGTAGGGCAATTTTTAGCCTCTGAATTCTGTTCATTTTCTCTTATTTGAGAATGATGTTTTTTATCTTCATCCCTAAAGAATATTTTTACTCAATATAACATTCTGGGATAACATTTCCTTTTCTTTCAAAACTTGAGAAATAGGCAACTTCTTTCTAACATCTAATGGTTTCTTGTGAGAAATGGCAGTGCCTCTAATTACTGAGTCCTATATATGATGCACTATTTTTTGTCTCGCTGATCTAAAGACTTTTTGCCTTTGATTTTAGTTTTGTCATTTTGTTATTATGTGGTTTAGCATAGATTTCTTTGTATTTACCAAAACATCTTGGGTAGGTTAGTGTTTTTTCATATTTAGGAACCTTTAACATTATCTCTTTAAATATTTTCACTGCACTCATTCTCTCCCTTTATGACTTCAGTACACAAATGTTCAATCTTTATTATTCCACAAGCTCCCAAGTCTCTTTGTTAATCTTTAAGAACATTTCTTTACAATATTTTTTCTCTCTGTTCTGTCTGGATAATTTCTTTTGAATTCTCTTCACATTGACTTACTCTGTTTTTTGCTACCTCCATTCATCAACTGAGCATATCCAGTGAGTTTCAAAATTTAAATTATTGTATTTTTCAATTACAAAATTTCTATTTGAAAGTTCTTTATATCTTCTGTTTGCTGAGGCTCTCCAATTTCCATTCATTTTAAGAGTGATTGCTTGTTGAATCATTTTTATAACAGCAACTCTAATGTTACTGTCAGATAATTGCAATATTTGTGCTACTTCAGCATTTGTATCTGTTGATTTGGCCTCTCCCATGGAAACTGGAATTTTCCTGGGTCTTTATAAGTCAACTAAGTTTGAATTGCATCATGAACATTTTGAATAATAAATTAGGAGATTCTGGATCTTATTTAAATCCCATGAAAAATGTGTTTTTTTTTTTAGAAGCCAATTTACCTAAGGTTCAGGTTGAAGTTTGCAATGCACTCTCTGGACTGTGATTCCAATGTCAGTTATCAAAGTCTTTCAGATGCTATTTGGTCTGTCCTGCTTGTATAATGTCCACAGAGTAGATTCTGGGTGAGACCTGTCTGTGCATCTAAATACAAGAAGGAGGAGAATGAAAAAAGGAAAAAAAAGAATTAGCAAGGATTCATTCTATCTACTTGGTAACACAGATCCACCAATCATTTGGGAATATTCTCTTCCCTGGAGTTTTTACTATAGCAGGGTCCTGTTGTAGCCACTGCTGCCACCACCATCACCAAATTTATATATTGCTGTGAGTGAGAAAACAAGAGGAGAAAGTGACACTAGAATAAAAGAGAAAATTAAGCATTTTCCCTGAATTTTAAGTGATCCCCTTTTTGTTGCTTGAACTGAAATTAGAGTTTCTCTAGGAACCCTCCTTGTTCCAGTGCCTACTTTCAGTTGTCAAATTTCATTAAAATCAGGTTAAGGGATACAGTAGAAGAAAATAAATGATGCTACTTGAAGTTCTGATCTTTTTATTACCTATATGCTTATATTGGTTTTCTGTTTCCATCCAGATGGAGAGACAGGGTTATTATTCCATCGTACTTGCTATAAGAGGTTTGCACTTTAGTCAACTTCTAGATTTCTTTATTTGCAGGAACGTCTCTCTCTCTCAGAAAAGAAGCAAGCAAAAATAAAGAAGAATAAAGGAAAGTAGGCAGGAAGGAAGAGAGAAAGGAGTTTCATTTATTTAGTTGTTCATTTTGGTTGTTCCCCCAGGCCCAGGTTGTGAACCCGGAACCTTGGACTTTATGTGGAATATGCAGACCTACAGACAACGCCTGAGCCACCAGGGCTCACCATCATTTCTCTTTTATCTGTTGTTTATCTCTTAGATTCCATAACTAACCCTGAAACTTCTCTAGCACCCCACTTGCTCATTTCTTATACCTTTCCTGCCATTTATCTGAGCTTTTCTATTTTTTTCCGTTTTGCTGGACAAACCAAACTAATTTCATGCTTAAAGGAGATACAGTATATTCAGTCTTCTCTGGAATGGCAGAGATATATAACAATTTTATGTGCCACTCTCCTCTCTTGTTTCCTTATTCTTGATTTAGAAACAAGGAGAACACGTTTGGTTCTATTATATTCTTATTCTGAAAGCTTTTCTAAAAGTATGTTGGAGGAGATTTTGAAGATATAAATTATGCCATGTTATCACAATAAAATGTTTGCTGAGCTTTGAGAAGGGGAATCACAAAACTATTGACTTTACCATGGACTTCTGATTTGTATCTCACTCCTCTGCAGTTTAGAGTAGATGATTTTATTAATTTGCTTTTTACCAACTTGTGTAGAATTTTACCTTCAATTGTAGAGTTTGTTCCTGAGTTCTAATGCTGTAATCACCACTAGAATAGTTAATAGAAATCTGTTAAAGATGCTTAAAAGATGGTCTTGAATTCTCCTTTTCACACCATCCTGAAAATGCTCATTTCTAAGTTCTTTCATTTCAGCAAACTATATCATACTTCACTTATCCACTCAGGCTTAAAATATATAATCAAATTAGCATTCAATCTGTCAGCAAGACTTGTTCACCCAAGCTCAATAAGTATCTCTTATGACTACTTCTCACTAACTTCACTAAAACTATAATATTAACCACAATGATCTCTGTTTCCAAAATTTCTGGATAGTCTCAAAGAATAATTACAGATTTTCCTCTTCCTGCTAAAAAAAGCAAATGTCTCTGAATTAATGGTGTAACAAATCATTGTGATTTCATTTGTGCAATTCTTCGCCTCATTAGAAACAAATTAAGGAGCATGGTGTCTAAAACAAGTTCTAGATTATATCTGGGAATTCTATCATCAAAATTGTTGTCTATTTAGTGCAAATTTCTATGACTCTAACTTAAAAAGATTGAGTCATCCCTCCATAAAATATAGTATTTTAGTTCCAATAGTATATTTGGTCAAAATTCTATACAGTAGCCAGAACCTAATTGTTATTTTTTCTTAGCCTGGAATAACTTCACTAATATGAGAGTGTGGGTTTATGAGGGAGGAGAATTGCTTAGTGTTGTAATGTTATTTGCTAAATATTTTTTTTTAATTATTCCTTTGTAAGTGGATTCAAGCACTTCTGAGCAAACATACTTTGCCAGTATTTGCCCTCCTGCTCAGGGCTTCATAGAGTAGTTTTTTTCACTTTGAATGCAAATTCAGATTTTACTGTTCTATGTGACACACTACATATTTGAAATTTACATCCCAACCACACTGATTATCATATGATTGAAAGGAGAAAAGCTTACAAATAAATAAATGTTTTATACCCTGAGGCCTGAATGATTCTGATTTCTGCACCTTGGAGGTTCCTTCTTAGACTGCAGATCTTCTTCACCTTCAAAGATATTCATTGCTCTGTCATGTGCCTTATTTTCAAATATGACTAATAACCCTCTCTCCACTGTCCAGGACAATACCATTACAAAGGGAATAAATTGGCGTGTATCTTAGTTCCAAAGGATGATTGATTGAAGGTGAAATACTAAACTTTATTTCTTATTATTTGAAATATTGTATATGGAGCCCATTGAGGTAAATGGAATTTATAAATTAATAAAGGCATGATGGCATTAGCTTTATTTATTAAAAATCTCAATAATGTATGAAATTCAATGTCCTGAGATATTGGGGATAAAATCTACTTTTCAGTTCATATCCTCAAAAGATATATTGATTACTCCAATTTAAAGAACCCATAGTATACCACATGTCTGAATCATCCAGTCTTAAAGAAAGCATTCTTTTCCAAAATTGTTACTATCACAAGGATAGCCCCCTAATACTGTTTTACCCTGTCAGGTATGTTTAGAACCATAACCACATTACATCTTAAGAATAAAGATTAAATAACTATAATGAAAATGAAATTTTGGATAAGCACAATGCTTTTAATATCTGTTACAATTGGGTGCTGTGCTGTTGGTCAACCCAAGTTAAAATGGTTCTAAAATATAATGTGAACATAAACAATATGGGCATAATATTATACTCTGAGAAATATACAAGATAGCATATTAAAAGTGATTTCAAATTTTCTTACCTTTCTCAATGAACATTAAGTGGATCATGTTGATTAATTGGAGCATTTTTTCTTGATTTCTTTCTTCTCACTATTTTCTTGTGAACATAAACTGCCACAGCAGACAGCAGGCATTTAATGAATGCTAACTCTTCTGCTTCTTTCCTGTGACCCTGATTCTTAATAAACTTATGTGCAACTTCTCTCAGAAACATGATTGAGCTAATTGGAGCCTTTAAGATAAATTAACAAAGATGTATGCATTCCTTTGGATCACATTTTTTTTTGGTGTAGGAAATTGCATTAGAAATTTCTATAAAATTATTTCTTTAGTTTTTTGAGAACTCATTTTTCAAGGGTTAAAATGTCCTTATAAGTGTCTTCGCTTATTGATAACATTTGAAAGCAATGTTTTCTCATTTGGTGGCAATGAGCGAAAATCTTTATGACTAGTCCTTTATGTATTTATAACATATGGAACAATTTGTCTTAACCAACTAGTATTATTTCTACTAACAAATACTGATAATTTTGTAATTATCCTTTTATTTATGCTTGTAATTAAAAAATGTGGAATTAACATTTGTATTTAAAAGCAATTTTGCTTAACATCTTTTTTCTTATACTATTATCTACCATCACTTTCAAAAATGTACATTTTTGAGGGAGACT
Organism: Solenodon paradoxus; assembly: GCA_004363575.1. Taxonomy (NCBI): domain Eukaryota; kingdom Metazoa; phylum Chordata; class Mammalia; order Eulipotyphla; family Solenodontidae; genus Solenodon; species Solenodon paradoxus. The sequence continues at coordinate 307,477 of RJWH01000318.1, read as the reverse complement.
TTTTTATAGGAATACCAGTGTGTATTTGTGTCTTGGAAATGGGTGATAACAATCAATGAATTAAATTATTATATAAATTTAAGAATAGAAAATTTATTTAAATTTTTGGCTATACTCCACTTAATAATATCCTGTTCCTCTACTTGTTTTGGCAATCTTTTCCCCCAACTTCTCCATTCTAAAACAAAACAACAATAAAATAATATAACTTTCATGTTCATTTATAAGAATTTTTAAACCTCTAATTTACAAATAAATGAGTACACACTTTTTTAAATATCATAAATGCAACGAAAACATTTATCATGTAGAAATTTATTTAAAATATTAAGGATCAGAAGAAAATATAAGATAAATATCTTTGGGACTAGGGTTAGGTGAAAAGTACTGAAATGTGACTCCAAAACTGTGATATAAAAAAGCAAATTGAATTCATGAAAGTATTTTCTTTTTTTACTGTGGAAGACCTTATCAAGGGGATATAAATATTACCTATATATTAGGATAAAATGCCTATATGCAGCATCCATCTAAGATTTCATACTTTGACTCTAAAAAGAACTCTCAAAACAATGATGAAAAAAATAAATCTAATTATAAAATGGACATGAACGGATATTTCACTATGGAAGGGATATGGATTGCAAGTGCATGAAAAGGTTTCCTGATATCATTAGTTGTTAGGTAAATACTAATTAAAACCACAATGGTTTATCATTAAACATCTATTAGAATAACCAAAAAAAAAAAAAGTTATAACAGTAAATGCTGGTGAGGATGGGGAGAAACTGGAACTCACATGCATTGCTAGTAGTAATGAAAGTACACATCATTCTATAGACTACTTTGGCAGTTTCTTATAAAACTAAAAGTGAATTATAAATATGATTAAACAATCAATCATATTCTTTTGACATTTATTCCAAAGAAATATTTATGTTCACACATAAATCTGCACACAGTTGTTTATAGCAACTTTATTTACAATAATCTAAAATTGAAAACAACTCAAATGCCCTTAAATAGGTGACTTGTTCAAGCAAATCTGGTACAATGTAAAACCATACAATGAAATCCTACTCAGTAAGCACAAATATTGAACTATTAATGCATGGAAAAACCTGGTCATATCTCAAGCAGATAATGCTTAGTGAAACAAAAATTCTCAAAAACTTTTATATTGTTTGATTCATTTCTCAATGTTCTCAAAATGACAAAATTATAAAAATAGAGAACTGATTAGTGTTTGTCAAGGGACATCAATGGAGGATGCTTGCAAATGTAGTATGAATTTAGAGCAGGGAGGTTTTGTAATGTTAATTTTATGTGCCCACTTGACTGCACAATGGGATATCAGGATATCCAGATATTGGATAAATAATTTTTCGGATGTTTCTGGGAAGGTGTTTTGGAGGAGATTAACTCAGTATACTGAGTAAAGCAAATTGGCCTTCTTAATGTGAGGGGATCTGTCTCATTCAATCAACTGAAGTACAGAAAAGAATAAAAAAGGCAACTTTCCCTTGAATAAGAGAATTCTTCCCTGCCTGACTGCCTTAGAATTGAGACATCAGAATCTTTTCTGCTTTTAGATATGAACTGAAATATTAATTATTCCTAGCACACAAGCTCATTTACAGGCCTTACAATGAAAACACTGTTATACCATTAATTCTCAGGCCTTTGGACTTAGATACTTAGATTATAACTAAATCGCAACAGTCCTGGGTCTCTGGCTTTCCAACTTACCCTGAAGATGAACGATCATGAGACTTGCCTGCCTTTATAATTCTATCTCTATAATACATTTTTAACTATATATATAAATCTTCATTCTGTTTCTCTGAAGAACTCTGAACAATACATTTGGATGGATCTTCTCTGCATCTTGATTATGGTTTTGATCATATGAAACTACGCATGATAGAAAATTGAATAGGAAACACACAAACACTTGATTGCACAAATAGAGTACAAAAAAGTCTGATTAAAGTCAATAATCTACTTTACAACTTTGTACCAATTTCAGTTTCCTGGTTATGCTATTGTGTAACAGTTATATAAGATGTCACCATTGGAGGAAGCAGATGAAGTATACATAGACTTCATTACTATTTTTATAATGTCATATTGCAAAACTGAAAGTTTTATTTTAAAACAAAAACATTTCAGAGAGATCTTCTGGTTTTTCTTAATGTTCAAGTTTATTGAAATTTCTGTATTTGGACACTGTACTATGACATTGGTATGTTAAATATAGTTTTAGTAGGTAGAAATACCACTATAGTGACTATCAATACTTGTGATAATCCTTAATATTTATGGATGTCTATAAAATATAATTACAATTTATTGAATATACATTATTTGACAATGTTAAAATACATTGTGTTATTATCTAATTTCATCCTCTTAAATAATAATAAAGATGGTAACTACAAATTGATTTTACAGATGAGAAAACTAAGACTGGGAAATATTAAGTAATGTGACTGAGGTCACCAAGCCATTCATGGGAGAGTGAGAATTCAAATAATAGATTTGTTTTTTTATTGAAATAATAAATTATTGTTGAAATCACAACAATATATTTATAAATTCTCAAAAACATAAGTAAAAGTAAGCAACATTTCTCCATGGGTCACTATAACTGATAATATATTGTGTTTTGTTTATTCTAAAATTATCAAGCTAATAGAGACGCAAACTTTCAAAAAGCTATACCAGTGTATATTAGAATTTACATGTTAAATAATTGTAAGGGTGGATGAAATAAAAGAATTTGGTTATATTTGAAATTTCCATCTGTGTTTTAGGTCCTTTAGTTGGATAATATGATTTCAAGCAGGGATAGCATTTTTTGTTTGTTCTATTTAAGTATATTTTGAAGTCTTGATCATCTACTGTCTATTTTCTATTGCTCACTTCTATACTACAAAACAAAAACAGAAACAAAAAAGATGGCAGCAAAATAATCTATTTCCTAATCTTTACATACAAATATGGTTCATTCTCAATAATGTGTCGAGATTATATTTCAATTATGTCATTTTGTAAGATAATATTGAATTTGCATAACTCTTTTTGAAATAAAAAACATTAAGAAGTTCTATTCTTGACTTAATTATCTATATATAAAAATTCCTTTTTCATAAATCATCATCTATTGCTTTTTAAGAAACACATTATTATTTCTGTTTTCTTGCCAGAAAAGAATGAGAAAATTGATCATGTGTTAATGATTGCTTTATATATGTAATTTATCTTATTTAGGTTTCTAAATGTATTTAAGTTGCTCCTTATTTGCAGATAATGTTGTGTTCTTTATTTACAAATTTCACATGACAAAATAATTGCCTAATAATAGATAATTTTCAAACATATAAAATCCTAAGAAGGATTTTATTGTTAGAACTATTCTCAAGCAATTAGGCTAATGATATAATAATCATTAACATTGAGTAAGACTAAGAGAAAAAAATTGTCGAGGGTGAGTTAGTACTAAATCAATCATTGGTGAAAACCCCTTAGCAACAGAGGCTGTTTAAGTACTGACTGTAATTTTGTTAAAATAAGCTACCTATTGAAGTTATAGGTTTTTTTACTTAAGTAGAGCCTTGCAAGTAGCTTATTTGGCAAACTTAGTTTTGAAGGAAAATTTTCATATTCTGCAGTTAGTAAAACAAAATCAATGGGAATTCTATGTGCATTAGAAACAATAATGTGTGTTTGAAAGATACTAACTGCAATGTCTTTTAATTTGATTAAAATGGTAAATTTGATTCTTCCTATAGTATATTCAACATAAAATAATTCACGTGTTGCTCATTTAAAAATTTGATAAATATATTTATATTGTTAGTCTGTTTTTCTCTGTACATCAGATACATAAACTGTAGTCAGGAAGATCCTTGAGCGAAGATACAAAGAAAAAAATTATTACTGAGATGAACCATTGATGATCCCTAAGCCCCACTTTATGATTTTTCAGATTTCATGGACATTCAGAATGTTCCAGATTCTACCTTAAGGTTTCTCACATTTGAGAAATTTTAAAGGTCTCCATCTGTGCCTGGAACAACTTAGAGATTATTCTCTGGTTCTCCATGATGGAGAAACGTTCTATGTTTGAGAAAAAATGGAAAATGCACCTCATTATTTCACCAAATTTCAGTCATGTGTACAGTTTTGACATTAACTTTAGAAGTGAATGTTGAGGGTCTATTATAATCCAGGTACAGTATTAGAAGTTACTGATGTCAATATCATTAGGCAGAGACTTTTTTATCAGAGTTCAATGCCTAAAATAAGTTATTACTTATTATACACTTTAATAAGTATTACCATATTCAGTGAACATACTGCTGGGGTATTGAGCAGAAAAGAAGTAGAAGACAAGACTTCTTGACAAAATCAAAGAAAAATCTTTTCCTTTTTCACTATTTTCATAGATGTCATCCTTGCCACCCAGAGTAACAAAGTAGAAAGGTATTTCTTATATGTCTTTTTTAGAATATCAGCAGGCACACCTTGTATTATCAGCAGCCTTGTGTGACCTTGTCACACTGAGGCAGTATAACCAAAAACCATTTCCCCTATAGTGCATGTGGAAGAATGCAAAGTATCTATCTGTTCCAGCCAGAATGAAAGGCGTGTACATATTTTATAAGCTCAGAGAAATGGCCAAGATAATTCTGGTTCCTTGTCTGTACTAGTCTGAATATACAGTAAATTCTGAACTCTGATTTATTATAATGCAAGTATAACAGTCAAAAGATAGAGATTTGTTTTAGTTCTTCTACCTTCCCAATAACCCAAGGCTTCCTATTTTTTATGGAATTGAAATTTAAATGAGACAGTGAAAGTGAAGGGCTGCATCATTAGCTCTCAGATTGCAAAAAATCTTGCTAAATATAATTCATTTAAATAGCTTCAGAACAAAATTGTCAGAGTAGAGCTCTTAGTATAAAACTTAAAATAAAAAAAAACAGAAAACTGAACTTTTAGAAGCTAAAATTAAAAATAATTTGTATGAAAATTATAACATAAAAACATGCCCGTATTTTTTAACCTTAGATTGGCATTGTCATGAAGTATAATAAAGGAGTAACTATTTTTGGTCTCTTTTATTGTCTCTTGTCCTTACAGTCACGAAATCTGGAAATCTTCATTTTTTAACACAACTACAGTACTTTTCCCTCCTCCCTCTCTCCATACCCCCTCCTTTCAATGATCTATCCTTGGCGTAATCAACATTTTTAAGCATTCTGTTTTTCGATTCACCTATTTCTACCATTTTACCCATTCTACAATTACTTGCTGACTCTTTAAAAGTTGGATTACAATTATAACATTGTTCACAGAATTCTTTTTTGCTTGACCCTCCACCTCATATATTTTTCTATCTAGTTATATTTTGGCTTCCTTCACTTAAGATCACTCTCATCTTAATTTCCCCTAAATCTAGACTCTGATTTTGCTGTTATCTTTACTTTTTCTCCTACATATCTAAGATTAAAATGTGAACTCGTATTTGGTTCAATTCCCTTTGTCTTTTTAGCAAGCTGTCATTTGTCAACTACTATGATTTTCACTTCATAATATATATCATAACAATTTTACTACTTTTCATAACATTTAGGCTATTTAAGCTATTCTGTATGATTCTAGTGTCTTTTAATTTTTTTCTCTTCCTCATTCTATTTCCCTTCAGTTAATTTTGTTGGATATTCCCAGTACATCTATTTTTCCTTAATAAATTTCTATCACTTATTCCACCAAACTTAAAAAAGAGTGACTGATCAAACAAGTCAGTTCATGGGCATGCGACCTATGCAGGCTCACATGACTCCATGCTTAGAAGAACCCCCTACTTACTTTAATGATCTGCTATAGCTGTTTTGAAATTATTAAAAAATAATTTTAACAAGAGATTAAGCTTTTTTATTTTGATGTAGGCCCTGCAAATAATGCAATCCACCTAACCTCCAATGATAATAAATACATTGATGACAGCCTCCCACCTAAGACTCTATGTCTTTCATATTCAGAACTTTTCCAGCCTTAATGACCACTTACCCCATATCTGTCACTGGAACTGGGCTACTATTTGCATTCCTGGCAATTATTTTTCATATTTGTGCTTTTATTATTGATTTAATATTGATTTATTGATCTAATTCAGCCCTTCAAAATGTTATCTAAATTCTTTTTTTTAAAACTCTTTCCCCTTATTTTTATTTTCTAGATTCCCCACATTATTGAGCTATATCTCTCTAAAACCCATGGTGACATGCTTATTGTTTCTTACAGAAAATACAATATTTTCTTTGGATAAAGACCCTGTTATAAAGATTAGACTGAATATTCCATGGAGATAAGGATAAACACTCTTATTTATATGTTACATACAGACCTATGCAATAATTAATTTAGTTTTACAAATTGTTTTATATTTACTATAGTATTTAACAAAATTACTATAATTAGTCTATATGGCAGCAGAAATGCCATTAAGTTTGGTGCACATGTCTATTCTCACATTATAAATAAAAAAAAATATATATATGGATTCATTTGGCATTCCTGATTCTTTGTCTACACAATTTTTGCTTCTGAATGCAATGGGGAAAGGGCAGAAATTCAGATCACAATAAATTTAGTGATGGATAAATGTGAAATATAAAGGGAGGGAAGTGCAAAGGAGAGAGAAAAATGTGAATAGAGACACAAATATATCACTTCTGCTGATTTACATGTTCCCTGATTGTAATCACTACCCTCTCTGACATTCCTGAAAGGTCATTCATCATTTGACGTGCTTGGTCTAGAACAGTAAAAGGAGGTTTAGGAAATAAAGCTGAAGATGATGTAGCTAGCCTCCAGCATTTTGTTTATGAGAGCATTGATTTGTGTCTGCTTGGGCTGTTGAATAATATCCATTCTGTCTTGGAGGCATAGATCAAGTCATGAAATTTTGTTATGTTAATCCTTTCAGGTTTTTTACAGATTCCATAATATCTGGGAATGTCTTAATCAGGTGATTATATATGTATCAAAGCACAGAGGAGTGTATCAGTGTTCTATTACTTTGACTTAGACATTTTTTATGATGTCAGACAATGACTAGATAATGGAGAGAAAAAGAGAGTGAAGCGAAAAGTGAGAAAATAGATTTTTCTTGCTGAACTGAAACTCAGACATATCCCAAACCAGTTCAATCATTTCACGTCTGTTATTCTCATCCCTCATCTTCTACAGTTATACAACATAATTGCTTAAATAAGTGAATATTATTAATAAGTGCTTTAATAAATTAGTTAATTTTTAGAGAGGAAAAATGTGAAAAGCAAAACCTGCTTTTTATTATAATTTTGCTTAAATTGCACCTATCAAAGAAGTGCCCTCCTTCTACATTTAGAAAACAGTGTTAGTGTGTGCCTAGAATATAGTATCAAATGCACAAAATCAAAATAAATTATTTGTTAGGATTGTTAATGTAGGTACACATAAAGATACTATATAATATTATCTTTGATTCTTCCTATTTGATTTTTACAATCAATGAATGTTACCTTGGTGTTGCAAAGAGTGAGGGGGCAGGGGAGAAAGCATGCAGATTTTCAGGGACACTTAATCTGACCCTCTTGGGGACTCTAGAGAAGAAATACTGACACATTAGAGAATATTAATCATAAAACTCACCCATTCTTTCCTTTCAAATCTACTATTAAATGATAAAATTTGAATGTGTATAGTTTTGGCCGTTACTACTTAATATGTTTACCTCATTTCTGTTCTTTCGTTTTAGTTGTCTCAGTATCTGCTAGACATATAAAATCAATAATAGTGGCAGTGGATATAAATGAAGATATACACAGGTATCTTCTATTAATTTATTAAAAGATTAATAATTCTATCAAATGTTATTTCAATATCTCCATTATTTTCTCCATTAATATAACACAAATGTATAAAACTGATTTAGTAGGATTTCAAAATGGTCTGCTATGTCCTTATCCCTCTTTTTCTTATTTAATTTGTTGAAACCAACAGAATTATCTATCAGCTCATATTTTCATTTCTGTGCTATTATGTATATTGCCTACAGTCAAAACCCATGAGAATCAGTCAGTCAATAATGGAGGTACTTGACCCTTTGATCTCCTCTGGATGTTAGTGACATTTTCATCCATCACTATTCAGCCATAATCTCTGGATTTGCTATCACCTCTTTCAAAATCTGAATGTACAGCCTTTGATTGTCTGACCACCTTTATTATCTTTCAACTTCAATATTCCCTTCTAGCATTTCTTCATTCTCACTGAAAATTCCTGTTCTCTAATATTTTCCTCAATCCTAATGTTCTATGTTCTGATTCTTCCTGACTACTCTTAGATTCCATGATTTGTCATTGTAACAAGTATTTTGTAAATGTCATTATTCTTTACCTTCTATAATATTTTCCTGGAAAACAAACCTTCACAAGCACCAATATCCTGTTACTATATATCATTTTGAGATTAGTTAAACATATTGGGTGGATAATATGTTGACTGATCACCCTTTAAATTTGAAATCACACATTTCAAATAAATATCCATAATAGCCCAAAATCTTACTGTGTATTCCAAGAATATTTGTCACCCTAAATAATGCTTCAGCTCCTCTTTTTTATACAAATTTGCAACTCTCCTTCTCCTCACTCTCAGCTGATGGTTATGCTTCTTGATTTATCTTAACATGTAGAATGAAAAGAAAGCATCTCATGTTCTTAAAAGTCTTTCTGCATATTGTGTGCCTGAGCAATTGCCTCATTCCTTCAATAAATGTTTCTTCAATAAATGTTGCTGAACTGAAACTCAGACATCTCCTAAACCAGTTCAATCATTTCACGTCTCAGTTATTTTCATCCCTCATCCTCTACAGTTATACAATATAATTGCTTAAATAAGTGAATATTATTAATAAGTGCTTTAATAAATTATTTAATTGTTAGAGAGGAAAAACATGAAAAGCAAAACCTGCTTTTTATTACAATTTTGCTTAAATTGCACCTACAGATGCTTCTTCCTTCAAAAAAGTACTAGGTTCTATAAACCCTTGATAATTAAGTAATTTATACTGAAATTTTCCCTCCCTTCATCAGAAATACGCCCTCTCTACTTGACTATTTCCATCAACAAAGATACATGCTTTAATAGTTCCCATTTTAAAACAAATATGTAATAATATCCCAAGCAACAACACCAAAAATGTATTATCCTCATATTCCTTTTTTGATTTGTTTCTTCTTTTTTTTTTTTATTAAAAACTCTTTGAAAGATTTGCCTGAGCTTATTGAGTCTACTCCCTCACATCTTATTTTCACGTTAACCCACTACTTATTCCTACAGTTCTCTGCAGCTACTCAGGTTAAGGTCACTGACATTTTCCACTTTCTCCAACACAATGATCTTTGTGTAGCTCATTCTCTGTAAGAAGTTTTGACAGTTTTTATCTACCGATTCTTCTTGATACACTCCATTTGGAATTTATGACAACAGTATTTTCTGATTATTTTATTTTCCTTCTCAGTCTTTGATTGCTGCTGTCATTGTCCATAAATCCCTTCCTTAATCATTAAAACTTGTGTTCCCCGTATCTAGTCCTCAGTCATTTTCCCTTCCAATTTACATTTACTTCCTGGGGAAGACACATTAGTCCTGAGGACGTTAAGTGCTGATTGTTGGTTGATGCCACCAAATACAAATAGTTAGATTTACTCTTCCCTGAGCTCTCGTTTCACAAATTCAGCTGCTAGTTTGATAGCTGAAGATTAACAATCTCGACTTGGGATACTTGTTTCATGGAGAGACCTATTCCTCCTAAGTAAAAGAAGAGCAGATATAAAAAATGTGTAATTTTGTGTGAACCATCAACATTTCTGCCACCAGACTCCTTTCTCATATACTTTAGATAAAATAAAGATGAATCACTGAATATTGGTTAAAGCCTGTAATAGTCACATAAATAACTGGATCTCTTCATTTAACTTTTACTGAGTCATTTTTATTACTAGGTCACATAATTTCTGATCACATATCTTGAACAGTACCAAAAAGGCAAACGAATAAACATTTTTACATTTTTTTCCCTCAAAAGACATCCAGGTTATAAATAAATACCACAGAAAAGATCCCATTTAGGAAAGAATAAACTTGAAATAGTGTGGTTAATGAATTATGTTAGGAAATACTGGAGAGCTATTACAAAGTCATTGAAACCAGCAGAGAGGTCACACCAATGTCTTCAAGATTGTGGTAGTTTCCTTTCCCTTCATTTGGTTAATTACCCTTTACTGAGTTTCTGCTCTTTTCATTGGAGTGTGATACTCAGTTTATACTACCAAGGACTGAGTTTGATGTTTGGCAAAATGACATATAAATTTTAAAGAAACTAAGATATGCTAAGTGATTATTTTTCTAATTACTAACGGATATGAAGCTCTGAGTGAAAGGCTATTCATTATATAGAAGGTCTGATGTTTTCCTAATTTCCTAAAAGGAAATGCGTTGGGGTTGGTGGTGAGGAAATTCTGCTTCTGAGGTAAGATCTCACCAACCTCTTGGAAGGAAAGATTGGAGGATTAGAAAATATCTGCTTACATCCAATATGTCATCCTAAAACTCGAAAATATTGCCCTTTTTCAAGCCAGAATACTAGATCTAGTGTCTGGATCTTAAACATAATTTATTATACTATCAGTATTATCTAGTTACATTGCTCAATGGTTACATAATAATGACTAAGCATCTCTAACACACAGTTGCATCAAGACTATATAAAGATGGTCTGTCTGTAAGCTTGCATAAGTAGTTATTTACAAGGCCTAGAAGCAAGTGATCATGGCATTCCTTGGCAGGGTTCCCCTTAGCTAAGCACTTTAGAAATGAACAAATAAACAATTAGAACACAGGCACTAAATTAGTGCTCAACAAAGGAAAGATTAAAAAATATGTATAGAAAATAAAAACTAATTTTTGTGGTAAAGCAGATATTGAAAACATACTTATTCTCTTTATGTGGCATTACTGGGTTCAGAAACAGACTATGATGTATAATAGAAAAAACTGATCTCTTGAAAGATAGGATACCACAGCACAAATTCTGACAATCCTGCTGCTTGTTTACATTGAAGCATATTTCATGTCCAATATATCTGCAAGTATTAATTAGAAATTCTCACTGAACTTTGATTGCATGACTATAAAACTGATTTACTATTAGACATAAGAATGAATATCTCTTTTTCACATAAGAACAAATAATATGTGTGAATAGGTGAATGACATACTTTGTCTTCAGAGGATCACTTCACTGCAATCATACATTATATGGTATTTCCAAGTGCTGGAATTTGCTGTTGGAATTAGTTAATATTGTGAAAGATCAAAGAAGGAAGATAATTCTCATTTGAAAATGTAAATAATTCTTCTCTATTTTTCTTTAAAAATAACCTGAAATCATAGTATAGGAGAATAACAGATACTCTGGCATTCATGTCATGATTTGACAGACTGAATCAAGGACTGTAATCCTATGGACAACTCACAGATCATGCTACAGTAGCATTCTGTGTGTTTTCTGAGTGAGAAAAGCACAGGTAATCTTAGACTTTCCATAAACTTTAGAGCTGAAATGAGGACCAATTGGAAAATCACAGGCAGGGACCGGTGTGTGTCCTGATCATTGCTAAACTAGAAATATCCCAGTCAAACCAGGTTACATGGCAACCCTAGATAATCTATCATTGGAGATAAGTGAAGACTAAAAATTTTGAGATATCTTTAAATGATGTCATCTAATTCTAGTATCCATTTTTGTATAAAGAATGCATTGAATTAATTCAAAATACTTTTTAACAACTAAAGTTAATAAAATAAATTTCTCTACTTTGACATATTGATAGAATAAATTATATAGAAAGAATCACACAAAATACCCTTAAGTTTATAAAGTGAACTGTACTTAAAATGGTACTTTATTGTTGAAATGTCTTTTGAAATTCAGTTAGGTAGCATTGAAGTTATTTGCATCCAAGTAATTTTTTCTTGGGGGGGTGTTTGCAGTTTTTTGTTTTTGAGTATATAATCCTTTTTTGACATCAGCTTCATTAAATTATATAAGTAGTACATGTTTATTGGATTATTTATTCGATCTATAACTCCATCCTCTGAACCACTTTTGGAATTTAGATATGGATATTGAAAACCATGTTTGTTTTAGATCACTTATTTTGTTCCTGGATTGTTGAAATTAGAACACATATATTCAGGAACTGAAAATGCCTTTGAAAGTCTCAAGTACTGAGGTAGAAAATACTAGTCTTTATATGGCTTCCTAAATAAAGACAGTATTTTCCAACCTCCCTTCCTTTCCAACCAAACCCCCAGATGTGTCCATAGACTAAATTTTCACCACTAAATTCTATGTTGTGGCCTTAAGACATATATGAATCATTGTCTCCCAATATACCAAAATGTTAGAACATAAACATATCTGTAATCACCTTAAATATCAGAAGACAATGCCCGATGGGATATAGAAATCAGAGTTAGGAAAGAATATTGGCCTTTCAATGATTGCTAACTGGAGCTGCTCACTTTGTGACTTAGTTTTATCTGAGAAAGAAGAAAATCTTCTCTTTCCTATGCTCTCTTACTTGGGTCTCTTTAAAAAAAAACAAAAACGAAAAAAAACAGTTTAGTAGGCCAAGTTATGCGAAAGTAAATATTATTAGGTAGAGAGAGCAGAAAGGAGTGAAATGAGAGAGACGATGAAGCTGGAAAGCCTATGAATTCAAAAGGATAGTCCTTTTTTCTTATTTCTTAATTTCTGAATCTCAAATTGTGTATTCAAATGGCACCTCTTTCATGGTCTGGTTCATAGGCTATAATAAATTTTTCCTTTTTATGTTAGACTGGGATTTCCTTCTAAAAATTCATTGCAAGCTCAACTTTTGGTCCAATGCTTGAGATTGAGGTAACAACTGAGAACCATGCCTGGTTGGGGAGAGAGAGGGGAGAAGATTCCTCTACCCTGGCATGTGAAACTTAATTCCATATATGCATTAATATAGTGATTTTCTGCTTCCCTGGGCACACAGATAATTTGTACTTATAAAATAACACTTTAGGAGATTTAAAACTAAATATAATAAACATTTTTTAGGTTTCTGCATAATAGAAAAGAGTATAATTTAACTCCATAACTCCTGTGACTGGAAGTATAGATAAAAGTAGAGCAGTGCTCCAAAATTACTGAGATCTAAATAAATAATAATAATAGTAGTAGTAGTAGTAGTAGTAGTAGTAGTAGTAATAATAGTAGTTTTCATGAATACTTTGTTCAAGTCCAATAACTTATATGCATTCTCAATTAATTTTCACAAAAATTTAGAAGCAAATTTTCTATTATTCTTCTTACACACGAGTGAATTGAAGTCTAGAGTACTAAGAAATTTGTCTAAAGTGTAAGGAATGACTTTGAAATAATGACTGCTCTTTTAGCTCTATGCTATATTATGTATCATCAAAAAACAAATCATGTACCTTGATGAATTTCAATGGGTAAATTCTCTTCTATTGACACCTGTGGCATAGGGTGGTGCCCTGATTAAAAGTCAGTGAAATACTTAGAAATATGTATGAGGATGTTCAGGAGAATTCATAGAATGAAGAAATAATAATTCCCCCAAAGACTTTCTTTGAGAATATCTGTGTATATATATTATATATTAAGTATATGTATATAATACATATTAGATATATAATATAATAAAGAGAGGAAGGGAGAAGAAGAAACATTTTTAAGAAAGAAGGAAGGAAGGAAAAGGAGACAGAGTCATCTTTATTTAAACTTAGTTGTTTATATTGTTTTTTTATTCTGGCCCCAAATCTCATACCTGGTCCATACACCAGCTTCTCAGCAGCCTGAGCTGCAAGGGTACTCCCAGTTCCTCTGTAAGTATATTGAACTCTCCATATGGTATGGGAACAATAATTGACATTTTATATTAAAGCATATTCTGCTATTCTGCCTTGAACAAGCCTATTTTTAAATGTCAATTATGGTCTAATTGTTTTCCATGTAGATATTTAGACCAAAGTTATTATTACTAAAAGAAGCTTTAAAGTACTCATACTATATGTTTTTTAAATCTATTTAGAAAAACCCAAATACTGAAAAAAGGAAAGTTGCTATCATCCAAAAAAATGATGGGACTATTTTATTTGAGATATTTAATAATTATATTAATTAAACATACTGTGGCAATCATTTCACAGTAAACTATCAAATCATTTCATTTTATACCTTGGACTAATTTTAATAAGTCAATTATACCTCAGTAGAACTGGAATAACCCTCCAATTATTATTGAACAAAGGTTTTGCTTGAGTCAAATCGGATAATCTTATTTGTTCGAACTAGTAGTTAAGAGTACAAAGCATGGAAATACTAGTTGGACACTGCCTGCTATAAATCCTTTGGTGTTACTGCCCTTCAGAAACATTAGAAAGAATAGGCAGGGACGCTCTCATCAGTTGTTAGAAACTAGAGCCATCATCCCAAACAAAGAGTATTCTAAACCCAACAAGGCATAGGAGAGTCACTAACTATCTACCTCACGATCTCTCCCTGTAGAATGGAAATGACATCAATCGACGATCAATATGTGTGGCTTTTCTATTAGATTTAACATTTCCATTGTTTGTGACCGGAATCGTCATTGAATTTTGGTTGTTTTTCCTTCTCTTATATTTTGGATGCAAGGCACAGCAAGTTTTTGGATATTGGGTCAACATTTATAAAAAGTCTAGAAATGTTTTATGAAAGAAAAAATAATATGAAAAGATTATTAAAAACAGATACCCTGCATATCCAATATTAATAGATTTATTGTATAGGCTGGAGTATGTGATCGTGTGTTTGTGTATGATATATCAAATTCTAAATACTTATTTTGATTATGGTAAATGGATAGTGACTATTTCAAAGCAGGAATTATTTTAACTAACACTAGGGAAGGAATGTTCTAGAAACAAGGGCAAGGGGACCATATTTTAACATCAAAAAATTGTATGAATTTATAGACCATCAAGAGTTTATTTATATAATAGAAATAATTATTATATAATGATTATATTCACTGTTTATATTATTATATTGCTAAATTTAGTCATTAATTCTATGTAACATTTTACTCAACTGATTATGCCCTTCTCTTGAAAAACAATTTTCATTTTAGGACTGCAGAATTCTTCTATTTTCTTTGGTTCCTATTAGTTACTTTTTCTCAGTCTCCCTATTTTGTGAGTATTGGATAGCTCCTCATTACAGAGTAGTGACATTTGGGGCCACATTTGGCAATATCTCTAGTGATAGGCTGAATTTTAAGATGGCTCCCAAGATTGTTATTTCCTGCTGTAGTCGCCCTGCATAATACTCTCTTTCTGAAGTGTGGATGGGACTGAAAATATGATGGATTTCTCTGCAATGATTAGATCATGCCAAATGACAAAAGAGGAGGGATTTTTCAGATGCAATTAAGGCTCCTGCCTTTGAGTTAATCAAAAGGATATAATCCTGGTTAGGCCTGCTGTAATCACGAGAACACTAAAAGAGTCTTTGCCCTTCCTGAAAGATGAGGTTAAAAGAAGGAGATTTTCCAGCTAACATTGAAAGAAATGAGCTCCCTTTATTCAGTTCCACAAGGAACTGAATTCTGCCAACCATCAAGGAGCACTGAGAATAACACAAGCCCCAGCTGACAAGGTGTTTGCAGTTTGGGGAGCCCTGGCAGAGGACCCAGTTATCAACACCTAGATTCTTAGCCTCTGGTAACAATGAAACGAGAGAGAGAGAGAGAGAGAGAGAGAGACAGAGAGAGAGAGACAGAGAGAGAGAGACAGAGAGAGAGAGAGACAGAGAGAGAGGTTTTTTACATCAGTTAAAAGGATTCATAAAAAAGGAGGAAAATTATATGCCTCTATTTCTATTTCTAATAGCTTTTCAGTTCCTGATTCTAGCTTCTAATGATTCCTGCCTGCATTTTTTTATACTATGTGATAATTCAGACTAGTTCAAGTACAGCCTCCTGATTAAACTAGCACGATTTTTGTTACTTGGAATTGACAAGTCTTAACTACAACCTCATAGTTTCTGTATTTTATAAAAATAAGATGGAAATAGTTTTTTACTCAAAATGCTAAATGGAGAAAATAGCATTTTGCAAACTTTGTGTGGAGAAAGAATATATATATATATGTACATATACATGTTTATGTATATATAAATAAATGAATTATAATGAATATAAATATATGTATGCTAGTTTCTTAAGTGGTTCTAGTTATTATACAAACTCTCTCACATGAAAAAAATTGGTCTGGTGCTCCCACAAGATATTTTTGGATACCTAGTAGCGCCCATCCCATCCCATCCCACCCTATCTTTTCTCATATCATCCCATCCCACCCCATCTCTCACATATAATTGCACTTATTCTGACATTTTTTTAAAAAAGCTAAGAATTATTTTATAATTTCCCATTTGTCTTATTAAAATACTCAAACACAGTGTTAGATAGATTCATATTTTGTCCCCGAAGAGACATAATCTGCAGTAGATGGTGCTGTGACCAAAGCATGTCCCTTCAGATCTCATGTTCATAACTGCAGAAGTGTTCTGTCAGAGATTTACATGCTCCCTCCCCATTCTGGCCATGAACGAGTCTTCAGCTCAAAAACACAGAGTAACCGAGATATACCAGAGATTCAATCTCAGTGACTGATGGGCAATGGTAAATACATGTATCAGATATTTACCCCTTTCTTATGATAATGCTAAAGGATGTACTACAATGTCTTCTGAATTTTCAGTGGGATTGAGCTCCATCGCCCACAAGGGGCACTTTTCTTGAAGATTGGTCTTTTGATTTTATCCTCTTCTCTTATTCTGCCCAAAACCTCTTTACATGGGGAATTTGCCTCAATTGTTCCACCAAAATTACTCTTGCATGATCAACAATCATTTAATATTGCTACATCTAATGCTTAATTCTCAGTAGCAGTTTACTCAGCGGATCCTGTGTTTGCCTTAAAATTTTTCTTCACTTGCAATTTAGGTCACCATAATTTTTGGTTTTCTTTCTTCCTAACTAGTACCTCTCAAGTTCTTTTCATTTCTATCTCTTCCCCTTGATCTTCTAGCTTAAAGTGGCTTATGGTTAGTTCTTGGACGCCATTCCTTTTTTTCAATTTCTTAGCATACTTTACTTGACAATCATCTCTTGTCTCAAGGCTTTAAGCATCATTTAAATAATTTTTTTTCAAAATATTTATGTTCAGTCCAAATCTGTTCTTGAATTCCTTCATGCCTATGACTTCTTTGCATTTATACTTGGTTAGATTATAAAGATCTCAGATTCAACACAGAAAATATAAAATTTCTGAGCTTCCTGTAGTCTTTACCAACTCAATAGCTGGAAATCCATTACTCCAGTTATTCAGATGACAAACTTTGGTGTCATTTTTGATATCACTTTCTTCATATATATATAAATATATATATATACTTCTATATATATGACCCCAAAGTTATATACATATGTATATATATGCAGAAATCTATTTGACTTCTTTAAAAATCTTATATATGTATAGATGTATATACATCTAGTCACTTATTTGTATATGTATCTAGCCACTTATAATCACTTCCGTATGTTCCGTCTTAATCAAAGCCACCGTCCTTTCTCAGCTGATACCTGTAATCATTTCTTAATCAGTATCCTTATTTCCTCCTTTATTTCTCCCACATCTGGTCTATTTCCAGAAATCAGAGTCAACTTCTTAACAATCTAAGATTATGTTCTTCCTCTACTTAGCCTCTCCTTTTCAGAGTCAAAATCAATCTTAAAATAGTTTATACATTACATCATGGTCTGGTTTCTCATTATCTTTCTGACTTTCTTTCCTATTGTCTTCTCCTAAATCATTCCTGTCTACTCATGCTGGTCACTTTGATATTTCCTGACGATGTTAAATATGTTCCTTCTTTAAAGACTCTGCCTGAACTGAACTATTTCCTTTAACTGAAATGCTTCTCTCTGGATAGTCTTACTTATTCATTGCCTTTAAGTCTTTGCTCCGATAGCACATTTCACTGAAGACTATGTGGACAAGTCACTGCATTCAAATACTACCCAGCTTAAAAATCCCATAGGCTTTGCTCCATTTTTGCATGACTCTCATTGACTTCTAAACAGCTATGTATTTTATGCATGTGTAGCTTAGAGTATTTACCTCTCTCCATCCACTAGGCTGCATCTTCTACAAGAGGGACTTTTGCCCATTTTATTTTCTATTTTACCCTTAATATTGCTAACAATGCCTGACAATATTTGATGATGATATCTGACATGTAAATGAAACTGCAGATAATAAATCTTTAAACTTTGTCTACCCAGGAAAAATTCTTTATCAGTTAATTTGCAGTGAGAAAAAGAAAAGCTATTCTGGGTCTTTTGAACAAATATGTTTTAATGCATGGAATTAGTTTATAAGTGACAGAAGAACTGAGGACCCAAAGAAAGAAAAGTGGGACAATCCAGAAGTCAGAAGGGAAAACAGAAGGTAATGTTATGAGACTCCAATATGTTTGTCTCTCCAAAGTGGACTAGAACCACAGAGACAGCAAAGACTGACAGGAGCAGGGATTAAAAAGGGAGGAGCTTTTCTGTAGACATTGGAATCCTTGAGGAGGAGTAGTCAGTGCTCAAGACACCCTTCAAGGCCAAGCAAGAGATGGAAAAATACTGTAGTTTTGCAACCTTTCCCACTTCTCAGCCTTCAGGATGCACCTAGCATTGGTGGAAACTGCCAAAAATAATTTTGCAGAATGGCGTGAGATGTCAAGTTCTTTGTATTAGTGAATAGAGCAGAAGGAAGAACTGGGAATGCATCTGGAGAAAACAGACTTTAGCAATCATGAAAATGCACCTCTCAGTTCACTCACAGCAGGGTGCATAAATCATTAAGGACTCCAGCTTCTGTGCTCTGGACAACATCACGCAGAGCTCACATATCCCATGAGCTGCTCCCCATAGCATGTACCAGGGAATCCATGGCCGAACCAATCCTGGGAGATGGACCATTCCTCTAACTGGTATCTTTGTCTCAGGGCAGAATTTAGCAAAGCTTTCTTAGAACTGCAACATAGTTTAAATCTTTTACTGTTTCTTTCTCTCAGTAGTTAGACTTACACCACAGTTCAACTGGCTCTTCTGTATTCTGTCCCTCACATAATTCTTTATGTTGTTTCCTAATAAATCTCTTGCCTGTCTTATTTCATTTTGCCTTATCTGCTTCTCAGAAGACTCAAACTGACACTCAGGCACAGATGTAGATAATACATCTAAAATACAGGCAGAAAACTAAAAGACTGTATTTGTAACATAGAATCAAATAAAAGATATTAAATGAAAAATAGCGGTAAAACATGGAGACTGGATATATGTAGTGAATTAATAGAAAGTAAAATGATCAAATCATGACATTTAATTACTCTAGTCATTAGGCAAATAACATCAATGTTTATAAGAAGATATCATTTTTAACCAGTCAGAAAAAGAAAGCATGGATATTAACTAATAAGGAAAATTGTTCAGTATCACTCTTAAATAGCCAGTAGGAATGTTAAATGTTATAATCATTCTAGTTGTAAATATTTCAATAACCACTGGATTAGTGTGATAGAATTTTCATTATGAATTGTCACAAATGAAATGAATGAACACAGAATTCTATTTTCCCCTGTTTCCAGAGGAAAGAATTCTGACATCAAGAGTTAAGCAATTTGGTTTCTTCTGAGACGTCTCCAGATTGCAAGTGGTGACAATCACGTTGTGTCCTCACATGGTTGCCTCTGAATCTGTGAATTTCCTGTGTCCTAAATGTCTTCTATAAAGATTATCATTCATATTGTATTGGACTCCCTTTTCATCATGCTTCCTGAGTCCTGTGGGACTAAGACTCCACAGGGATACATCTAATTTTTGGTTTCCTTCATTTGGGAACTTCCCTCATCAAACCCAGAGCAATCCTTCCATTTTTCATACTTATGTGGGGGCAGGATCCCCATTTTCTCTTTCAGCCTTCTGGGAACTCAAGTCTGGAGATCAGAATATTCCATTTCCTTACCCACTCTGAATACTTCCTACTACCTGAACACACATGACACAGATTTGACTTTCCACTGATGTTACTAAATCTTTCCAAAATATTTAGAAACTGCTCTCCTTGGATGCCAGCTTGGACAGTTGGGTATTGTTATCACACCATATTGAAGTAATTTATCTCAGAACAACACCAAATAGAAAAGTAGAGATATGGATAAACAGATGTCTGATGACATTATTTAAGCCATAAAACTAACAGTTATTGAATTACTTGTGCCCTTTAATTTCCCAATTATTTTAGCCAATAAATTGCAGTTGCTTAGTTATTTGAGTAATATTTTGCTATGTGCAGTCAAAGAGCCCTAGATAATACATACATGTACTCAAAGTTTTACTTGCAAAAATGCTCACTGAAGTATTGTTTATAAAGTTAAAAAGGGAAACAAAGTGAATCTTTTAATTTCTTTAATATGATGATCATTAAAAAACTGTTTCATAGCAAAACTGTGGAACGGGATTCATCTATCTGCAGTGACATGCAAAAGCAGTATTTACTAAATAAAAACAATATTTAAGTCTGCTCTTATTTATATGTGCATGAATACATATGTAAATGTATAAAACATTGGTGTAGTGTTTATTGTGGCAGAAGGAATGAGTCTGATGTTAGTTTTGTGATGAAGTAAGGTTTTCATCATTTATTATTAATGTTTGTGCTTTTCCTTTTTTACACTTAACATTTGCTCTCATGATACTTCAATTTTTCTTAATTTAAGTAGTTTTATTGATGGGGCATTACATTTTAACACTGCATAGGTTTAAGGTGTACATCATTGTTAAATTAATATCTGCATATAATACATTAAGTTTTTCACTATAAATAATAATTTTGAAGTCCGACATACTCCAGCTCATAGTGTCAGTGCATACAGTAAATGCACAGATGTTTACATGTCCATGTACTTAAGGGTGTAGTAGGCAGAATAACACACCCCATTTCCCCCAGCCCCAGGATGGCCATGTCCTAAACTGTGAGCCTAAGAATTTATTACCTCACATGAAAAATGGAACTTTGCAGATTTGATTAAATTCAAAGAAGTTGAGATGAAGATTTATCACATTATCCAATTGGCCCCAATTATAACACATATGTTCTTAAAAGTAGAGAACATTTCCTAGCTGTAGAGAACCAGAGAGAAGATAGAATGATTAGGATTACACACTGTTGCTTTATTTAAATGTAAAAGAAGGTGACCATGAACAATGGTATAAGTGTGGTCTCTAGAAACTGGAAGAAAAAAAAAAAAAAAAAAAGAAAACAGATCATTCCCTAAAGTCTCTAGAAAGTAATGCAGGCATGAAGCCAGCAGACACTTTAATTTTTTAAGTTGACTACAGGAATGTGAGATAATAAATTTGTATTGCTTAAACCACTAAGTTTATAATTATAGGTTACAACAGCAATACAATACTGATAAAAGGAGTTCAGAATTTACTATAAATTATATTAAAACTGCAGTAGTTATCATGATACTAACATCATTTCTTTCATTCTATATTTTGTATAACTTTCATATGTCTGGACATTCCTTACATATCATTTTTATGAAAATCAACATCTACTGAAAAGGCAAGATAGGCTCTCTTCAGTGTACGAATGACCATAAACACACAATATGTGGTAGAAAACATATGTTTTAACTTGGATTTTAAAATAATCAAATAACTCACAAGCTTGAACTTCAAATTATGGAACATTTCATCAAGAGAGAGTCAAATAGGAAAATGCCCTAGATTTAAAAATGGAACAAGGCCCAGATGGATTCACTGAAAGGTTGCACTTCTCCTCTAAAAGTGCAGACACAGATTGTTAACTCAATATAAGGGAGTCATTCAACAGAAACTCAAAATGCAAAAATAAAAAAATAACAGTTTCAAACCAATTCTCTTGTGAGTAGGAAATTGCTCCTTAAGTAACTAAAGTAACATGAGCTTAGGAAAGGGAAATTAATTTTTCAGCTGCAGTTATAATGAGTAAGCATTGAAAAGAACAGAAACAAACTCATGGTGGATGACTTCATAATATTTTAAGATCATAAGATTGAAGAATACCTATAAAGTGACATATCTGTTAATGTTTCATGTACATATCTATTAATTAGATGAAACATGAGACAGATTAGCAAAGGATGAAAGATAAAGCTTCATTTTTATGAGATTGTTCAAGTAAAGGAATATTAAATGTGCGTGTGATAATAATAATGAAAACTGCTGCACTGTTTGTACAGAATGATCATTGTAAAAATCATGAAGAAATCACAAATCTTAATTCTTGAAATAAACACAATTGTTTGTAAATTAAATATTAAACACATATTCGTAATAAAGCAATTGATTTCCTGATCTATTTTGTTTTAAAGTCTCCATAATAAGAAAGTATGAAAGGACCTGGCTCTGTAACTAGTTACCACTTCAAGATCTATTATTGTGTAAATTAACTATTCCTAACTATTATTTATCTCCTATTTCAGGACATATCATAGAATTAAAAAAATCTATATATTATTACTGATTAGCTTTTGAAATTCCAAGAAAGCAAATACTTGTCTAAAATGAGCACTTCTGGCTCTTTCTTTTCTGCATCTCTTTGTTTTTCAGTATTTATTTCATGCACATAATCTCAGCTGCTCTCTTGTATAATTGCCTTTTTCTTTTACAGAATTTGGTTGCCAACTCTTTTCTCTTCTCTCTCCTGTTTCATCCTCTTTTCCCTTTCTCCTCTTTACAATTGAGAATCTACTATGTATTAGACACTACACTAAGTCTTGAAGATATATAGATGGATAATAATTTAAACAAGTTAGCATTCTTTGCAAAGACAAGTTAATGAAACTAAAAATTATAATGCAGTGTTGAAAGGATTATAAGAGAAAATGTTATAGCAACACAGAGATAGAATATCTATCAGAGTCAGGAAAAATCTGACAGAGGGAATGATGCTTGAATTGAGTTTTAATCCGCAAGAAAATTTGTCAGGTGAAATGAAAAACAAGGCTCTGCTTCCTCGTGGCATTTTTGAATCTGGGCTTGAGAGTTGTGTAGGTGTGTGCATGTGCATATGCAGGTGTGTGTGCATGTGCATGTATGTGTGTGTGTGTGTGTGTGTGTGTTCCAGACCTGAAGGAACTAGTGACATTAAAAAATTATGACATCTGATAGCTATAAAACTAGGTATTCTGAATATAGTGGGATAGATACAGAAGTTTTAGAACATATTCTGACAATTCTTTTTTCTGGTCTGTTTGTTCGAAAAGAAGGTGAACTTTGGATGCTGAATCCATAGTTGGAACTTTCATTGCCTCTAGCTTTTAAAGTTTTGGTTTTGAATTAATATAGTTTAATGTATTCAAATAATTATGAGAGCAAAAAACAGAGAATACATATAAAATACTCAGCACAGTACTTCAAGCCTTAGTTATTATTAGCAAAATAATGGTGAAGAACTATATAGAATTTAAATGGAAATTTGATCCATTTTTTTCAGGTGAGAGTCCCTGTCCCTATTTACACTGCATTACTCTCTCCAAGCTATTTTTCTTATGCAAATAACTTGCATCTAATTTGAGGAAGCTTTTAGACAACAGCTAATTTTATCATTATTACATTCTAGGTTTTTTGCCTCCCACCTAGGGTCAATGTTGTGTTTCATTCTTATCTGAAAGCACCTGTTTTAAACTTGTTAAAGCTTAAATTGTACATAGATTATTTCATTTATCCATCACCTGTTTTTTTCTTATCTGTGCATTAATTCTTTATTTTTGATTAACTGTTAACTCAATCATGATGTAACTCAAAATTAATGAAAAATAAAGCATCAAGTTTATACATTCTTCCAACACGGCATTAATATTTGTAGTAATGCAGGTACAAATCTAAGAAAGTTGGAGCTCGAAAAGTCCTTAATTAGCATGTAACAACAAATATATTCTAATGCAGCATCTTTAAGACAGCAGTTGCTATCTTATGGCTTGTGGCTCAAAATCTGCCACACACGCTGTTTATTATATAGAGTACCATAAACATAGCTGTGCCAACTTATTGGAATTCAAACTGTAAAATTTCTTTAATCTGGTCTCCCTTATAGAACTATGAACTCTAAAAGCAATGGAACCATATTCCTGCATGACTTAGATTGACTGATCCAAGGCTGGAACATGAACACCAGTAATTTCCTCAGTCAGTCTCTAAGTGATATCAGAGGAAGCTGAAGAGGAGAAGATATAGAGTTTGTTGGATCTACTAGAAATTTGTTTTTTGTGTTATAGTCTGGAAGTCATTAAACTATTTAAAGTAGGGGAATGACGGTCAGAGGAAGATGATGACCTGGATCTGAGAGTCAGATCCTCCCCACAGAGCAAATAGGACTTCATTTATTCTTCAGAAATAAACAGTGAGGAAAGAAGGCACAAAGGCTATAGAGACACAACAGTTTTTGTGACAACAAAGGGTAGGTGAAAATATCTGTGTTCAGAGCTACACCACAGATTTGGGACTCAGAATTCCTGCTACTGGGGAGATGGCTGAACTGGGGTAAAGGACTGGCCTCCAGGAGAGATGGTCCAAAAGCAGCTAAGTGTCTGCCTGGTGGGGCAAGGATTCAGAGGCAGGGGAGATGGTCTTGTCAGTGTGGAAAGAAAAACAGTGTCCCAGTGTCTCAGATGGAGCCTGTGCAGTGAAATCACACTGGATGCCACCATAACTGGAGGGCAGCTAGAGGAATTCCCCACCCCTAACCCCATTAACACATATTATTCAGGTCTCAGGATCCACCTACTAGATATCCCGCCCAACGGATATCCTACCTATTAGATATCTCAGCCTCCGGATTAAAGGAAGAAGGTAGTCTCCCAGAAGGGATGAACCCTCAACACTCCTCACTAGTACCACCCTGAGGGTGGAGGCAGAAATTCAGCCTGACTGGCAACTATGTACCAACAAGGTGATCACCCTACACAGTGATGTCACTGCAGGGAAACTGAACCCACAAAATATAAACATAATGCCAAACAGAGCAAAGACGCAGAGAAATATCTGTGAAATAAGGGGTTCATCAAAAACCCAAGGGAAAATCTAAATACAGCAGATGTATGCAGCCTATCTAAGGATGAACTTAGGGTAGCAGAGATAAACATATTTAAGGAAATTTTAAAAAAAGTAGAGGAAGTTAAAGAACAACAAAAGAGAGAGAGTGAAGAAATGAAGCAAGATAACAAAGTAATGAACACAGTAATTGAACTAAAGAACTTGACAGGGACACTCAAGAATAGGATGAATGAAGCCTCCAATAGAATGATGAAGGTACTAATGAGGCAGAGGAAGGCATTCAAGCAAATCAGCTAAGTGATAAAAGAAAGCAAAGAAATAAAAACAGTATTTGAGACCTAGGGGATAACATCAAAAGGAACAGCATTGCATCATAGGTGTCCCAGAAGAAGAACAAAAAAGGGGGGGCAGAAATTTCATTTGAAGAAATAATAGATGAGAACTTCCCAAACCTGAAGAATGAAGCAGGGCTCCAGACTCATAAAGCTCAAAGAGTTCCTAGTAAAAGAAACACAAACAGACCTACACCTAGACACATTGTCATTAATATGGCTAAATTATATGATGAAGAATCTTAAAAGTAATCAGAGAAAAACAAGTCACATACACAAGAGTCCCCATAAGGTTGTCAGCAGATTTTTCAGCTGACACTCTACCAATCAGAAGGGAATGTCATTATATAGTTGAAGTGCTAAAACAAAATAATTGTCTACCTAGGATACTATACCCTGAAAGATTATCATTCAAAACTTAAAGCTTGGTAAGAAGCATTTCTGATAAGAACAATGTAATGGAATTCATCACCATTAACTAGATCTACAAAAACAAATACTAAAGGATGCTCTATAAAGTGTAAAGAAACTCCACTTAGAAACAGTAAGACAGCAAATATAAAAAGTGGGGAAAAGAGTTTAAAATTTAGAATGAGTGTAAGACTAATCTGCCTTCAAATAAAAATAGGAAATGAAGATAGCATTCTTAATGTTAACTTCTGGATAATCTCAAAATACATCTTTGGGGAAAAAGTAAAGAAGAAAACAAAAATGGAACAATTAAAACATAACTACACTTAACCCACTAAGAAGAGAAAGGGAAGAACAAAGGCACTGTCTGGAACAACATACCGAAGCTATATTACAAAATGACGATAAGTAGCTACATATCAATAACCATCCTAAACATTAATGGGCTGAACTCACCAGTCACAGTACAGAGTGGCTGAATGGGTTAAAAAGCATAACCCAACCTTATACTGCATTCAGGAAATCAACCTTCACTCAAAATATATGCGAAGACTCAAAAGTCAGTGGTTGGAAGACAATCCTACAGTTGAATGACTACAAAAAAAAATGCAACCCCTGTGGAAAACAACGTGGAGATTCTTCAAAAAGTTGAAGATGGAAGTCCCATATGATCGACCATCCCACTTTTGGGTATTTGTCCAAAAGATACAAAAAAACACTCATTAGCAGGGGTTTATGCACTTCCATGTTTGCTGCAGTCTTATTCACTACAGCTATGTGCCTAAAGTCAGATGAATGAATAAAGATATGGTGTATATATACACAATGGAATACTACACAGTCATTAGAAGAGATGAAATTCTGTCATTGAATCAACATGGATGGAATTAGAGGGGTTATGCTAAGTAAAATAAGACAAAAGACGAAAGATAGATACCAGATAATCTCACTCACATGTGGAATATGAATATTCAAAACAAAACAAAACAAAACAAAAACAAGGAACAATGAAACAAAACTAACCCTTGGACACTTGTAACAAAGCTGAGGTTACCAACAGGGAATGGAATGATGGGACAGGGCAATAAGTGGTGGCAAAGCCTACTGGACAATTGTGAAGAACACTTGGTGATTTGGTGGAGGATGGGGTTTGTTAACATTCATTTTAGGAATAAGGAAACTGTACATGTGGAGAACTTATAACATGTAAATTTATTTTAATGTTTAAAATCAAAGTTATTGCAAATTATTTTTTTAAAGTAGGTGAACGGAATAAGAGATGGTACTGGAATGTTTGTTCTGCTACTGTACAGAGAACAGGTTGATACGATCATACTGAAGTAGGAAAGTCAGTCAGAAAGCTACTGAAGTATTAATTCAAAGTGAAATATGATTATGGGTGATGGTGCAGATTTAAGAAATGCACAACTTTAAAAAAATCATGACATGATTTTTAGTATTCAGTGGGCTGGATATGTAGGATTCATGCTAAGGAGGTAGGGAAGGAAATTTTTTCAAGCTAATTTTACTGAAGAAATGTTGCTTCCTAACATCATAATGGTTTAAGTTGCACATCATTGTAAATCAACATCTGTGTATAATACCATTCCAATTCATGAAGGAAACTTAGACGATAGGGTTGCTCAGTGAGCTAGAGAGTAGGACCAACTTTGACAAATTAAGGACCTATGTGCATTATGTAAATTATGTGTTTGAAGGTATGTTGAGATATCCTGTGTACTTAAAAAGGATTCGACTGGAGTTCTGCAATATAAATTCTATGGAGTGAAAGAATGTTAACAATGGAGGTGTAGAATAGTCTAGGAAAAAGGAATGAGAAGGAGCAATTAAAGAAGAAATAAGAAGATTAGGACAATGAGCAAAAATGCAAATTAAAATAAGAAAACATTCTAAGGAGGGAATTTTCAGCATGGCATATGCTTATTAGAAGTCATTTAGAAAATTGTTCATTGTATTTAGTGATGCAATTCATTGTTAAAGGTATCTTTTTTAGTTTTGAAAACATACACCCATATATTGTGTTTATGTATGCATGTGTATATATATGTATATATGTATCTATATATTAGGTATAATTATAAATGATTCACAACTAAACTATAACATAAATCGAATTTCATAACATACTATGGTATTATAACATTATTTTATAATTTATTGATAAAAAACTTAGCTTATGTTTTATTTTCAATTTTGATCTAGTTTAGTTTACTCATCTTTTGATTTTTCATTTGATCTCAAGTTGATAAAATTAAACGGATCATAACCTTCACTGTAAGAACATAGCTTTAGTTTTCCAAATATAATTCCTATGTATTTCTTTATTTTCTTACTCTTCTATCATTTCTGTCTTATTTTCTCTATCTTCATTGCCTTTAACTTGCAAGCTACAATGTGAGTATCTGAAAACAATTTATACATCTCTTTAGTAAAGAAGAATGACTATCATATTTTCACATCTAAAATTACAGTAGTGGCACTGTAGTTAGGAGTCTTTCTCTTATTATTGGAATTTCATCTAACTCGAGATCCATGCTGATAAATATAGATGTATTTAATTTTAATTTTTAAATTTTCTTTAAGGAAAGGTACAGGCAGGAATAAAGATGAGCAGAGGCAGGGAGGAAGTAATAGAGAGGAAGAAGCAGCATTTTATTTATTTTATTTAGTTTTTCATTTTGGTTGCTCTTCCCTGTGCCACAAACCTGGGTCCTCGGGATGTATGTGGATTGCTAAGTCACCATGGAGCACCAGATGTAGTCTAACTGCTGTAAGATATCCAAATATTTCTATTCTACATATTGTATCTTATTTATCCATTCATTTATTGCTGAACATAGATTGTTTTCCTCTTTTAGTCTTACAAACGCACACATGCACACAAGCATATGCACACACAATCTTGAACATTCTCACCTGAGTCTCTATTTACTTGACTTAAATTTTCTGGTACGTGTAAATACTGGGGCATGGCATTCTTGGTTTGTAAAATGTGTATAATTTAAAGTTCACTAAATACTTCTAAAGTTATTTATGAAAGAGTAGCATTCATTTCCATAAGGCTTTTTTGTGCCAGATCCTGAGAATGTATTATAATCAGAGAATACTTCCAGGTTTTATATTCAAGTCTAGGTTTTATATTCATCTTTCCTGAAGCATTTTTCTGGAGATATGTTTCTACTGATATGCTCTGAAAAGAAAATCTTATTTCAGACAATTCTTCCTGATAGTTCTTCCAGTTTTCTCTTTTATTATATTTACATATTTATTAACATAAATGTTCATCAACTTATTTCACTTTCAAGCTTTCTTACCTCTTCTCTCTAAGCTTGTGTGTTCTTGTCAGTATAGCTTTATGTCATGTAGTAAGGGGAACTATTTATGATGATTCTGTTCTCTGAGTATAGATGGGCACAAAGAAAAGCATATGTGTTCTTGAAATAGAGTTGAAAGAACTGTTAAGAGTTTAATCAAACTATTTCATTATTTGTTTGTTTTCTGTCTTAAGTTCTGACTTGGGAGAAAAGGTACAAAACATTCCACAAAGCTTTATTCTTGAAGGCATTTTGTATTATTGTCTACTGTGAAATTACTCTTATACTAAGGAATATTCTGAGATTGAATTGCCTTCACTTTAACTTACATATCTACAATCGAATGATAACAACATACCCACAAATGGAAAATTGAAAATCAAGTTGATTTACATTGTTTCACTAGCTTCAGAGAAATATATGTGGCATAAAGGCATCTCTTTTAAAAAATTGTTAAGGGTTAAAATGTTTTTCTAGTTAATTCTTCCACATTTCAGCAGTATAAAGTAATGCATGGAGGATATCAATTTAACATGCAGAGGGGAACAATTTTGTCTAGTTTTTCCCTCTCTGTATTTATTAAATGACTACTAGAATATTTACATTAGACAAAAAAAATCCAGCAACTCTACTAACCATTAAGGAAGAGTGTTGCCTTTACCTAAGGGTATAGGGATAATAAGGACTTGTACTAGACATCATTCATACTGAACCAGAGTTGAGGAAGTCACCCAAGAACACCTTATAAGTGCTTCTTTTCCTAATAGTACCCAGGGAAATACTAATACCTGTGCATAAGCTGATTAAAAGATATTGATTTGGAGTGAAATATGAAAGCAAGTGAAACCTTAAATCATATAGAGTTTATAATTTGGGTTTCTCTTTGCCCCTAATACAATGTAGTATTAGACAACAGTGATGATGCCTATGTATTATAATTTGGTCAGTACCTAAAATCAACAGGAAGACATCTTGGAGCAGAGCTGCTAACAGGTGTGGCTGGAGACAGTTAAGAGAAAGGATATATAACACTAAAAGGATACTTAGTACAGGGTCTGTTAAAAATATATTGATCATGTTTGTTTCAAGTTTATCATTCCCAGAGAAAGAAAAACACAGTTATGACATTCCACTGTTTGGTTAATCTAGTTTTTCTCCTCACTATCCTCAAGTAACCAGATCTTGGATTGGTAATACAACTTTCTTCCCCAACTTTATATTTTTACTTGGGGCACATCTAGATGAAGTTAATCTAATAAAATGTGAAAAGGCCATTTTTGATTCTAATAGATGATTTAATGACAAACAAGGAGCAAAGACACTATTTAGGATAGTATTACAACAGCAAAGTCACATAAAATTAAGATTTATTTTATTTTGTTTTTACTTTTCCCTGTTCTAGATTATATATCAGTCTAGACATACAAACTTACTTTTTAAAGTCCTAGCAAATAGATTCTGAGGGAGTAAGTTCAGGATTTCTTGACATTTTTGATATATTAATTCAAGTAATGTCAAAAGCATAATTCAATGGTAACAGATTAACCTGTTTACCACCCCAATAGGAAAAACCTATCCTGCACTTTTCTAGAATTTTTAGAATTAATAACCTCCAAGGATTCTTTTTTTGATTTTTAAAGATAGTTGACTTTATTGGTGGTAATTCTGAAGGTTCAGAGTGAGACGATGCATTTGAACATTTTTTCCTCTGGGTCCCAGAAAATAGGTATTTATGTCTTATTTTCTGTGATCTATCTAGCCCAGGAACTGAAAATATATATCATTCTTTTTTGCTAGTAGATGCTCGCTTTTGTTTCAGAGGCTAAAAATGAGAAGAATGTACTTCATTTACTTTGTTATTAATGCATGCAATTGTATCAAATCCTCACCTATGAAAACTTTACAGGCAAATTTTCAGAAATGCTTTACTATATAATAAAGAGATATTCTTCAAAGTGTTCCCTTCCTCATGGTAGGACATAGTTGTTCCTATGTGTGTTGCTCAGAACTGTTGCAGCTATCTTCTGTTCAAGATGGGAAATACCACCCGCACACTGAAGACTGCAAAGCAACTGTATAGGATTGAGCATCTGCACATCTCTACAACTTCTCTGTCCTGATACAGGACATATCTCTTCATGTGCCAATTTTATGTTCTATGCTGATCCCCTTCCCTGATATTTATACTGGGAAAGATGGATTGATCTAGTTTTTAATATCTTCCAATCGTATCTTTTCTGTGATCTCAAAGGTCTTGCCTATGAGTTACTGATTTTATATTTTTGATTTTTTTTATTCTGTCTTCAGAAATAGGGAACTCTGTGCAACCTGGTGGAGTAGTTATTGGGAGCAGTCTACATACCTGCCAAGGTCCTGGGTTCGTATCCTGAAACTGAAGGGAACAACAAAGATGAACAAATAAATAAAATAAATAAATGCTTCTTCCTTCCCTCTCTTCCTACCTGCCTTTGCTCACTTCATTACTGCTTGCACCTTTCCTTAAAAAAATAGAGAAATAGGGAACTCAAATGGATAGGTAAAATTTTAATATGAGAAAAGATGCTAGGACTTATTTTAAGAAGGGTAAAGAATTTTTAACATAGAAATATTTATATCATAGTTCACAAAATGTTCAACTCAGATTTCTTCAGTTGCAGTCTTAGTTTTTAGAGAAATAAATGTGACAGTTCCCTCAATTATAGCCAGGCAAAAATCAGAGCAAGCTATTCCACCATAAATTTTCAGAATGACAACTGTCAAACTTTCATGAATCTGCATGTGATTAACATTTGAAACAGGGCTTGTGTCAGTATATCTGTGATATAGATTCTAATAACGATATATCATGGGCTAGGAAGCAAGAGAAGCTTTCCACTCCATGTAAATGATATCCCTGCATAGATCTTTCTTAATATTATTAAGCAGAGAAAACAAATCCTCATGTTAGTCTATGTATATTACACATTGATAACATATGGTTATCATTCAATGGTAAGAAAAAAGGATGGTAATGGTAAGAAAAAAGGATGCTTTGAAAAAAATTGTTCTGTAAGAACAAAAAGTTACAATACATCTGTCTGGTTTTCAATACAATTTAATATAACTTTACGCCTCTCTAATAAATAAAATGTAGAACGATAAGACAAAAATGACAAACGTATGGCCGAGAGTCAAGTTAAAATTAAAAGAGATAGATTAGATAGGGAAATATTGAAATCAAATTCGATGTAGAATTACAGAGGAAAACCCCTTATACCTTAGGAATAAAAATAACAATTTGATACGGTAGAAAATTACTTGAAAAAAAATGTATTACAGGAGAGGGAAAGTGGGGCCAAAGGATGAAAGTAACAAGCAGTGCTGAGTACTGAGCTAGTGGAATAAAATAAATTTCCTTAGAGAGACCTCAGATCACAATGGGCTGGAAGCTAAATAAAAAAATACAACAGAAAAAAGTTAAAGGATGTCCCATGTCTGAAGACTGAAAGGGTTCAGCAGAGATCCAGAAATGATTAATGGAAGTATACCAATGTCTACATGAATTATAGTGACTTTCTTCAAATTTCAGATACAGGGAAAATTCTATAAAAATCTAAATAGAAAATTTAAAAAAAAAAACAACCATTGGATTCACACAAAAGGAGAAAATTTGTGCTTTATTTAATATTCTCAGGTATAATATTAAACTAAAGAAGATGCTGAAAAAAAAAACTTATCTACATAGTTTTGAGGAAAACATTTATGATCCAGATTAAATTCCCTGAATACTTCTCAGTTCTTAAAACAACCTGAAAGAGAATGAACTCTAAAAAGACATTTGCTGTGAGAGTGATTCAAATTGTTTAAATTATAATTAAAAGAAAGTATTATAAATTTTATTTCAAAACACAATGAAACTATCACCTATCCCATCTTCATATATAACATTCCCCCCAAACCCCCATATTATCCTTCTACTGAATCCTGATCTACCTTAAAGCACTACATTGCCAGTGGGTGTTTCTTCTAATGAAGGCTGTTTTTCAATAGGGGAAATATCCCATTGTCATTCAAAGATTGGCTGTATCATTTTTATTCCACAAATGTCTCCTTGAATCCATTGACCTTGAATATGTATTTAATAAACCCAAACTAATACTATGATAGTGCCAGAATCTAAATTCTATACTATTTCAGATATTAGCACTGGCTTCCATCATCTTCAAGTCTTCCTATCATCTGAATCGCTTTATAATCTAAAAGAATAACTCAAAGAATCTTTGTATCTCAAATTTTTGACACATTGGAATGATTTTTATACCATTTTGTTCTCCCAAACCAAACTGATTGCTCTAAATTTGAAAGAAAATGTGTGTTCACCCTTAGATCACATTGAGTAATAATTTCATATCTTCCAAATTTCTTAATATTTGGTATATAAAGCAACTGAAACTCACAAAAAGAGCAACAGTGAAAAAGTTCAAGTATTTCACATTATTTTGTGAATTTGCACATGAGGTGATCCTATCCTAGTCATGTACATGAGAAAACTTTTCACCTGTGCTAAAAAAATCAAAATTGTATTGTTTATTTTTATTCAAATATATCTCAGAAATAACTCTAATGTACATCATAGGAGACTGGTTAGATGTGTTATGCTAGACAATTGAAAGTTGATTTTTAAGGTATTTGTGAACAGCTTCCTACCTTCTTCTGTAAAATTTCATAGGTATTTTGGCTTCTTGGTATATTTAACCAACTAGAGGACTTTAATCACTTGAAGATAAGCAGAATCTTTCTCTAAGCCACAGTATTTCTTCTTCTCTGAAGTGCCCCATGGCATCCAAAAAGAGATTCTATCCCATGGCTCTCTCTGGCCCCAATTCTGTAAGCAGTCCCAACCAAGACTGTGGAACCATAACAATACTACCTCTTTTCATTAGCTCTTCAGTCCTGAAGGTACTAGTATCTTCTGGCAGGCCTCAAAACATATTGTTTGGGTTAAAAAATTACTACAGGTGCTGTAAAATGTCACATTTCTTATCTTAAGATTAGGGTATTACTTGAATAGGCTAAGACTCTGAAAGCTGGGATATAAATATTTGGGAAGATTTGGGTGAATCTGAGAATCTGGAAACCTCATTTTTAAAAATTTTCCTCATTAGTAAAGAATCATTCTTTACCAATATATTTGGGGACTAGCACGGAAAGACACTATAATGATATGACCAGAGTCAGTTTTCTTCTAATAAGGTGTTAATTCTCCTCAAGATTCACCTCCATCAACCTTCATTGCTAGTCATCACTGTCTGTAAGAACATCACAACACATGCTTCATGAAGCGATAGCCAACATAGTAAAATTAGGATGAGGCAGCGCTAGTTTTTATTCTTACTGAGAATATAAACTGGAAATGAACTCTTAAAGAGTTATTCTCGAGGATGATAGCATTGGATCAGAAAAAATTATTTATATAAGAGCATTTATGTAAGATTTTTGGATTCCTTTCTCTAACCTAAAGATACTACAAATGGTCTTGGTTAATTAATGCCTGAATTGAACAATGTCTTAAAGTCAGCAAGGTTGGCATACCAAAATATTTTTGGCATAATGTAGGGAAAAGAATTTAAAATACCTCAAGATAGTGGAAATGGAGTAGATTATTATGCCCAATGCTCATCATAATCTGAATGACTCTAAGGGGGTTTAAAAGTCAAGTTATTTACAAAGTCACTGAGAAACAGTAAGACAAAACCAGTTTTTGAAAAAATATTTTTTCGATAGTAGGAAATGCTGCCAATAATGTGGATTCAAAAATCTTCATTATTTCATTATTGATAATGATAGGAAATTAGTTGGAAATATGTGTGATTATCATACTTGGGATGGGAACATATGGGAATATTTGTATAACTATTTTTCTTTTTAAATAGTAGATTTTGTATTGGTCCTTTACAGAATCTGAATATTTGGCTATTGGGTCAAAAAGTATTAACTAACTAATGCTGCCCATTTTAACTAGCACTGTGTCTTCCATCAAGCCATAGGAGTAAATGGAAATTTTATATATATATATATATATATATATACATATATATATATGATAGTACTTGATTAAGTTCTAAAGACATAAATACATTGCATGAATAATTAACACAGTCTTTAGTAATACCTATTCTGTCACTAATATCTATCCCTTCATGAGAAATTATTATATGCTGATATAGGAAGAAAATATCTCAGATCTGGTTTGCGGATAGGCTGGCACTAGACATCAGTTGTCTGAAGTTATATTACAACTCTTTTCGGGAGTGGTCCTGAAAGATAATGTCAAAGCTCCTACAGTTAAAGGCCATTGTTGAGCTCCTAATGTGGTCTTTCCATAGGGTAACCAGTCTCTTGGTGGAAGATTGTGGAGGGAGAAGGGATATGGTTTGATTTCCCTTGTCATGCTTCTGCCTATCTATTTATCATAGCCCATTAGAAGCCCTATTTATCTTTATCCTTAGGACTATTATTTTCAATATATCTAGCATCTCTCCATCCACACATATGAGATAAAATACAATGGAAAAATATTTTTAAAAACTTTGAATTAAGGAGTACTGAGTGATTTTTCTTTTTTATTTACATGTCCCTGAACTTTCCAGATTACTTACAATTTACATGTTTTTCATTTTTATGATACATACTTACTGATATGTTAAAATATAAATAATATGTTTCATGCCTTAAACATAATTAATAATGAATTTTCATACTTTTATTCAAAACAACTGAAAAGCAGAGAGAAAAATATACCAATATTAGATCCTGTGAGAGTCTGTCTGATTTAATCCCTATTCCTTTGTACTAAGTAAATGTCAAGCCAACTTCTCTTTGCCAGATGTGAGGCATTTATCCATGAATGTTTGCTCATTTGACAATATTAGCTCTGGCTTAAGTCAAATGTTACTTATAGAAGGAGGAAAAATATTAATATTTAAAGGATCCTTGCCTTTAAATGCACCCTCCCGTCACACACACACACACGCACACACAGTTCTCTATTTAGATCATGCCCAGTATCTTTCTCTCTGTTTCTCTTCAAATAAAATTTTGAGGATCTTCCTTGAAAATTATTCTCTGTAACACTACCATTTAATTAGTAGTTTTATGTCAACAAGGTCTGAGAGTGTAGAGAGCTACCAAATTATTAGAATAGGATTGTAACTATTAGATTAAGGCACATAGACCCCAATTTTTTTTTTTTTTCTCTCACATCTCTTTACCATTCCCGCCCTGCCCTGCTTAGTGAAATTAAGAAAGAAAAAATGGAGCGTCTAACATTCTTTCAATTGGTATACTTAATAAGAGATATTATCCCATTATTTTCACATGTTTTAGTCATGTCTATGCTCAGCTTTCTTTCAGCACATGGTCAGTCTATCTACATACTATGTGACAGGCACTATTATTGATCCTGGAAATATGCTCAATAAGAGAGAAGCCAGACCTTCACCTTTTCCTAAAAAACCACTAGGGTGTCAAGAACAATAGCATTATTTTCAAGCCTCTATATTCATTATTTAATTAATCCTTGCAATATACATGACTCTTGAGGAAAATTTATTTTTCCTTTTCCTTGGAGATTTTTAAAGATATTTAAAATGGCCACTAAAGTTGATTTTCATGAGAGAAAATCTAAAAATATCTACATTTATGTTGTGCCTACTCTATTCCAAACTTTAAAAGCAAATTTCAAAATAATACTTTAAGATTCATAGTATAAATCATGATTTCATTTGAGAAGGATGTGTGTCTCTTTTACCCAAAGCTTTCCTATCACCACGCATAGAATTTGGATATAGTCCTCATAAAGCTTTAAGGTACTAAGACGACTATGGATGAAATTAAAACTGAGTCTTGGTACAGGCAATAGTATTCTGTTTAGCAGTTGAAAATTAATAAAACATGAATTTTCAGGTCACACAGTCCTGAATATTGCCTCTGTCAATTATAAGTACTATAATATTTGAAAAATTATTTTATTTTTTATTTTAAAAATAATTTTATTATATCTTTTGTTTACTCTGCTATTTGCATTTTAGGATATTGAAACTGCTCCTCAGTCTGTGTGTATTTCAAACTATACCCACCACCTGAGTTCTAGTGGTCTTATCACCACTTTGCTTCTTCTCTCTTTCCCTCCCCTGGCCAACATCCCTTAGTAGCCGCAGTCTTGCAGCCTGA
The DNA here is from genome assembly GCA_004363575.1 of Solenodon paradoxus. Classification (NCBI taxonomy): domain Eukaryota; kingdom Metazoa; phylum Chordata; class Mammalia; order Eulipotyphla; family Solenodontidae; genus Solenodon; species Solenodon paradoxus. The sequence continues at coordinate 269,863 of RJWH01000318.1, read as the reverse complement.
GAATTTTGTTGAGATCTGGCTTTTGTTTAGTTTGTTATATTCCGCATATGAATAAAAGCATCCTATACTTCTGTTTCTTTTTTCTTGCTAATTTAGTTTAATAAGAAACCATTCAGTCTATCAACATTGTTTAAAGGGCATGATTTCATATTTTTCAAAAAATTTCATATATATATATATATGGCTATTCTGAACTGTGCTGCTATAGACATAGGGGTGCATATATTTTTTTCAGATTAGAGATTCTGGGTATATGTCCAGGAGTAGGGTTCCTGGATCAAAAGATAGAGCAATGCTTTTTTTTTATTTTGAAGAATCTCCATACTATTTTCCAAATGGATTATACAAATTTACACTCTTACCAACCTTGCAAAAGGGCTCCTTTTTCTCCATACCCTCTCCAAAAATGATGTTTCTAGTCTTTTTGACATAGCCCACATTCTCACTGGTGACATCTCATTGTGTTTTTTATTTGTGTTTCTCTGACAGTCATTGAGGCAAAGCATTTTTCAGGTGCCTGTGTATCTTCTTTAGATAAATGTCTATTCAATTCCTGCCCCTTTTCTTTTTGTTTTGTTTTGTTTTGAGTGAGTCATTTGCTTTCTTGTTGTTGAGGTATATGAGCTCTTTATTGTTTCGGAGATTAAGATCTTCTCTGATGTATATTGTGTGAGTTACCTCTCCCAATCAGTAGATTGTCTTTTGTCTCAGGAGTGGTTTTATTTGCTGTACAGAAACTTTTTACTTTGATGCAGTTCCAATTATCTGACTTTATTTTAGTTTCTTTTACCATCTATTCTCCAAAAGCCTATCTGAGGTTGATGTAATAAAGTGATTTTCCTTTATTTTCTTTCTTCTATTTAATGGTTTCAGGTCACATGCCCAGGTCTATGATTCATTTTGAGTTAATTTTTGTATATTGTGCTACTGAGTGATCTAATTTTATTTTTTGCAGGTGTCTGTTCAGTTATCCCAATATAATTTGTTGAACAGAATTTTCTTCCTCCATTGTAAGCTCTTGGTACCTTGTCATTAAAATATATATATATATATATATATATATATATATATATTCCATATAGGTGTGGTTTTATTTCTGAGCTCTCAATTCTATTAAACTGGTCTGTTTGTTTTTGTTCCAGTACCATACTGTTTTGACGACAATCACTCTGTAGGGTAGCTTGAAGTCAGGGAATATTATCTCTCTGCTGTTCTTTATCTCTGGAGATAGTTTTGACTTATTTGACATGCTTTGTAATACTACAAATATCTGTATTGTTTGTTCAATTTGTTTGAAAAATATCCCTGGAATTTTGATAGAAATTGCATTAAATCTGTGCATTGCTTTCATTGAGATGGCCTTGCTGTTACTTTATTTTAATTAAACTGGTGTAATAATAATCATCTTACAGGATTTTGAGACATTTTAAATGAGACAGCATATATGTGTATATATACATACATATGCATATGTATGTATGCACATATACATATGTGTTATATGTGTGTATATATAGAGACTACTAATATATTTTGCTTAATTATTTAATATAAATAATTCAATACATGGTAGTTTCTCTCTTGGTTTCTATCAGGTGGGTATTAGTAGCTTACTCTAATGGAAACTGACTACTTTCTAGGCTCAAATCACTGCCCTCCTAATGTAGTTTGGTATCTTACAAAGTCTTTTGCTCTAAGAGATTAGAAATGGATTGAAAGAATTATGATATATAAAGAACATAGGCAAAAGACAGCAGATATTTTCATTTTAACATTAATCATATCTGATCAGCAAAAGGAACTCTTTCTAATCAGAGGTAAATTTTGTCACTGCTATCTGTGAATTTAGTAAGACATTTCTATGGAAACAATACTTATTTCTATCTCTATGCTAAAGTAGGTTAATAATTAATCAACATTTTTATATTATCAATTTCTCTTATTCAATCCTAGTACTTGTTCTTCTTGGGGATATCAGGAGAAATCCAAACCATCTTAGTTCTGGACCTTAGGAAATCAATATTTTTTTTTTCTGGGATAAAACCAACACCATAACTAAACCAACAATAATAAAAAAAACATTTCTTTATTGTAAGCATAATATGCCCTTTTCACTCTAAAGTTTATATAGGTATGTCCAAGATATTTCAATTTACTTTGCTTCTGCTCATTATTATCTTCTCTTCTCTTTCTCTTTCTCTTTCTTTTCTATATCCTTTCTACTCTTATAAAGATAATTTGAGTTTTTCCCATTTGGTATTTCGGTCTATCCATATCTGATATGTTGATTGATAGTTTCTGATAAATTATAGCCTCTGATAACCCTTAATGAAAACTTAAATAATTTGTCAGATATGTATTTTGTGTTCAACAAGTGCTTAATATGATATTTTGTCATTATTTTCAAAACTAATGAAAAACATTTCTGTGACTATTTTTTCCTTTTTAGCCTCATTTTGAAAATAATTTAAAAGCATAGTGGAAATGCAATATATGTATATGTCTGTTATGTCAATTTTATGTGTGTGATGCAGAAATGTGTGTCTCTATGTGTTTGTGTAGTTTGAATACATATATGTATATATATGCATATATAATATTGAATCAACAATCCTTAAAAACTTTCTTTTTCTCTACTCCTAAATGGCTGTTTTGTTAGTTAAACATATTTTCTAAGTGACAACACAGACTGTCAAGTATATATATGTATAATAAAATTTACAATGTCTTAAACATGGAGATTCATTGTGAACACTCACAAGTGTGCATACATGCAAATGTACACATATACTTTATATTGTACCTTCCTTAATCTAATATGCATCCATGTCAAACTCTTGGTTGTATAAAGTGAGGGGAATGAGATTGCTGATTGAAGTCTTGGTGACAGACAGAAGCACAGTACTCTGAGGACTTCAGGAAAGCTTTTTACTCAATTTTGCTCCCTCAGGAGTTTTCATTTTCTGTTTTATCTCTGGGATTGAGTTTAGTGACAAGCACACATTGAAAGTCTGTGAGAAATGCCATGGGAGCTGCTTAACAGCATTCAGATGCAGAGATGGCATTTGAGTCCCCAGCATCTGGCCTGCCTCTTTTGCATTAGAAATCTTAATCAGGTGAGCTATAGGGTCCTCGGAAAAGAGACCACCTACATATTTGTTTTTGTCAGTAAAAGATGCATCCTTTTTTTGAATTAAATGTAAAGGTTAGGCATAGGAATCATTTTCGTCTGACTGGCTTGCCTGAAGCAGTGAAATGAATGAGTTTTGAAACATGTAGAAATTTTATTATATTTTTCTATAATTGTTCTACTATGTGGACCCATTTTATTTTGCTACAATCCTCCATTTTATGATTCTAGTCAATTTTCTCTATACTTAAGTGGCTGCCAGTTTCAAATTACACTATGGTAGTTACTTATTTTGGCATTTTACAAGAAAAAAAAAAGCAAAAGCAAAAACACCAGCGAAACAGTTAACTATGATCTGCAATCAACAACCGAACTTCATCATTAATATGCTGTGCTTGAAATAGGGGCAGATTTGTTTACAAATTATATATAATTTATGATAATTGTGATGTCGTAGTAATGCTTCCACCATTAAATATATCTAGAATCCCAGGTATTTCTGAGCCACATAATATTAAGAGTAACATAGAGATTTTCTCTATGGGTCAGAGGTAAATACAAACTTGATTCGTTAAATAGTGTGAAGCTAAGAAAGGTATAAGAAATGAATATAAAAGCTAATGACAGAATTGGAAAAGTACTAAAAATGTTATCATTGATTCTGTAAGACAAGATATTCTATAATATTAGCATCTAAATTGTTATTAAATATAAAGTGATTTCATTTTGCATGATATTTTTAAATTAACTTCACCCTCTAGATAAGATGATTAAGGTTAAATATAATAGAAACATAAATCTTCTATTAGTCTTATTAAAGTAGAACTATCTGCAGTGTCTGAGTTAGATTTCTTTCAAACAAAACTCCCATTCTGAAATGCTAGCATTCTGACACAGTGACAAATTGCTGAAACAAATGCTAAATAGTTAAATGGACAGGTGATGGATGGCCTCATAAGCCTTTCAGGGCAGCCTGTGTAAGATACTAATTGGTTCTGTGGAACTGGTTTTAGTCAATAAATTCACTTGAGAGATTTTTTGGTGTTAGACATCTTTAAAGAATACAGTGCTGTAGGTGACAAACCACTTGCAACATATTAGGCCACCAACAATTTTAATATACCCATTGCTCATTATATCTCTTTTTTTAGATCTAGAAAGCAGTAAATATTCATTATTAAAGCCCCAAATTGAGATGTCTCTGGATTCTCAACTTTACCATTTGATTTTGATACTACCTATGTATCTTACTCTAAAAGACTCCTGAATATTTTCTTCTTTCAGGACATACCCAGTGCAGAATTCTTCAAATGAAATTTGAGTGATAAAATTATTTTTTAATTACCTATGGGATAAGAATCAAATAATAACTTTCCTTCCAATATATATATGATAATTATTAGCAGACATAATATTTTCAGAGCAAATTGATTTTCTTTTCCTTTTCTCTTTAAAATATTATCTTAGGTGATATTTAACACAATTTGTTTTTACATTTCAAAAATCTTGTTTAGTGGAAAGAAAGAAGGAAGGGAGGGTAGGGAGAAAGGAAGGAAGGAAAGAGGGAAGGAAAGAAGGAAGGAAAGAGAGGAGGGAGGGAGGGAAGGAGGAGAGAGAGGTTATGGAAGGAGAGCAGGAGAGATTGCTTCCAGTTGACAGAGTCCTTAGGAAGTCACTAAGAAACTAATACTATGCTTTCTTAGATAAGAGAAATAAATACTAAAAAAGTGTTCCATTTTGAAGCTACACAATCAATATCTTTTAATATAATAACAGAAAAAATCAGTTACCAACTCCACTAGTCCTTCGGAAAAGGAAAGTTCTTTTCAAGCCCAAACTGTGTTTCCACTTACAGAATAGTCTCAATGAGTCCTCCTTCAAGACTGACCTAACACTATGCATTGGAAATATTTTTCATCCTACAAATATCTCATCTCCATACAAAGAAGAAATAGGGCACTTTGTAGATGATAGGCAAACAAGCTCTGGAAATGGAGTGTCTCAAATTAAATTAAACTCTGGGGTAGACTATTGTGTGACCTTGAGCAGATTACTTTATCTTTTTGTGCATCCATTTCCTCATCTGTAAAATTGGGATAAGATTAGTACTGGATTTATAAATTGCAATTGATTTTTGTGTAAATAACTTACACCAGTACCCAGAATAATAAGCATTTATTAAATTTCGATGATCATAATTATTATATGAGTTTATTTTTTGTTTCTTTAACAAGCATAGCTTTACAAACCTATGAAATAAAATTTTTTAATGTAAGATTTAGGCTTATTGCAATCATTGTGACGGTGAAAAGAAAAGTGAATAAGGGATAAATGCTTATAAGTGTACACAATTTTAATTGCACACCTATGAAATACTTGTCTTTATTTTAAGGATACCTTTTCTTTTTAGCATGATTATGTATTCTTTATGGATGCATGAAATACAGTCAAATATGTTACATAGAAATGTTTATCTAATTAGCATAGATATTTGTGTTAACATGTTGAATTATCCAGTTACATATGTTCTCTGATCCCAATTTACATAATTGTGTTAATGTGAATTTTATTAAGAAATGATAACCTTACCTGTTTTTCGTGAACAATATGAATTAACTGTAAACAAAAGGCAAATAAAAAGTATTGAAACAGTCTAGCTGAAACAATCAATACCAAAAACTATTATACAGATTAAGAATACATTTAGCTGTCTATAACCATATTATCATTAAGATTCAATCCTGACTTACAAGTCTTAAGTAAATAGGAATTATGTTTCTCCAACATAAAGAAATAAAGATAGGTAGCTTGGGACATTAGTTCAAGAGCTCAATGATAATGATCTTAGATCTTCGTGTTTCTCTTTTTTCTGTCATTGTGGCATCAGACTGCAACAGTTCTAGTCTCCATGCATAGGTTCCAAAAAAGAACAGACATGTATAGCATCTTTCCTACTACAGGGAATGCAAAATCTTCCTTAAAACGTTTTAGTAGCCTTCTGCTTACAATTCATTGAACAGATTTGTGTCACATAGATACTTTTTTGCAATAGAGGTGGGAAGAGTAAGTTTTATGTAATCTTTCAGGTCGAGTAGAGCTACTAAAGAAGGGGCATTAAATATGTATCTGGTACTCAAATAAAAAATCACAACAATAGAATTATTTTTTTCAGAAAAATCACAAAACTATTGATATCTTTTTAAAACATAAAGTGAGTTTTTTGAAAATGATTATTATCCTTGGTCTTCATTGTATATTAAAATTGCATTGTACTTTGGCATATTAAAAACATTTTTAGGTCAGGTGAAAACGAGCATAGTTTCTTAATCTAAGAATCAAATGACCAACAGAGACTATTAGAAAAATCTCATTACTCTTAAATTATAAGGTAATAAATATTTCCACCAATTTATATGTACTGGGTCAAATCAATAAATTTTATATATTCTTTGTTAGAATGAATATGTTGACAAACTGACTTTTATTTTGATGCAAAAAAATTTTGATTAATATCTTCATTATTCAAAATTTCTCAAGAATGTTTTATTCTTCTGTTATATTTAAACAAATTAACAACCACTTCCACCAAAATGTATACAACTATGTAGAATTTATTTGTGTAAAAGTTCAAAAAGTAAAATATCAGAAAAAAATGGCTAAGGACTCAAATTAGAAAATCTCTTCAGTAAATGAAATTAAAATTGATATGCATGAAAGAACTAAGTCTGAATCATCATTTTCTGACATTCAACATCAAAATACAGTACAGTATAAGATATTTATGAAATTGTAAACCAAACTAAATGGTGAAGGAAGTTGCAAGCAGTTTTTGGGCACTTGAATGATGACCTTAAAATTATTCAGAGGAAGACAACTTATATGTAAGAGAGATACAATATGAATACCATTCTAAGGAAACTCTTCTTTCTTACATTCTGAAAAAGTTATTTTTTTTAAAGAAATATTTGACAAACATTTAAAAGCACTCAGCTTCTGAATATCCTAAAAGTGTCAGGAGAGTCTGAAAATATCAAAACTCTGTTTATAGTATGTGTGATATTTGCAGCAATTCCATTATAGTACTTAATAAGGATTAAGCCTTCACAAAATTTTATATCTGTGATAATTTTGATTGAATTATTAATAGTTTCAGTTACATTGATGTTAATGGCAAATTTAGTCTAGTCTTTGAGAAGATATCACTGTTCAGTTTGGACTCTCATCTCATTTCTCACATTTATTTATTCATCAAAGAAAATAACTAAACATCTACAACAATATTAAGAACATTTTAAGTGTAGCTATAGATGATTCATTAACTCAATAAAGAAGTTATAATTTGACTTTTGCAAACAAAACAAATTATAATTCTCACCTGTGACTCTATTTCCATACATATAAGAAAATACAATCAAACAAATAAGTCATAAAATAACAAATATAATTTTATAATATTAATTATAATGATAATAAACTGATTTACTTAATTTAAACATATTCTTATTAAATGGATATTAGGGAAAATAGTTTTCATCACTGATAAGCTATATATTATCGATAACAAAACATTGATATTTTATTGTCACCCAATAAAATATGAAAAATGCAATTACTATTGAAATATATATTATCTTTGTGTTGTTTTAGAACATTAAAGAAATTATAGGAAATATTACCAGAAGTATATAGGGAAGATATAAGGAAAATGCCTATACAAAAATCATGTTCATTATCTGTCTGAAAATGGAATTTTACCACTATATGTAATTAACAGAATGTGGCTTACATTACAGTGCTTTCCATGAAAGTTAACAAATTAGTATGTAAATCACAATGATTAATTATTATAAACAAGATATTTTAAAATGAAGAACATTGCTAAACTTCATAGGGAACATCTAAGGAACTAAAAATAATAAGATAATAAGACAGAATACAAAAAAGTTTGACATCAAAATTTAAAATTGGAAAAAAATTGTTACTAATGAAATTTCCTCCAGAAACTGGTGATTATATTCTTCTTAGTATGTTCATTTCAAATCAGCAAACATCCTCGACTTTGTATTTTACAGGCATTATATAATTATGAAACTCAGTTTCTTATGACTGCATTTTACTGCCCTAAAAGTTTAAAGTTCTCTTGTAGTATAATTGACATATACAAAATTTCTCTTAAAGTATAAAATATGTAATTTGGTTTTTGCATGCATATATACAGCTATAGCTCTACCTATTTATGTCTCTGTCATCCATCTATCTATAGATGAGCAAAAACCATTACCAAAATCAAGACAGTAACAATTTTAACACCCTTCTTGGTTTTCTCTCTGGCTCCATATCTTCTCCTTCCCCAGGTAATAACTTACCTTGTTACCATACAATAGTTTGCATTTTTTAGAGTTTTATATGAATTAATAAATAAATTTATAATAGAATTACAAATTATGTACATTTTCCCTCTGACCTCTTTCTCTCAGCATAATTATTATAAGATTTATGTTGCTGTATATACTAATGGTTAATTTTGGTTTATTACTAAGTAGCATTTCACTGTATATGTACATATACATATATGTATGTCTGTATCTGCACAAATACAGTGAAATCTCATTCTTCCTGGTAACGATGTTGTTAACGTCCAAAGCAATAACAAATTAACAAATAATGCATCATTGCCTCTCAGGAAAATACAAGGTTAAACTCTTGCCAGACTCCAGTCACAACATTTTCATCAACCAATCAATACATAATTCTGTTTATACGTATTTCTATCTATGGTCACCTAATTTAATATATTTTTAGTCATTAACATTGAATTTATGGAACAATAGTACTAAAACTGTTGCGTAAACATTTTTCCCATGACACAGAACACTTCAGTACTGTTGGGAGGTTGCATTTTAAAGAACAAATCACCAACAAAAAGCACAAAACTCTAAACTCTATGACATTAACTAGGCCCAAACAGAAGATTTATTTGCAGTATTGGAACTAAAAGAAGATGTTAAAATGTCACTTTGACTCAGCTGAAAAGTACAGTTTTGGGGTAACACAATCTGCACTGCTCTGTACTTGGATACGTTGAGTGCCCACCAAAGTGCTAAAAACATTGATTTGGGGGCTACTATAAATAAATGTTAGCCAGTAATGGAATTCACAAATACAGGATCAGTGCATAGAAAGGACCAACTGTACCACATTTGTTTATTCATTCACCAATTGATCATTATTTGTATTTTTACAGATTTTAGCTCTTACATTTAGATAATGTACAGGAGCATTCCTGTACAATTATTGATATAAATATACACTTGCTTTCCTCATCGGTAAACACACAAGAGCAGAACAGTCAGATTGCATAGGGTATTTAGGTTCCCCTTTCAAGAAACCGTCAAACTGTTTCTCAAAGTGGTGGTAGCATTTTACATTCACACCAATGGGGTATTTGAATTGCAGTTGCTCCAACTCTTGGTAAAACCAGTATTTTTAATCATGTCTGTCTCTATAGTTATAAGCTTTATCTCACAGAGGTTTTAATTTGTATTTTCTGAAGTACTAAGAATGATGAACTTCTTTTCATGTGCTTTTTGCTACCCTTAACCTTCTTTGTTGAAATGATTTAAAAATTCTCTGTCCATTTATAGCATATTTTATTATTGTTTGTTGTGGTTTGATAGTTTGCTTATTTATTCTGGATGCAAGAAATATGCTTAGTATTTGCTCCTGATATCTATCTTGTATTTTTATTTAATTTATGAAAGCATAAATTTGTATTTTTTAAGGTCCATTTTATCAATATTTATTCATGATGAAATATGTTGTTGATGATTTATCCAACAAATTCCTGTAGATGCCAAGGTAAAAAAGTACTCTTATGCTTTATTTCCCAAACTTACTGGTTTCAGGTTTGACATTTGTGCCCATTTAAAGTTAAGTTTGTATTTAATGCCAGATACAAATTGAAGTTTCATTTTTTCCCATATAAATTTTCTGGTTTTTGCAGTACCATTTATTCAGAATACTTTTCCTATTGAAAACTGAACTTTATTTTTAACTTATTTATATATATATATGTATATATATATATATGTGGAATTATTTCTGGATTCTCTAGTCTGTTCTTTGAACTATTTGTCTATATTAAGCCCAAAACACAATTTTTTGATTACTCTTGCTTTATTCTAATACTCCAAATTTTTAAAAAATCATTTAAGCTACTCAAGATCCTTAGTATTTATATATTAATTTGAAGAAAAAAGTGTCAATTTCTCTAAAAAAAACCTTGCTAGGATTTTGATTAGTATTCTGAATTCATAGGTACATTTGGGGAAAATTTTTCTTATTGCTCTATGTTCTGAACCTGAATCATGGTAAAATATCTTTAAATTTCTTTAAATTATATCAGCAATTTTATAGTGTACAATATATGCCTTACACACATTTTGTAAGATTTATACAAATAAATTAATATTTTTAATCCTTTGAAAATTTCACTTTTACTTTTTAATTAAAAAAATTATTTTAGCATTTTACAATACAAATCATTCTTTCCTCCAAGCAGAAACTTTTTTTTATTTGAAGTCTCAATGCTGTAAACCACTAAATAACAAGAGAACTTTGCCAAGTAAGGAAACAGTACCAGGCATTGTTACCAGCCTTTGATTAACCTACCGATGTCTAACACTTATCATTATAAATGATGGTATAATGCCTACTATACAAAAGTGAGAAGGGAGGAAGAGTGGATAGAAAGAGAGGAGATATTCAAAATGTGAATGCAAAACTCATATTGAAAGGGAGATAAAACAAGTGTGCTGTATACATATAGAGACATGCCTGAGAAAGTGAAGTAGGAAGGAAAAACAAATTCTTGTCTTAAGTTATAAAACAGAAAGTAAGGAAGTGAGAACTCAAGAATGAATGTGGAAAGAATCTGGTCATATTTGAAATGGGTTTTAGGCTGTATGAACTACACTCTGCACACCAATGCTAAGAAAAATGGTGTTTGTCTTTATCCTGTTTCACTATCCAATTTGTATAATCTTTTGTCTTTATCCTGTTTCACTATCCAATTTGTATAATCTAAAAATTAGCTGTGACTCTCCCATTTACTTAATTTATGCTATTAAGTTGCTAATTTTATGAGATGCTTTATACATATGCTTGTATATGTGTGTGTATACACATTTCTCCTACCTCCTGCCCTAGACCTACCTCGATCAACCATCAATTTGTTCTCTTTAACTATGTGCTTATTTTGTTTTGTTTTGCTTTGTTCTGGTCTGTTTTGCTTTTAGATTACACATATGAGGGATCATAAAGTATTTCTCTTTCTCTGATTTATTTCACTTAACATAGCACCCTCAAGTTCCATCTTTGTTGTCACAAAGTACAAGATTTTATTCTTTTTTACTTTTAAATTTTATAACTGTTCATTGCTACTATAAAGATGTAATAGAACTGAGTTTTGTATATTTGATGGTGTATTGTGCAACATTACTAAATTCAGTAGCTATTCTTGAATACAGATTATACTGCTTTATATAAATAAAATCTTATGTGTTTTTAAAATTATGCATGGCACTGTTTGTCTTATTTCACTGTTTAGAAACTTCAGTCAATTTTATGGTGTACATGGTATGTTATATGTTTGATGAATAGTGAACTTACACATCTAAATTTATATTATTTTTAATGCGGTTACTTCAATAAAAAATAAATTGAAACCTTCAGTACTGTGATGGTATGCTGAGAACAGACATCCTTGTCCTGTTAAGAGCATTAGGTATTTTTAGTTGTTGCATCATTCTTTTGCAAAACCTTCCCTTTTCATTTTTAGTTTACTAAGAATTCCTCATGTATTTGTTTTTGGTTTCTTTTTAGTAGGAATGATGTGAGATATTCACCACCTGGTCATGATGTTATTTCCCATTTATATATTGCTGACTTTAATTAGCTATAATTTTTAGATATTTTACGTCTATGCTTATGAAAGTTATTTGCAGTTTTATTTACCTGAGGTTCTTGAAACTGTTTGATGATCTTTATATGGTAATCATGATCTTATAGAATGATTTGCACTCTGGATCCTCATTTTTCTGGAAAAATTTGTGCAGAATTGCTATGAATAAGAATTCTTTCTTTTTATTGTAATTGTTTGATAGAATTAATAGTGAAGTTATGTGATCTAAAATTTCTTTGTGAGATTTTTCAATACAATTTTTTAGTGAACATGAAGGTTTTCAATTTATCTATTTCTGAGTTACCTTGGTGGTGACATTTTTAAACCTATTTGTGCACTTTACTGAGTTATTGAATATAGTGGTATAAAGCTGTTCATAATATTCTCTTATTATGCCTTTAATATCTGTAGAGTCTGTTGTGATAATGGTAAAGTTATTCCTGATATTGCTCATTTTGTCTCTTTTTTCTGGTGAATTTGGCTAAATTTTTATAAATTTTATTAATCTTCTCTATGATAGCTTTTGTCCTAGTCATTTCCACAATTGTTTTTCTTCTTTCCATTCATTTTTGTTCTCTTTGTCCTTTATTATTTTCTTTGCATTGTTTACCTTGAGGTGAATTTTCTTTTATTTTTCTGATTTTCTTAAAATGAACATTGGGGGTATAATTTGCAATCTTGATTCCTTTCTAAGGTAGGCCCTTCCTACTATAAATTTCTCTTCCAGTGAGAGGTTATGTTTGCGTTATCATTCAGTAAAAAATACTTTGCAATTTCCTTTTGATTTTTTTGAATTACCCATTATTAGAAAATGTGTCTTGGGGTTTGCAACTATTTTTTTCTTCATCATTGATTTATTTTTCAGAGAACATAATTTGTATGGGCTGAATCTCTTTTAATTTATTGAAACTCAATTTATGAATCAAATTTTGGTCTATCCTGTACTGTGGTTTTTGAGTTGAATGTTTTGTCTCCACTTATGGGTGAAGAGTTCTGTGAATGTCAAATACATAAGTTGATGTTGTTGTACAGATATTCTATATATTCGATAGTTATCTGTGGATTGTTCTATTAATTTTTTAGAAATACCTATTAAAATCTCCAAGTATATTTAAGAATTTGGGTATTTCTCTTTTCAGTCAATCACCTTTTTTCATATATTTTCATGTTCATATAATAAGACTAGGTGCAAAATCTATAAAATAAAAATAATTGAATGCATTTATGAACTGCTGGTCTTCAAAATAATCTTTAAAAGAATGAAAAGATAAATAACAGATCAAAAGAATATAATTTCAAATCACTTATGTAAGAAACTTCCAAAATAAATGAATATGAAAACAAATAACCTAGTAAAGAAAGGGACAAAAAAGTTGAATATTCACCTGAAAAAGATAAAGTGATAAAAAATTATGAAAAGATTTGAGAATTCCTTATAATTATTATTACACAAAATCAAAAATACTGAAATACTACTACATGTTGAAATTACTATTACAATGGGTAGAAATGTAAAGATTTGTCAAGCTAAGTATTGAGAAGTATTGGAGCAACTGGCTCTCTCACATGTGAAGTAGGAATTTGAAATGAAATTTTGGAGCACAGTCTGATGGTTTTTTAAAGAGTTAATCATAAAATTATCAAAAACTTTAACAGTTTAATGTCCATCAACAGCTGAATCAATTTAAAAAATTAATGGACATCTTTATAATGGATTATTACCTCAAAACAAAAAATGAATTATTTAAATGTGGCATAAGTATTCTTAAAATAATTATGGTGAATGAAAGAAGACAAAAAAGGTAAATTCCTATTTCTGTATTTATTTAAAATTTGGAAAACACGAACTAATCCATAGTGAGAGAAAACAGAGCAGTGATTGCCTACTATAAGGAAGAAAGGGTTGAGAGAGGGATTACCAAGGGACATGAGGATCCTTTTAGGGTGATGGATATGTCCATTTTTATGAATGTGATTATGCTTTCAAGGGTATATACATATACACATATGTATATATGTTTCTATGCATTGCATATATATGTATGTATGTATATCTCCTAACATGAAATTTGTGTGCTTTAAAATTGTGAGTAGTTTATTTGTAAATCACGCAATATAAAATTCTTAAAATTAAATCATAATACAGAACTTATTTTTTTGCTTTCATAGATATTAATCATCCAAACAGTAATTTATGTGGCAATATAATATATTTATAATATATAACATCCAGTTCAGTGAATTTATTTCAAATTTATACTCAAGTTGTTAGGCATTTAACTATTAATTCAGTTTTATTTTCTCAACTATTTTAATATTAACCATATGTTTTTCTTAATTATTTGTGCTTCCTCATTTAATGCAGTGACAATATTTTCCCAGTTGTTGCTATATCTCTAAATTTTAATTGACCGGTATCTCCATACACACAGAGGATGATAAGGATAAAATATTTTGACTCCCTTTCTTCATATATTTGCTTCTTGGTATTTCTCTCATCCTTCCTCCCCTGTTCTCCCCATACATATACAATAAAATAAGCTCAGAAAAAGTCTTATCTGACTTGACAATTCTCAGAATATTCTTGTATGTTGTTTTACTACTGGATATAGGTGTTTGCTTTTAAAGATAAAAGCCCATACTTTGATATAGGGTTATATTCCTGATTCCTTGAGTAGGCAATAAACTCTACTGTGACAGCAACATAATTCATCTTTGTTACTCTTTTGCTTAGTACAAGATGTGACAGTAGTTGTTAAATATTCATTAAAAGAATGACTGAAAAAACAGCATTTATTATTGTAAAGATTTTGACAGAATTTGTATTTCTACATTTCTGCTTCCATTATAGCAGAACAATCATGGAATAAACACTATGTCAAGGTAAATGAACAATAGTAAAGATGTACTAAATGGTCTTTTAATTTGTTTGAGGATTTTTACAGAAACAACTCTTCACTATTCACCGAGTCCACTGCAAGATACTTTAAACACATTGTTTCTATCCCTTCTATCAGCTCTATAAGGTAGGCATTAAATATTTATGATTTAGGCTTTGAAAAAAATGAATTTTGAAGAAGTGGAATGAGTGGACCAAATCTGATCAATTTGACTTTGTTCTCTTTTCCAGTTATTTTATATTTAAAATACTACTAATAAATTTAATATCATGTATATAATGGGAGAGTTGAAGATTTTGATCCTGAGATACTATTTTTCAGTATCACACCTTTTGGAGTGATACTAAATATATATATACACACACATATATATACATATATATGTGTATATACATATAATTGCATCTTGATTGTAACTGGAATTAATGGAAATAGTTTTTGCCCTCTCTGAATTGTTTTTTTAATGGTCCACTCTCATATATCAGGTATTTGTTCCCACTTCTTATAACATAAATCCCATACACCCCCAAAATGCACTGCAGGTATTGTATCATAGTAACTACAGAAAAAACTCTTGTGCAAACAAGTACTATACTCCCCAAGTATGCTAAAGTGACTTGACCAAGCATTCCTAACCTCCTGGCAGATGTATCTTGATAAAAATCTATTAATCCTGACTGTTTCACCTATTGTAACTCCTCAAATTTGACAATTTCAGACCTACATACCAAGCATTTTCTCCTGGGCAGTAACTGGAAGGATAATATATTTCAGTACCAAATAACTATCTAATCTCAAGTATATGAGTATCACATTCTTCTCAAGCAATCACAATAGACTCAAAGGTAAGAATGTTGTATCTTTCTTTAAAAGCATGCATAGAATATACAGTTTTATAAAAATACATTTTTCAATTGAATAATTTAATGCATGTTAAGGTTGTACAGGCATGGAATTTCAGATGATGGATTATATTAATGTGACTTAGATTGCAAATACTGTCAATAAGAGCAATCTATTTCATCAAAAGTAACTGGGATTTAAAATTCACTATAATATAATTATTATTCAGTTAACTATCCATATAATTTGATTGGAAGTCAAAGTAAAAGCACAGTGCTGACCTACTCGTGTATGTTTTATATAAACAGGAGCTTTACTCTGCCGTTTAGCAGCTAAAGACATACAGTAAATTGAATTGATTTGTAGTTAAGTTTTCAGTTATGCTTCTCCTGTTTCAGTGCTGTAATCAAATAAGGGACATATTATAAGAGTTAAGAGCTAAGTTGTTAAAGAAGAGGAGCTGAATTTGTAGCCATCTGAGAATGTTATGTACTTTCTTGCATTTAATCAGACTTTGTGGCTCCACAATATAGGTCTGTTGTCTCTTAGGAACTGATCTATAATAAATATTTTATTTTATTAATACTAAGAATTGTGGTCATACACCAAACTGAACAAACAGCTGCTATGTGATTTCCAATACGATGTTCTATATTTATGTGCCATAAAAACCAGGGTTAGACTTATCTATAATATTGAACTATAAAGCTGAACTACTGAATCAAATATAGCTGAGAAAAATGCCTAAATGCAGCAATTGTCTAAATAAGAAAAATCATTGTGCATAAAGATTTAATTTTGGTTTTGTTACCTTCATGAATTCTTATCTATGTTCTGAACATAATTTTAAAATTGATATATTAGCATATATTATAATCATGCCCGAACTTGGTGACCTATGGATGTTTATACTACAGTGAGATATAATGTGTCATTTACAATTAACTTTAATGAAATTGGAAGACAAAGTCCCAGTAATTCCATATTTTAAAGAATCATATAATAATCTTTTTTTCTTTAAAAATGCATAGCTCTTTGAATCTAATATCCTAATATTTAATATCTGAGTCTGGCTATTATAAAACTCAAACCAAGTAAGTTAAAAGAGACTGAAAATTATAATTTTGATATAAAAAAGTAGCAGATAAAGTTTAGCAGAAGCATACAATGGTTACTAACCTTTATCCATGAGGAACATTTGTAATTTTTCTTGAGATTCATTTGCAGGGAACATAAACCAAATATCTTCACAAATTTCCATTCCCTTCCACCTACAGTTGCTATTAAGAAGAATAATTACATGCTTACATGCATGTCAGTGATTTTAAAAAAATAACAAAAATGATGCAAGTAGCTAAAATGTGATGGGTTTGAAAGTGAGAAACTTAAAAAGCTAATACTTCTACATTTACAGAAATGCATTGGTTTTTCTTCTGGTTATTACACATGCTTTAAAAAAGGTAAAATGTATGATTCTATTCTTGCTTAATTTTAGCATTCCTACCTTTTATGAAGATCATATACAATATCATAGTTTATACGAAAAAATTCCTTAAAATGGAGCCAAGGACAAGCTTATTATTTGTAAAGAATATGAAAACATTTGTAGATTGTCTTTCTACTATAAGTGGAAAAGTCATGCCAAAATTCAGTAAATTATTCATGCATTCCTTTTCTTTATTTTCCAGATAACATGCTTAAAGTGTTATAAAAAGAATTACATGAAATGGAGGAAGTAATAAGGGAATAAATAGTGATGATACGGTCTGGGGAAAAAGCGATCTAGAAATAATTTTTGTGTGCTGTTCATATTTAAAGCCTATCCTTAGTTCCCCAATAAATTTACTAATCTCTGCCTATATATCATGCTACATCAGAAATCCGAGAGAAATAAAATTAGCTGGTGTTATGGTCATTTTTCTTCAACATTTCACTCTTTATAACTTGAGCGTCTCTTAAGAGTACTAAGCTGAGTTTACTAGGGAACATTTCATAAGAGTTATTATTAAGGTCTATTTAGAGATTGCAAATACTGCGCTTCTAGTCTAAGTATCTTCAAAGCCAAAATGAAGGGATACAGTATATTTCCCCTTTAGTCTCTAAGATCTCTGAATACCAACAACTTTGTCTCAATCCTCTTGAGCACCCTATCTTCTATCATAGTACCCAGAATGCGCCTGAGGCTAGTATTTCGTATGTTGACCTCAAAATATGGGTTGAGAGATGTAGTCATAAAGACTGAACAAGCAAGTATATCATAGTGTAAAAGCTTGAGGAAGGGTTAGTAAAATAAAAAATAGTTGAAATTATATGAATGAATTGGCAGTGGGATAAGGTATAGAATGCAGAAAATTCTTAACCTGGAATTTAGGTAGCAGCATCCCAGCTACTAGGGAGCGAGAAGATATTTTAGTGAAGAGCTTTGCTTCTGCTTGTTTTTATGCTACTAAGGTTATGATTCCCTCTACAGAGTCCTCAACATACATCCCCAGCAAAAAGTCCTAGTCAAGTGAGGTATCATAGTTGATTCCCATATCCAACAAATTATGACATCACTTTATGCACTGTATTTGTCTTTAAGAGAAGTTACCAATGGGTTCTTCTCCTTCCCACATCTTATCCAAGGTGGGGTCTGCAGCAGAGTAAGGAGTGTTCACTAAGAAGAATTGTAGACAAAGGTCCTATGAAGCAATTAGAGTTTTTCTGTGGTTGGGTTTAACCAGAGCCCACTGTCACCGGAGAATCTACTGTGATTCTGCTAATATTGACATATTTGAAAGATGGAAAAGCAGAAAAGGTAGGTGCTGAGAAGGATCAGCAAAAGTGACAAAGAGGTGGAGACAGGACAAAGAAAAATAAAGAGAAGAAAAATCTATTAGAGAAACTAAGAGAAGCAAAGAGAGACATTTCTGTGGACATCCACAGACTAAAGCATCTATCTGACGTTTTTTAGTGTTGGAAAGTCTGAGAAGTTTCAAAATTGGCTTTATAATTCGCATATGAATATATATGTACATATTATTATTTCATTTAATAAAAATCATCAGTATTAAATTTGCAATTAAATCAGATTAGAAAAACATATGGACTCATGTAGCCACCCTCAAGATACAGAATATTTCTAACAATTCAAAATGTTCCCACGTGTCCCCTTGTAACCACATCCCTGATCCCTGTCTTTCTTTAACTATCAACAAATCTTTATCATAAATATTTTCAGAACTCACAAATATATTAAAAATAAAGTAGAAGTCCTCCCAGGTAGTTACTTTAATTATTCTTAGTTTTGTATGATATTTGTTTTCTTTAAAAACCATTACAAATAATGTTAAACTCCATGCTTAGTCTTTGCAAATTCCTCTTTCCCCTAACCTGATTTGGCATTTATCATTTCTGTGCATACTTACTACATAACTGCATGTGCATATGTCATACATATATATATTTCCATTTTTCAAGGTGTGTATAGATAATATACTAATGAACACATTATTGTTTTTCTTGCTCAATATTCTACTTTGAGATGTATTTATGATATCTTTTACTATAGGTCATTCACTCTTTATATTATTCTATTCTAGTTTCATTTATTCATCCATTCTATATATGGGCTACTTAGATTATTTAAAATATTAGTAAATTGCAACATAAGAAAATAAACATTCACCTATGAATATGCTTTTATACAATTATAAGAATTTCTGTAAGAGGTGCATCTGGTAGTAAATTGCTGACCAATGGAACATATGCTTCTTAAATTCTCACAGTCATTGACAAATTGCTCCTCAGAGGTAGTGAAGATATTTATACCAACCCAAAGTATATGAGTATATATAGTTTCGTATACTTATCAACCTTAATAATAAAGACTGTGTTGGAAAGTCTGATGAGTATGAAATGTTATCCATTAGACTGTATATAAACTATCAGTGTTCAGTCTTCATTGAAAAGCCCTCATATATTCTGACACTTGGTGTATTATCATTTTCTTATTATCTTACAGAATTTTAAAAATATATTCTATATATGAATTGTCAGGTATTAATGAGTTAAATTTATTTCTTTTTCAATCTTTAACATAGCTATTTGCTTTGATTATTTTTAATGGTAAATTTTTAATTTATAGGCATTTGCATATAATTTTTTCTTTTTAGTGTATAGTATTAAGAAATCCTATAGTAATGATCAGTTTTAAATAGATTATTTTATATTTTCTTGTAAGATTTTTAATTTCAGTTCACACATTTTGGTCTTTACCAAAACTGCAGTGCCATTCAGTGTAAGGGAAAACATAAACACTTATTTTTATTTTGTTTCCCACTCAAATAAAAAAAATTATCCAAGAACTGCTATTAGTAAAAATTCACTCTTTTCTCGTCGTATTGTAACATTACCTCTACTATATACTTGGATTCTCTATATTAGGCTTGATTCGCCATTATTATTTCTCTTCTATTGATCTACTTGTCAATACCACAGTCTTCGTTATCATAAGATGAGGATAATCCTGATATATTTGGTAGAATAAATCTGCATCTTATTATCAGAATTCTTCAAGATGATCTTTTGCTCTTCCATACACATATGTAAGTTAGAAATTATTGAAAACTTCTAAAAATATGTTATTGTATAGGATACATATTTGTAGCTATAATTTCTAATGCTTTGATGCTGATTTGTGAAACAAATTTTACTGTCCATTATTGATTCTGTATCAAGAAATCTTTATAATCTCTTTCATTGATTCTAATAGTTGGTGATTCTTAGAACTGTCTACACAGGCAATCAATTTGCATGCAAAAAATAGCGATTCTTTTTCTTCCTTTCCAAACTTTGCACATCCTCTTTCTTCCCCACCCCACATGTATCATTTGGAACCTACAGGACAGCAATGAGTAGAAGTGGTATTGCTAGACATTCTATCTTATTCTTGATTTCAAAAGGAAATATTTACCATACTTCTTTAAAACTGAATTTGCTAATATACGATAGATAAATTTTACTGTTTAAAATATTCTCACTATTTCTAGTTTTCTATGAAGAGCTTTAAAAATTCTAGGTTATTGAATTGTGTTGATGTCTCTTCCATTTACCTTGTATTTTTCATTTTTTAAAATGGTAAATGATAACCTGGCTTGGTTGCATATATAAATATATATATCCATATGCATGTCTCTCTCACAATATACAGCTACATAAATATATCTATGTATGTGTTCACATACTTTTCTGTATTTGATTTTCTAATACTTCATTTGTAATTTTTGCATCCATATTTATAGGTGCTATTGTTCTGTTTTCCTTCTTTTATCTTTTTATGCATAATTTTGGTGTCAAAATTTTACTATTCACATAAAAATGATAGAGAACTTTTCTAAACTAGTTTGTGTGAGACAGAGATCATATGTTTAATTAATACTGGTGGAATTTTACCTGTAGTATAGATAAGAGATGAAATAATACGAACCCTACAATATAAATCCTGAAACTCAGCAGCCTTCATGTTTCACTCAAGAAATCCTATTCTTAAAGTTACAGCAGACCAGAGGGACTATCCTGTGAGTTTCCATGTGAAACCCTTTTAGCCTTTTTCATGGTGAGTTTTGGACTCTTCTGACTGTTAGAGTTAGTTTCTGCCTCCAGGATAAGTAGCTGAATACAATCCAAAACACTTATGAGTGCTTACACCAAGAATACATAACAGAATATCTCAAAACAGGATACAGGTCTCCACTGATGAAACAGGATGGGGGTTGTCATGTCTGCTAACTCTAACTTGTTTTTGGTGGAGCCCTGTGGCTGTTCAACAATATTTTGACTTGATAGAGATTGTTTTTCACACAAGGAATTACACTGAGGAAATTAGAAATCAGGTAGTTTATACAGAACATATTACACATATTTGTGTTTTTATGAATTGTTATTATGTTACATGGCAGGTAGAGTTTCTGGACTTGGTTATTATTATTTTCTCATTAAAATAAACACTGGAAAGAAGATCCATGCAGTGTACTTCTCATTTAGTGTGACTTAGTTCAACCGCATCATCCTCAGAGTCTAACTCACTAGAAATCATATGATTCAAAGAATTTTCTATAGAAGATCCTTTGACTTAGTCAGAACCTCTGAGCATTTCCATTCAGGGCAGACCCCTTTTTGTATCTTTTGTAGGCTTCTGGAAAACTAGAACCAAAGACTTTTTCTGAGCCTGTGTATAACTCAGCATGAAATGGTGAGTAGTCCATGATGAATGGAAGTTATACTCAAATACTCTCCATGTTCTTGTTCTTTTAAAGAGGCTAGGACAACACAGGCATTTTCTGTTGTCGGCCAAAGTTCCCTAAGGCAATTAGCCGTGATTTTCCACAGTTTTATCCTGTTTACTATGATACAATTTTCCTTCTGTTTTATTGGGGGGGCGGGGTGTGTTGGGGGGGAGTGTCTTATAACATCTTTGTCTTGGTTGGGGTCACTGTCTCTGACTGGGCATCAATGAAATACATACCAAGGAGCCAGGTTTGCATCCCAGGGCCTGGGAACAACAAGGTGAACAGGTAATTTAAATAAATCCAATGTGTCCTCCATCTTTCTCTTCCTGTATGCCTTTATTCCCTATACCGTTACTTGAAAAAAAGAAAAAATGCATTTTCATGTTCAAAAAGCAAGAAAAAGTGCCCTTAGTGGTACTAATTGTTAAACTTTCTTTTATCCTTCTCAGTTACTCAGCAAGGTGCTTTTTATTTGTAATTCAGTGAAGCAGAATGCAAACCCACAGTGGTACTAGTGAGGCTTAGCTTGCTTTAGCTTGCAACTGCACAGTGACACCAAAACCTCCAGCTGCTAAAAGCACTCTTCTCACCAGTCACTGATATGCTGTAAATTGGCCATTGGCAGAGAAGTCAGTATCCTTTTGTCATGGGCTTGTTGCCCCAACCATAGTGGGCAGGCAATTGCCAAGAAATTAAAATCTCTGCACCAGGACAACTGCATTGTAGGTGGGTAGAACACTTCCACCAAGTTTACCAGGATGTCCAAACCTTATAAGGGCATGGCCATGCCCAGTCAGAGATGTCTTTATGTATGCAAACACAGCCTTGGCTTTTCTCAAACCTATGCCCAGTTCCCTATCATTAGTAGAAGGTGGCAGCAATTATAGGGTAGTTGTAGACATGGGGAAACCAGGTAGAGCCTTCTATATTAGGGACAAGAAGTGACAGCTCTTATAGGTGGTATGGGGTAGTTTAAAGGAGGAATCCAGGAAGAAGCTAGCTAGGTGCTAGGACATGATGGAGCAGGTGGCACAGACCTTTTCCTAAAAAAGTGGGAGGTTCTAGGAGGAGTGACTACTTGTGAATGGAAGATACAGGATACTGGTGCAAATTCTATTGTTGCATTAGATTCCATTCACAAAACAAAAATTCAAAAATTATATTAATAAGATTTTAATACTTTACCAAAGCACATTAGAACCCAAATGCAGGACCTGTCTGAGCAGGAGGCCCTGTAGTGACTTCACTGGTCTCTCTTCAAATTGTATTCCTATCTTTCTCAATCTTAGTATATTAATCACTCCAACACCTGTAATTTCTGTGGTGAAATTTTTGTATTTATCACTTCCCATTGTCATTCAAAGAAATTACATACATACTATTGAGTTTACATTATCTACTTCCAAATCACTGTTTATCACTTAATATCACTTTCTCTCTTTGCGTGTACAAAAACCTCCCCTAAAACACTGTGTTCCTATACTGCCTGTGTCTACCAGTTAGAAAGAATTTCATCCCACTGCTTTTCCTTAAGCCTCCTGACATTTTTTTCTCAGTGCTTTTAGTATGTTCAGTGACATGATTATTATGCTAAATTTCTTTGTCAACTACATTTACAAAGAATACCTTCTTCAGTCCACAGAGAGGATCCTGAGGTCATCCATTAGAACGAAGCTCTCCCAATCATTTCTATTTCTGCTTAAAATCCCAGACCTCATTATCATATGGGCACCCAAGACGTGATGGTGGTACTCAGACTGCTTATCTTCCAGAAAACCCCATATGGGTCAACATTGGCTGAACATATGCAAACAAGAACAGGATTATTGCTGATAACATTCAGTGCGATTGAAAATCTAAGGAGGTTTTTAGAAGGTGGGATTTCATATGCATCTTCAAAACAATTTCTCTCCTGCCAAGATGTATCTCAAGGGGAATTCATAACTCAAAATTTATAATTTCCATTCCAGTACTAAACAAGATTGGAGATAAATAGGAAACTGCTGACTGGCATTATTAAAAATTAGTGGAATGTATCTTTGTCTGTATATTCTTTAATAGTTGGTATTGCTTCTGCTCATTTTTAAGAGATTCCTCATGGAATTCTTACATTTTTCCAACTTTTCCCACTTTCATTTTAAATCAATAATTTCTCACTTTGCCTGACTAAAATGCTTGTAATAATTTCAGAAATGTCTCATATATCAGCACCTCAGAAACCTCCCATAACATTCATGCGCTAGTCATGTTGGGCACCAGTTTGGATTGGCTGCTTTGTGATTTCTAATCTTTCACCATGTATGCCATTATTCCCACAGTCAACAGTGTTAGCTAAATGCTCAGGTTTCCTTAATTCTATTAATTTCAGCCTGATTATAGAAAAAAACAATTTTGCAAAATAAATTTACAAAGAATACATCCAGATGACTAAATGTGGATTTGTTTTATCCTGCAAATCAAAATCTTTTAACATTTCTGACTGCCTCTTTTCTTCCTCTTTTAAGGTTAATCACTCTATAGTTCCAACCTTTTGTGATAAGCACTTAACATTTTGTCTAACTCTATAGGAAAACTCAAATCAAAATGTGCTGCCACAGATGATAATCTAAGTTACAACATATAAAGGAGAGAACTCAAGTTCATTTCACTATTTGGAAACAAAGAAAATTTAAAATAATTTTATATTATTCTGGGACTTTTACATTATTTTAAAAAATGAGGCATAGATTCCAGCATATTATTTTGAGCATATTCTATCTCAAAGCACCTGTATCTCATTGGCTGATTTTTTTTAATCCTAGTTTTTCTTACCAGAGTCTTTATGGATGTCCAAGTATATTCATGACTATAGTTACTGAAATACCATAACTAATGAATACTTCATGTAGAATTCTCTTTATACTTCAAATGTGATAAAATTACTTTCCTTCTTGCAACTGTCTTTTATTCATGTCTGTCCTACTATTGAGCAATGTAATAGTGTATGTAACTATTCTGATTATCAAAAGTAGAGTATAAACATATGTTCAAGCTTTTCTCTCTCTCTTTTTTTCTTTTTAACATTCCCCTAAGTGAAATAATAGAGGTGATAAAATGAAGTGAGAGAGAAAGAAACTTGGTAATAATAGGACCTCAGGAGACAGCAAAGTTCACAATTTTCCACCTTCATGTTCTAGCACTTTTAGCCTGAACTGTTAATTGTTCTTATAGCTTAACTCCTTAGTGCCAGCAAAGAAAAAAAGTTATTTCAATTAAAAATAATTATCACTATATTTTTAGAGCAAGCAGGATTTTCCATTTAAAAATGTTCTTCTCAACTTTTGCTAATCAAAACAAATGCAAAGTTTTACATATCGCTTCTTTCCTACCAAACAGTCTGAGGAATACTTGGAAGTAACTTAAATATATTTTCCTAAGAGGTTTTAGAGAAAGATAATGTCTCTCTCCTGAAATTAATTTCTTGGAAACTAGAAACCAGGGTTTTTTTTTCCCTACTGTAAACAACTTTCAATCTTAGAAATCAAGTTCAGAAAGCTTCAACTTTTCTTGAATAGCATAACATTTTCTCAAAACACAGCTGATTTTGTCAGTTATTGCCAAAACTTTTCATTAAAAAAGAACAAAGCATTTTCTTATTCTCTCTCCTTCATTCGTATTTACACCCTCCATCTCTTTAAAAGATAGCAATTAGGGCCACAGGAGCACAGCTCTGCTTTCTATTTCAGGAAGACAGACACCAGTGTGGAGTCTTTACAAACACAGGTTCACACAGCGCCAATGTCCAGGCCCTTCCAGGTGGCTGAAGTGGTCTGAAGAGACTGGGAAGAAAAATTAGAGGCAGTACTGCAAATTATATAATGGAAGCCTAGAATTTACACATACACATTTTTGTATTTAGCATCTCTTGAAAGGAAAATTTTATAATAGAACTGGTTTATATTTAGAAATGTATCATCACTGATTGCCTTCTCCAGTTCCAATCCTCAGGATACTCTATAAATAATAGTAACACCCAGCCTCAGCATCTTTTTCAGAAATAAATTTTCATTGTACAATTTCTTTGTATATGATGCTGCAACTGATCCATTCTTATTGGAACCTTCACTGTGCCTATTTTTAATGTGTCCTTGGCTAGTGACTTTTGACATAATAAAACAGAAGAAAATAAGGCCAAATATGGTTTCTGTTAACATAAACTCCTGATGTGTCCTCATTCACTTTTGAAGATCTGGTGCTTAGTAAGTACTCAGTAAATACACATTACATAAACAAGGTCACTGTGTTCTGACATAGTTAAGACTATAATATTCTTATATTTTAGGTAATTAGGTTTTTTTCTTAAAAAAATCTCACATACTCTGTTTTTATTTTGATTCTCTCTTACTGTAATTGATATTCTTATATACCCCACTTTCATTACTATATAATACTTTCTCACTTTCATTTCTATATATCTTCCCACAGTCATTAATTTATTTACTTCTCTCACAAATACTTATCAAGTATCTGCTAAATAAGATGCATGGAGACTATAGCCCTGTCCTGAAAGAGCTTATAATCTAGTAGCGAAGATATAAATCAAACTGTATTCTAATTTATTATAGTCATAAATTTTTTGAAGGAAAAGTTAAGGAACTATGAAGGCACTAAATGGAAGGAAAATGCTTTGTCCTTATCAATTTCTTATTAAATAGAAGTCACTTTAGTGGACAAGATTTATCATTTTCTTCATTTCTTCATTTAGAAGTCCAAACTTTAAAGTTAAATGGTACTTACATCCATTTTCACGGTGAAATTTTATAAGCGAAATGTTTAAAAACCTCAGAGAAAAAAGATTTCTTTTGAATGATGGTATATATACACTGAAGTACCACATATAGAGCAAAATTGTTTCTATTTTTATATACTTTAATGTTTATCTTTAATGTACCTCAAAGTGCTTCACTTTAAATCCTAAATAAGATTTCATGACAAAATATAAAATATATATTTACTTAAGTATTTTGATTTTAATAGAAAAGTCCTTTAATAACAATTATCTTTGTCTAGTCTGTCTTTATTAATATAATATCTGACATAGCAGGCGTAACAGTCTGAAATCATGTCATTTTTGAAAAGAATATATAAAGGAATAGCATCAGCCAGCAATCTAATAGATTAAGTAGGTAAGCACTAAACAGTATTTTCTTTGCATTAAGAAATAAATATATTTCATCATAAACTAACTCAATGTGTATAGTTATCTGAACCAAATTTTAAAATCTATAACTACTTAGGTATATGTTTGATAATTTTATAGTTGTCTCCTTGAGATGCTATTAGTGCCTCGTATATATCTATATATAGATATATAGCCTTGAATAAACACAGTAATTAAAATAATCAATTAAGCATCTTCCTGTTTTAAAACGAAAACCTGCTCAGGTTTCTTTGTAACACCTGATGGGTTAGTTGCAGATAAAAAATTTGATCTTTTTCTAATTACAAACTAGGTTTACAATTTCATAAATATCTTACACTGTACTTTACAAGGGTGGTTTAAATCCTTCATATGCTTTTATGACATGGTAGTCATTTCTGATCATTACAAATTTATAAATTTACAATATGAATCTTGAAAAGCACTTAAATAATTTTTCAAGAAGTCCAGCTCCATTCCTTATACCATTTTTCCCTGAGGAAATTATAGTTAAATTTTGGCAAATACAACTTCAAATGTCCATTTTTCTCTATATGAGCTTATACTTTTAGACTGTGAGCTTCAGAGTTTTTCAGTTTAATTTTTAACTCCCCTTAGGTGGGAAGGCCTAGAACAGAATGGAATTATTCCCCTCCTCCCAGATCAGTTAGGCTCTGATAATCCCCCAACAGTTTAAATAGTTTCAGAACTGAGTGTTCTGACATATGTCAAAATGGTTCCTTCTCTTCTCCTGCCAGAATTCTGAGATTTTTTTCTTTCGTAATTACTGTGGGAATCTAGTTGATCTCCTGGAGGTAAATCTCAAGAAAATGTGGGCTTCACACACTCATGAATGGGTGCTCCGTGGAGTATTTTACACTGAGTTACATACACTGAACTTTATTGTTGGGGAGGAAAAAACCCTACCCCAACCCATTTTAACTTTCAACTGGGACTTTAAAAGACAAATTAGACAACATCGATACAGTGTTCTTACAACCATTTTTTTAAAAGACAAATTAGCTTAGCAATAAAAATGTTTATGAATGCATACAGTCAATTCACATCAGAAAAACCTAAAAAAAAAAAAACCCTCAAACTGGGGACTTAGTTTAGAAGTCCAGCTTATATAGTATCTCTAATAAGGAATGATAAATTAGGGAAATTGCAGAAAAAAGGAAAGCAGTTTTAGATTTCCAACACATAGCAAACTTTGGGAAGGTAAAAACATGAGAGAACTACCATTAGTGTTGTTCTTTGCAGATTACTCTGGGTTAATAAACCTGCCTCCAGTAAAAGAAATATTTATATACTTTTTTCAGCTTAAAAAAAAAAAAAGGGAAGATTTCCTGGGTTTCTTTCCTCTTAATTGTTTTTAACTCAAAATAAATGTTGTATATAAAAAGTATATCTTCAGATGA
This sequence comes from Solenodon paradoxus, assembly GCA_004363575.1. Lineage (NCBI taxonomy): Eukaryota > Metazoa > Chordata > Mammalia > Eulipotyphla > Solenodontidae > Solenodon > Solenodon paradoxus. The sequence goes on along the minus strand of RJWH01000318.1, from coordinate 241,159 downwards.
TATATTTTAGGTTTCTTCACTAATAATTTGCCAATTAAAGTTCAGGTTTTCTTACCCAGTACTTATTCTAGTGGTGATTTCTGCTCTGGGAAGCCTCGATTACTTATATTTGCCTGTTCAATTTGCCCTATAACCACCCCCCCCCCCAACCTTCTCTTATAAATCCTGGAAGAGTCATTGTTTTTTCACTTGGTTCAAAATTTTACTTGTTAGGTCAGAGTGGCTTGCACATGTAAACCAAACAATGTAACTCCCAGCCTTCATTATACATTCATAACTATATATATAGTCCAAAATACATATATATATGCTGCTATTACACAGAGAAAAAATTTTCCACATATTGCAGTATATCAATATCAATGACTACATGCTTTTACTTCACAATTATCTTTCAATACTATTATGTGTTGACACTTTTCTTTCAATAATATAACAGTATTGATTTAAAAAATATATTAAATGTGTTACTATTTACTTGAATGTGTAGACAGGAATGCAGGTGAGTGACCAGGCAAGCAAGGAAGAGAGAGAAAGAAGAAACTTTTTATTTATTTTTATTTTAGGTGCACATCTTGGTTGTTCGTCCCCGGGCCTGGAACATGAATACAGATGCTTGGAATGTACATATATTGTGCTCCTAATCATGATTCCACCAGGGTACACCACTGAAATGTGTTATTAATGGGGATTTGTTTAAAGAGAGCATCCTTTATAGTTTTGAAACATCTGATCGGGCTTTAACAAAAGTGTTCTCTACCATTTGGGTGTGGGGTGGAAAGCCTTGTCTAAGACATAATGAATTGTTCAGTAGAACATATATGAATAGTCAGACCATAAAGAGATTACGTTACAAATATATTTTTCAGTAAATAATCTATTTCAACATTAACAACCAGGTTTTGCAAGAGGTATCTGCCTCTGTTACCTAAGGTGAGTGGTAACAAGAAATTCCATACATTATTCCTTTCCAAAAATAACACCTTGATTTACTTTAATACAAATTATTTCATTGAAATAATTTCACTAACTATAAATTTACTATCTGTAATAATTAAAATGTCAAATTAATACAAACTTATTAGAGGTTAGAATGTCAGTTCCTAAAAGAATACAAAACTAGAGATAATTGGAGACAGATAATTTTATTGAAGAAAATTGGTAAATATTAACAGCATGTTTCAAAATAATGCACTTATGACTCTGATATCATGCTAAAAAGAAAGAAATTATTTACTTTACCTGTGGCCAGGTCCAAATATAAACAGCAGATTAAGCATTTTGTTTAGGTTTTATATATTTTATTGTTGACTATGTGGCAAATTAAAGATATTCCGATAAAGCACACCGATTCTTCTTTAATGTTATATGTGATTTTTATGAAATACTATGCTGCTATCTCTCAATATCAAATCATTGTTCTATTTAACTGAGATACAATGCATCAGAGACTAAGAAACATTTTCATTAAAGGACACGATAGTTAAAAAAAATTATTCTGCAAAAGGTGATGCTGTACCTCTGGAGAAGCTTTCAAATTACCTATTATAATGATTCAATTCTGACGCTATAATGTGAAAATAGCAGTGTAATATAAAGTAACAAGCAGAGCTATAAACAGATAAACTTTAAACATATATACATGTAATGGACTGGACTTGACTTAAGGTTAAATTTGCTAATCCCTGCTATAACTGACTCTAAGCTTAGGTATAATTGTATAGATGTGAATAGATGGAATGGTACTTTAACGATAAAATAAAAAATTTCATTACATTTCTGAGCTTAAATATTCCTATACAGTTATTTTGCTTCTAATTTGAAAATAAATTAACAGTTCCAAATCATTGGTTTCAGATAATAGTACTGGATTTCAATAGAAATTACAAATCTATGTTAATAATTTTTGCTAGCCCTTATAATAATTGCCAAAGAATTTCTATAATAAACAAAATAGAATGAAAATAAAAATAGAAAGGAAATAAAGCAGCAATAAACAAAAGAGCGTATTCATGCTAAGAAATTCTATTCAACCTAAGAAACCATCACAATAGTGAAAAAGCAATCTATTTACTAATTACTTGCTGTCTGCTAATTCCCCGAATAGGTTTATCTTTCTCCAATCTATTTTCACCAAGTTTTGATATGGTCTTGAGTTGGCTAAGAAAATGTTAGTGGAAGAGGCAAATATCACTTATGAGCAGGAGCTTCACAGCTATCACGAGTCCACCATTTCCCTTTTCCATCTGCCATGAGACAGGCACGATGTTCTGTTTTTCTTTATCCAAGAACTTTAAAAGTTCCATGTTGCTGCCACAGCTGAGTAAGAGTCAACAACTTATTCTAAACATCTCGCTAGATATCTCTCTTCTGCTAATAATTTGGAAACTATAAAACAAATGTATAAAATCTAACCAACTCTACCAACAATAATTTTATTGGAAATTTGAGTTGGTTTATATTTTTTTTCAAGTCTAATAACAAATAGTGAGATTTGCTTATCCAAGTCATATGAATGGAATCACTATATTATAAAGCACATCAGACCTGTGTTACTAAAATAATCATTTAATCATGAATAATTAAAAATGTTTTAAGGTAAAAACTTTTCAAAAAGAGCTTTTCTTTTTAAAATTTACTATATTTACATATTGGCTGATAATTATCAATAAAGTAATTTTTTTCTCTTTCATTGAGATCTAGGATGCATAAGATGACAATCATTCATTTTCTTTACTAAATGCTTAAAGATGCTTTATGAATCTGAATTATTGAAAAATTAAAGCTTCTTATTGCTCTGAAGGAAGGTAATGTAGAACAGTTAATTTGTGTATTTTCCTTCTTAAGGCTTTGCTGGTTTTTATTTTTAACTTACCACATTAAGATGATTATAAAACTATATAAATCTTGTTTTTGTTATCTTTTTTAATAATTAAAATAATTGAAGAAATTTATTTTTTAGAGTGCATGCAAGAAAATGAAGTGTGATAAATTCAGACTGACAACTACACAAACAATTGTTTACACAACTTGTCTTACATGATAAATATATAGATTATAAATAGATAGAAGATAGATGATAGATAGATATAAATGATAAAAAGGTGGATATTAGAAGGTATCATAGCTCTTAGATACTTATGTAACAAAAGATCCCTTTATATATAAATATGACTTTAAAAAATCTAGGCTTGAGTAGAAATAATTGCCCCCAAAGTATTCAATGAAACCACAATAAGAAATCTGACTGTGTTACTGTTTTGTTTATAGCCAAACAAGAATGATCAAATTTAAGCAATCATCTTTATATAAAGATGTCTTCATATTTGCTGTTAAACAAAATGTTTTCCATATTTTTAATCAACTTTTTCTGAAAGTTAATTTTTTGTGAATATAGCATATTCTTAGTAACTAGGATTAAAATCTTATAATACTGAAATTTATAACAACATTGGAGTTCTATTAGAGAAGTATTTATTCTTTCAGGTTTTATGCCAAGGGATTCTTATGAATACATCCTTCTAGAACTTCTATTGGATGAAATTAGTACTATATAAAGTAGTTATTGTGTGCTGAATTCAAACTGCTATCAGGGTTAAAATCACCTATTGAGGACATACTGCTTACTTTTATTTTATTTATTCTTATATTTATTTGCCTTCTTATTTATATTATTTATGTCATGTGCCTGTCATTTTTATCTTTTTTTTTGTTGAGAGATAATACTATCATTATTCTTATTACAAAGTGAATAGAATGACCTCCATTGTTTTTTCTATTTTAATTGTTAATGACAGACAGCAGGGTTAAATGAGAATTTACAATTTTTTTCCCCAGTGGATTTGATTTATTTGCCGGGGATGGAACATCGATAGTTTAGAAATGAATGAAAACTTTAGGAAAACACTAGCTTCGAGAGAGATAGGTAGATTATAAAGCAAATAAAACTAAAAAACATACTGAAACCATATATCAAATAATATTTAATGAGATGTTGCTAAAATGTTTATGCTTTAGATTACATCTTAAAATGAATATCCAGAGGCCTCCCTCCAGTTAATCAAAAACATAGGGTAGAAGAAAGAAGACTGTAAAGAAAAAGGTAGCATCATTTTTTCCTTGCAAAGCTATAGGTATAGCACATTAGGTCAAAACACATGGTGGTAAAAATTTTTTTTTTCCCAGCAATCACAGTCTCTTAACATCACAACCTTATTTTTAGTGATTTTGTCAATGTTGGTAAATCTTGGAGAAGGTGTGTATTCTACAATATTGGAAAAATACTTATCCCTATCTTCCAAAAATATCCATGGAGCTTTATTTTCAAGTAAAGTCAAAATCAAATTATTCATGAGGAATAAAACAAAATAAAACAAAAACAAAGTTTAGAGATTTATGGAGTAATTGCTCTTTATAGAAAGAAACCTGCCCTAAATGTGTGTTCACACAACTGAGAAAGAAAGCTCATTACCAAGTGCTTATTCCAGTTTCAAAGATTCACACCTCTGAGGGGTTATTCAAAATAACTGTGAAAAATTTATTTTAGCACTTATGAAAAGAAAATAATGACATCACCCTGAATAAGTTTACTGTTTCTAAATTTGATATTAAACTGTATTTAAAGCAATTGTTATAATATAAAAATACCTTACCTACCACATGTTTTGTTTTAGTTAGAAAGAGATTTTATTTTTAATCAAAATATTATAAATCCACTTTCAAAATAATAAAATGTTTTCTCAATATTTGAGTTACATAATTTCACTTCATTAAGATGAAACTGCAAAACCATTCATAATTAACATTTATTTTCAGATAGATGTATATATACATATATGAACATTGGTATACAAATATATGGCTATATGATATAATATGGCATTTTTACACAGATCATAAACTCCAATAAATCAGTATAATTTTTTTCCTTAGGTATTACCTGCCATATTTTATACTTCCTTATTTACATTTTGTTTATTAAAATTTAAATTGTTGCATTTCTTTAATTAAGCTAAAAATGCTGAGATAACAGAAATGAAATAAACAGGACTCATTAGGCTATTTTATAAAATATTCACATTTTAGAAAAAATTGAACCAGTGAAGACTTAAAATAAAAACAATTTATAAGTTACAAGTGCATATCTTTTTATATCAACATTTATATGTACTACAGAATTTCATCACTAAAAGTTTAATTCTATGTTTCACCTATATAATTGCCATTAAATTTTTTTAAACTGAGATGCCCATCTCCCCTTCCCCTTTCCTTTCTGAAATTACTAATTTAATCTTATAGTCTGAAAACTTATTTTTTGTTTTATGTTGTCTATTCATTTGTTTGATTCCTCCACATAACACAAATGAGTGGAATCATGTTGTTTGAATTTTTTCTTCTGACTTATTTCACTAAATATAATGCCTTCTAGCTCCATCCATGTTGTGAAAATGGCAGGATTTCATCATTTTTAATAGCTTAATAGTATTCCATTGTGTTTATGGAAGCACTGTATATATACATATGTATATATATACACACACACAGGCATAGATACCAAGAGATAAAATAAAGTCCTGTGATTAATGATAGTCTTTGAGTTGTTGATTAGAATATGCTGCTTTCCTTGTGGAGATGGAGAAAAGCATCATAAAATAGATCCCTGAGCCAAATAACTCAATAAAACACATGGCTCCGGAGCTCAATATATATATTGAAGTTTTAACATCATTGTACATTGAGTTTTAAGCCTCCTCTTTTAAACTTTTCTATAATCAGAGGACCAAAATTCAGAGTTCTAAATTAGTACTTTCTGGAGAAGGAATGAGAATTGGCACTCTCACTTAAATTTTTACCAGGGCTGATCAGAGCCTTTTTTCTGTCCTTAGTGATGAACATTAGCTCTTGAGGAGAGGAAAGGGAGCTCTATAAAGCATGCAGCATATCTATCCTCATGCTATTTTTAATAAAATGATGAAAACAATGACTAGAATGTAAAACAGACTATGCCTAGTGCCTCAGTTTCCTCCTTCATTTTTATTAGCATATGTTGAAGGGTAGTTTGAGTAGCCTTTAATTTTTGGCTTTGGTAACATGAACCTTGGCACTGAAACTAATGGTTAGCATTTAGCAAAAGCATGCAGTTCTTAGGGATATGAGTAGTTGCTTAAAAAAAAAAAAGTTTAAAATAAAATTTAAAAAACTTCACCTTACAAGTAGGTTTGGCAAATGGTGCATACTGATTTCCCATCCTAGAGCATCATAATGATTTTGATATTTTAAAGGTTTGAGACATTATCATGAAAAGAAATAGAAGTGCATTCCAAATAAACAAGTAAACATATCCACAGCAAACATATACAAAATAAAAAGTACTTGTTAAAAGCTTAAAGAACTGGTAGTCTCTCCAGCATAGCTCTGGCAATAGTATCATAGAACAATATAAACTAGGAACTAAGTTTTTTGTCCAGAGATCTTTGGACAGGATCAATATAGAATATTTATAGACTATAGCCTTGTCTCCATTATTATTTAGTTTATCTTATATACCTATCTTTTGTCACATAGATAGTGAAATTTTCCCTATGACTACAGTCTCAACCTTGGTCAACCATTAAGTAATATATTCTTTGGACAAAGGTGGGTAGAGATGAGGTGGGAAGAGTTGTATATGGCTCTAGGTGACAAATTCAATCAATAAAACTTGTTATTAAATAAAAAATAAACTTTGAATACTCCTTTCCTCTCTCTCTCTCTCCACCCCGCCCCTCTCAAAATTAGACGATTTGCCAAACTACTATAGCAAAATACAATGAGAGCCAAAACAAATTCCTCTTTGATTGGGAGTTTATATTTTAGTAAAGGTGACATTAATGAAATAATCACAAAATTAAATGCACCAGGTAAGCCGAGTTGAAGTTTATGAAGACAGACCAGAGCATCTGAAATTGTTAAGCCTGGGACCTGGGTATGGGGAGCAGTGGGGAATTTTTCTCTGAAAAATGACTTTTAAACTAAGATCAGAAAGAACAGTTGCTTTTACTATTTCAGTATCCACTTGAGAATGAAAGACAAAAGTACAGATTAGAGAACTGCTTCTTTTATATACCATGAATAAGTTTTTAGTCAGGTAATCAATAATTTGTGTGACTCTAACCAAGAGTTCAAAACCAGAGAAGATACTGAAAGTAAATAAGATTTGATCTGTTTAAGGACTTTTCAAGCTAATAAGGGTGCATGTATATATATATATAAATATATATATATATATATATACACATACATATGCACATATAGGCACTTATATACCTATATAACATATATATCAATGTTCATGAGCACACTTGGGAATATATGCCAAAACTTTCTTAAATCTTTTAAAAATACATTACCTCCATATTCAGTTTGTAATCTTAAGTGTTGTCTTATAAACTTTACCTAAATTAAAGTTGAATTAATGGAATTCTTGAGAAAAAAAAAAAAAAAATCATACGCAAACTCCAGAAAGCCTCAAGATGCTTTAACTAAATCTTGTAAGAAGCCTGCCTGCCACTTGTTCATATTCTCACTCATGTACAAACACTGCTTACTAAAGGGGTATAGGAGATCAACACACATTTAAATCACTTTCTGAGAGAAAGCATAATCACATACAATTTCTTTTATGGTGGGTAATGTATTTCTTTTTCTCTGCGACACTTTAGTAGTTCAAATTCAAAATAGATTATTTTTTCCTATGGAAAATGTAAAAACTCAGTACTGAAATCCATGTCTTGTTATGAACATTATTTAATCAGATTTTACTTTTCTTACAGAATTATTATTTTCCATAACTCTTCTTTTCATATTCTCTGATCTTTTAGACTATAAATATTTTCAAAACTCTAACTTAGCTTTTTCCCTCTTAACAATGGCTGCATTCTGAAAAGCAATGCAATCTCTGCTAGGTTCTCACTCTTCTCGATTTCGTTTTAAAATTTTTTGATATGTCTAACTGCTACTCGAATCCTTCATGTCATTTTTTTATTATTATTAGCTCCTGTTCAGAACATACATCTAAATGGCTACTTATTTTCTTGTTGGCAAAATGGATTAAGGAACTAGTTGGTTTCATAAGAGCTATATTGGAGGAAATAAGGATAAAATTGAGTTTGATTAGGTAATGCCAATTTAAATGTCTTTGGAGAAGGTATAATAAGAATGGGCCCTATGGTCACACTTAAATAGGTTGCAAGGAGTGCCCTTAATGAGTATATGAACCCCCAATATCATTTACAGTCTTTGTAGTTCTGGTGGCATGTTCTTCACTAAAATATCAAATGTATCAAAGTCTAGTTCAAATTGTAGACATAGAATTGCATGCTTTCTTGCTATTACTGTGTTTTTTTCTGTTACTATGGTCAGTGTTGATTTACTTGACTGTAAGCTGAAGGATGTTAGGCAGTTTTAGTTTTTCCCAAAGACATGCATTTAATTTAATCTGATTTCTTTCATTTTAATTATTTATTTCACAAAGTACATTGTTATTAAGCCTGGGCTGGCAATTTAGTTCTCAGTTTTTCAGAGAGAAAACATTCTTTGGTATTCCTACTCTTTCTCATTTGAACAACTATATAAAAATTTACTGGCATAGTTAATGATAGATTGTAAAATAAGTTGTGTTATCTTTAATTTTAAATAAAGAATTTCATCCAGTGGATTAACTAACGAGTCTTTATGAGTGTGTCTAAATTAAAGGACGACAAGTATGTTTAAATATCATATATATGTATATATTTCTGCAAAAATTATATAATGTAAATGAGCACACTGTAAGTGCAAGATATAACTACTACGGTTAAGGTTGGTTCTTGATAGATATCAATTTTTCCATTCATTTGTCTCTACCTTTTAAAAGAAGTATCCTAAGAGTAGATGCAAGGCGAGTCAAGAAAACTGAAAAAAACTAGATAGGAAAAATATTGAGCCACATTATCCATCAACTCATTAATATGTCTCATGAACTTCGGCTGCAGAAAACTGAAACTATTCTATCCATATTAACAAAGAATGTTTAAACATAAGATATTCACTTCTTAAAACACCACTTGGAAGACAGGAAAAGATATTTTAGACTGTCAAGAAATTCCTCCGGAGTGCCACAAGGACCAGTCAAAAAGTTGATGTTCCTGCTACAGCAGCAAGTGGGGTTTCAAGGTACTGGTGCTGGAAACTGACTCACAGAGAGCAGCAGCCTGAACTGACCCACAGCTTTGGATTCTGCTTGGAAAGTACACAGATGAGGGAGATGACCTGCCCACACAAACACTGACTAGGAGCAGCTTGTGGCTTTGGTCCATATATCAGGTGAGGGCCCACAACTGACAACTGCCACACTTTCCATAAACAAGTATAGCAATTGCCACCTAGAAAGTAAACAAGAGAGAAAGATAAAAATAAAGCTAGAGTAGCAAATACAAGACAAAGAAGCAAGTCATGCCAAAATCTTAAATCGTAAAAATAAAACACAAATGTCTCAAAGAGAGGGAGATATCAGAAGCTTCCCAGAGAAGAGACCTAATGACACTAAAAAGGGTAACCACACAGATAAAAAATTCGGAATAATAGTTAATAGAAAAACACACAATTATCTCTAGGAGGCAAAATCAACTACTGAAAAGGAAATCCAAGACCTCAGAATAAAAGTGATAGACTGAAAAAAACTACTCCACCAAACAGATTGAGGCTATAAAGCCCAAACAGAACTGCTAGATAAGAAATATTCAGTCAGTGAATTGAAGTCAAACATGGAAAACTCAATAAACAACCTTAAATTTGCAGAAGAGCAAATCTCAGAAATTGAAGACATGAACACAGAAGGGAAACTCATGGAAGTGAAGAGAGAAGAAGATTTAAGACAAATGAAGAAACTCTGTTAGAAATATCGGATAGCATGAGAGGAAGAAAGATTAGGATATTAGTTATTCTGTAATGTAAAGAAAAGGAGAAATGAACAGAAAATGTATTTAAATATATAATAGCAGAGAACATCCTATGCCTGTCAGAAGCTTAACCATAGAATTCCAAGAAGCCAGAACACCGAATTCATAAATACAAAAAGACCTACAAGACAGAATAGTAAAAGTAGCAAAAGTCAGTGACAAAAACAGCTAAAATTTGTGAAAGAAAAGAGAAACCTATCCTATAAATTACATCCATCAAACTATTATCACACTTTTTAAGTAGAAACTCTATAGGTCAGAAGAGAGTTGAATAAGATATTCAAAACAAAAAAAGAAAGACAAAAACTACCAACCAAGGATACTCGACTTGGCAAAATTATCATTCAAATGTGACATAGAAGAAAAAAGTCTTTGATGATAAATTTAAATTAATGGAATTTTCCATCACTGAAATTGCCTTTTTCAGAAATACTGAAAGGAGTTCAATAACAGAGGAAACAAAAACAAGAACCACCAAACCCTGAGAATGATGATAACCAATAAAATCAAATCAGGAACAAAGAATCAATAGCAAAGAACAAAAATACAAAAAACAAAACAAAACAAAAAAAACCAAATCAAATACTAAAAGGGGAAGAAAAACATGGAATTTGTAAGGGCATATAAGTAAAATGAGTTGTCAGTTCACAGAAGATCATCCTAAGGTGGTAAAGTTAGAGACAAATCACATATTAGCTATAAAATTCAATCTAAAGTGATATATAGATGGGAATGAGAAGAAACAGAAAGACTTGACATTGAAAACTGTTGAAGAAAAAAGCAAACAAAAACAATTAGGAAAAGAAGCAACAGAGACAGAAAAAGAAGACTTAAATGATAGCAACAAAGGCATATATATCAATAATCCCCTAAATGTAAACAGACTAAAGTCACCAATCAAATGACATGTAGTGGTTGGATGGATCAAAAAACAGGATCCCTAAATATTATGCATGTAAGAAACACATATTGATCCAAAGACAAACATAAGTTGAAAGTAAAGGGCTATATAAAAATATATCAAAGCAATAGAGATGAAAAGAAATTAGAAACTTTAAAACTTGTATCAGTCAAGGTAATTGTCCACCTTAAAGGGGTAACATGAGGAAGGGACAGGTACTACATTATAGTCAAGGGGTAATATATCAAGACAAAATAATAATTATTAATATACATGCATGAAGGCATGTCCTGGTGGGGTAGTGGTTAGATTCATTGCCTCCATCTAAGTGCAGGACGCATGCATCCAAAATACCCAAGTTTGTGTCTTGGGCCTGGGAGGAACAACCAAAATATACAACTAAAATTTAAAAAAATTTTAAAAATGTTTCTTTCTCTTCTCCCTTCCTGCCTTCTTGCCTATCTGCCTAGATTTCAGTCTGCACCTTTCCTTTTAGATATATGCATCAACATCTAAAAATATAAATATATAAGACAAACACTGACAAGCCTAAAAGGAGTCATTGACAGTAACACAATAGTAGAATACTACTAGGGAACATTAATATTCTACTTATATCAACAGATAAATCATTTGGGCAGAAAGCAAATAAAGCAATAAGGTCTCTAATTGAAGAAATAGATCATATGGGCTTAACACTAACAAATATATACATAACTTTCTACCCAAATGCATAGCTTTCTATCCTAACTCTTGACAGGTATACATGGAATATTCTCAAGAGTAGACCATATCCTAGAACACAAACAAGCTTCAGTAAATTTAGCAAAATGGAAATTATAAAAAAATCTTCAATAACAAAGTTATGAAACTTCAAATTAACCAGAAAAAGAAAATTGGAAAACCATCAAGATGTGGTGATTAAACAGCATGTTTCTGAATAATTCCTAGATCAATGATGAAATTAAAAACAAAATTGAAAAATATCTGCATCAAAAACAAAATTGAAAAATATCTGCATACAAATTAAATCGAAGGCATGAGCTACCAGAATAGGATGCAATAAAAGCAGTTCTGAGAGAAAGTTTATAGCAGTATAAAAAAAAAAAAGCAAGAGATAGATCCAATTAAATAACCATATACCTAAGAGAACTAGAAAAGCAATGATCAAAACCAATTATCAGTGGAAGGAAGGAAACAAATATAGAGCATAAATAAATGAAATACAAAGTAAGATAACACAAAAGATCCATGAAACCAGGAGTGGGTTCTTTGAAAACATAAACAATATTGATAGTCTGTTAGGTCAGCTCATGAAGAAAAGAGAGAGAACCCTAGTAACAAGAATCAGAAATGAAAGAGTGATATTACATCAAAGAATCATGAAAGAAAATTATGAACAACTTCATGCCAATTTTATCTATATTGAATAAAAGAATAAATATAGAATCCAATAACTTCCCACAACTGAATCAGTATGACATACATAACTTGAACAGACCAATCATAATTGCAGAATTGTAGTGTTAATGAAAATTCTCCCCCAAAACAAAATCCCTGGACTGTATAGCTTCACTAGTAAATGACACTAATCGTTCAAGGAAGATTTAATACCTAAACTATTTAACTTTTTCCACAAAATCCAGGAGGAGGAAAACTCCCAAGTACATTCTATAAGACTAACATTACAGTGATTCTGTTATCAGACAAAGAGAAAATTATAGACTGATATCATTGATGAATATAGATTGAAAATTCACAATAAATCTTGGCAAACAAATTTCAACAGCATATAAAAAGTGATACATCATGATCAAGTATAATTTATTCATGCATGCAAGGATGGTTCAACATAAGCAAATAGATAAATGTAATATATCATATCAACAAAGAAAATTTAAAAAATCAAATGAACATATCAAAAGATGCAGATAAATCATTTGACAAGATTCGATACCAATTTATGATAAAAACCACTAACCAAAATGTGACTAGAAGGTACATATTTCAACATAATAAAAGAGACATATGACAAACCCACAGTTGATATCATGCACAATGATAAAAACCTTTTCCCTAAGATCTGGAAGAAGTCAAGGATGACTATTCTCTCCACTACATTTAACATAGTTCTGGAAGCCTTCACCAGAGCAATAGGCAAGGAAAAAAAATTAAAAGAATCCAGATCGGAAAAGAAATACAACTATCATTTTTGCTCATGATTAGGGCATTATACCTGGAAACAATAACCTGCTAGAAACAATAACTGAATACAGTAAAATGGCAGCATATAAAATTAATACACAAAAATTAGTATATTTCTTATATGCAAACAAGAAAACTAAGCGAAAGAAAAAGAGAAGTACAGGAAAGTTCTACTCATATGTGGAAGATAAAGAAAACAATGAAATGAACAGACATTGTAACAAAATTCACAGGAGACAATAGGCAGGCCTATAGCTGGAGGGAGATGGGGACAAGGGAAGGAAGGATTCAATATGGTGGTAGGGAGGGCACTAGAATTCTGGTGGTGGGAATGGTGTGAAATGCACATAGACTGAGATGCAAATTAAATATCCACAAAATCATGTAGTAATGGAAACTAAGGAAAAAATAAAACAATTTATAGAAAAAATAAGATTTAAGACTAAAAGTCTTTAAATATGAGATTTAAAAAAAAAAAAAAGGAAAGAAAGAAAAGAAGAAGAAACAACAAAAGAGCACCCCTTATTCCAAAATCTGGAAGCAGCTCTACCACCTCTGCAAAATTTTCCTCAGTCTTTTATAAAACTTTTAACCAGGAGACAACAGAAGAAAAAACAATACTTCAACGTTTATGTACATTATCAACAAATGTTAAAGTCTTGCAGTTCCAATTTCTGCATTCTGAATGCAGATAAATGTACCAAATCAGAGGAATCTAATTTATATAGAGAACATAATGAAGGTACAATCAGTGGAAATAACAGCAACTCAACATATCTACTGCAAACTCTCCCTTTTTTTCTTTCTCTTATGTTTACTCCATTTAGAATGTTTTAATATTTTTATCATTGTCTTTTTTTCTTATTTGAGTTGTAATATATATCAGGTTGCTTATAATGAACTAACTGGGTCTTCCTCAAAATTTGAAAAACATAAGGTTTGGAAACACCTGTAATTTGTTAATTGGAGATTGAAAATTAACAGTCACATAACAGTGTTTTATCATATGAAAATCTGCAAGTCACTGCAATTATTTCAAATTATCTTACATTCAATTTATTTGGTTTTTCAAATTATCTTACATTCAATTTATTTGGTTCATAAATTTTCTATTGGAAACAGTGTATACATTGGAAACATATTTATTTACCGACATTCTATTCTCTTGATTATTTCCACCTCTCTTTTTCCTCTAGATATCCATGCCAAATAACAAGTGAATAATCCAAGATATATTCAGAAAACATTACATTTTCATATATATATAGATATGTTTATTTCACCTTGATACTACACTCATACAAAATAAAAACAATCAATAAGTATTACTTAGAATGATTTTTTCCCCCAATTTGTTTATCACATTCTTCGTGGACTGCATTTCACTTCATTTTTGGTTTTCAGATCTTGTTCTTGAACTTAAAAATGTTGTGAGCTAACATAGTAATCAGGGCAAGTAAATATAACCAAAGATGATAGTTATGGAAAATTAAATAATAGTAAATATAGACTTCCTTTAAAACTCAGTTCTATAGTGGAATTATAGACAAGACAGATGTTTGCAAATATAGTCTGCCTTACCAAGATTCATATACCAATTGCAATTGATTTATCCTTCAAACTACTGTTGCATTTGTATTTTTCTCATTAGCCTTTAATACCAGATGCTTGGTTATGATGACTCTAAGTTTTTCTCAATTGAATAAGATCATGGCTTAATTCAGGGGCTTTTTAAGATTTGCTCTGCACTCCAATTTTGCACATGAAGAAATGATCCCTAGAGAGAGTGATCTTTCCATTTCAACTTCAGCTTTTAATGCTCTCTATATAAGTATTCATTAAGCATTCAAACACATATGCAGAAATTAGAATTATTCAACAAAGAAAACTTCTCTTTTTTCTTGATCTCCCCAATGTCAAGTAGTGTCCTTGACTCCTATAATTTGTGCAAGTAATACTGATTGGATGTTAAATGGGTATTGGGATGGATTATTGAAAGATAACGAAATGTTCTGGGAATCCAAAACTTGCAACATTTTTGCATTAAGACCCCACATCAGTGACTCCTATCACATTTCAAAATAGAAAATACTTAGGGTTGGGACTTGCTTGAAGGTATTCTAGATTATTAATTTCAAAGATGCATTGCTATAAGAAACTTTCTTTAAATATTTTTGGTGATTTTAATCAATTAAATGTAATTTATGGTGTAATTTTCTCCAAGTCAATCTTTAATACCACTGGTATTCATGACAAACTCTGTGTTTCTCTCCGAAGAGAAATATTTCCATTCTATATGATTTCCATTTATTCATACAATACATATTTACTCAGTGGCCATATTAGTTGACAGAAGATTCTCAATCTTATGGAGCATTCCTTGTAACAGATTATACATATAATGAATTAATATACTTTGTTAGGAGGTGGCACATGTAGAAGAAAAATAAAAAGCATAGTAGAGCAAGATGATTGGGTATTCTGGACAAGTGGGAAGGGCAACTCGGCATTAAACTGTATGCTTATATTTAGACTCATTGTGAGAGAAAGATGTGAGCAGAGATGAGAAGGAAGAAGAAATGTTTCAGATAGAGGGGAGCATTGAGCATAGTAAGTTAGACATTTGTATGTAGTTTTAATAAAATGAATGAAGTCACCAGCTGGAGCAAGGATGCATAGAACCACAGAGGTCAGAGATATAGAGGACATATGAAATGTAAGGTAGTGGCTCATTTTAACTTTGTCATATAGTGTAAGAACCTTACATTACTTCAGGATTATTAACAAATCTCATTTCTACTTCTATTCCATCAATTATGCTACACATTCATTCATATATTTATTTATTCATTATCCATAAACGTGTGTCATGGGTTGAAAAACTGAGAAATATAAAGAATTAAGATAATCAATATATTTGAATGAAAGAAAAATGTAATGGAATTAAAGTGACACAAGGATAAAAAATTTAAAGTGAAAAATTATGATTTCTGAGTTGAAAGCTTTCTGGAGAAAATAAGAAATATCTTCCTTTATTCTGTTGTGCAAAGTTGACGTTGTACTAGAGTACAGTGAGACTAATGTTATTTCCTCTTTTTTTTATACTTAAATCGTATATTTAATTTAATTTAACTCAACACATTCACCGATGCTGTGAGATATTCAGGTTAAGTCTTCCAGATTTTCATGTTGTCTACCTAGTTTCATATTGTGATTTTATCATCTGTTTGGCTCACTGAACTGCTCTTTATCATAGCATGTATCTTGTAGAATTTCTGTGAAAAATTGTGCAAATACTTGTGAAGTCCTTATAATAATTCATTACTTTTCTTATAAAGATGATATCTATGATACAGATGACCATATTACTCCTAACTCTGTAGCACATAAATTCAGAGATTCCTTAGTAGTCCCTACATTCAGATTTCAAATTGCTATCTATTATAGGTTGTCTTATGAATGATTTAACATCCTATAAGCATAATCTATTTTCTTAATCAGATTTCATGTTCCAAATGGGTAGAAGTACAAAAAAAATTATAAACATTTATTTATATGTATTTTATGTTTATATGCTAATATTTATAAGCATATATAAGCATTTGGAAGAAAATGTAGAACAATAAGCTATACATTGAATTTCTATTACTTTGGTTGTCTTATTCCATTGAAGTTCATCATTGTTTATTATTTTAATAAATCATTTGTTTGCTTCTGAATATCTTTGTGTGATCCTGAGAATAATGCTCTGCATATCAGAACTAGAAACCAAACTGGAATCTCAAACTTTACATCTTTGATTTCTTGAATGTCCTGTAAATTTTGTTTTCTTTTTAAGTTATTTGCTTCAGCAGAGTCCCTGCCCTTGGATTTCCAGATCTTTCCAAATAGGTGTTTCATTTCTCATTGTCTTAAATACTTAATGATACATTTTCTAGGGATATGTAGCAACAGTGTTTCCTCATCTTAGTCCTTTGGTCTTTTACCTAATTTCTTCTTAAACATCTTTCCAACAGAGTTAATAATCTCCCAAAGCCTAAATTCTGTTGGGATGTAACTATACAGTTTTATATAGATGTCATAAATATCTTGATATTTCTATGCAGAAGAATATATGTTCTTTTCTTTTTATCAGATTCTACATATTTAGAAAAATATAATTTATCCACTATATATTGAAAGCAATGATATAATAATATATATCCAAATTGCATGCCCTATAGACAGCAATAACTAAATTACTCTTCCAGTCCAATTACAGCATGGAAGTGCTGCAAACACAGATTGGTAGAAGAGATTATATTATACCTAACAGGGTGGTAGCTTTGCAGTTAATATCAATGGCTGTGCCAAATGGCAGACTGGCAATTTTAAGAACCTCTTAATAGCCTTAAAGTTTTCAGTGATTTTCCATCAGAATCATTTCTAGATTTTATTAGGAAGACAGCAAGATTTAAAAGTGTTCTCTACAAATTCCTCACCAATCAACAACTAATCAAACAACAATAATATAGAATATTTCTTAAAAGAGATTTAGACTCAGTTTAAATTATATATTTTTAAATATCTCTGAATAAATAATTTAATACAAGAAATAATAATGTATATGGAATTTTAAACATTACTTAAAATAATGAGTCTGGTATAACCTCTTACATTTTATGGAAAAGATTATACTCTATTATTTAGCTAGAAGGGAACATTAAATGTTCTCTTGCCAAATGTCCCAAACACATGGAAGAGTGCCTAACACAAACTACTTTCTCCATAAACATTTGTGAAACACTGTATGAATTCCATTACTTAATATGTAGTCCATCCCTATTTCATGTGACTAATTTATGTATGATTCATGTTCTTACCCTGCAAATATTATGATCCCAGAACTGACTTAGTGTTTATTAGCAATAGTCTAAGTAATAGTTTTTTTTTCTTATTTCACAAAAGTACTTATTTTGTAATGATGCTTTAGTAAACATTTACCACTTCAACAAATATTTATCGACCATCTGCTATGGATGAATTACCATGCAGACTTCTTGAAGTCTTTGGCCTCTAAGAGTTTATGATCTAATCATGCATACTGGTAATAACACAGCGGAAATTGTTAAGTACTATACCATGCAATGACAGTATATGAGAGGACCAAATAATCAAATTTGGGAGGGGAGGTAGGAAAGTCTTCTTGAAGGAAATGACTGAAAGGCTAAGATGGGAAAGACAAAGGAGGAATGAAACAGTTAAATGGAGAGATGAGATCATGTTACGGTAGAACCATCCGGTACCAGCTAACAGAATATTTTGTGTGTATTGCCTTCTAAACCCAGGATCAATGACAGACTTAGCTTGAAACTGATTATGGTAGAAAACGAAGCTTTTTTGTATGTTTGTTTGTTTTATGTTCCTTCCCCATTTTCATCTCCTTACTAGTGCATCCCTGAAAGTGACGGGGGGGTAGGGGGAGGAGTGGGGGGTGGGGTGGGAATTGAGAACAATGAAAGAAGAGAAAAATAGTAGTACAAAGTATCAGAGGTCAAAACCTCATGCCTCATTTGGAAAACATTCAGTATGGCTGAATGGTGATTGACATGGAATAGGCTGAAACTGACAAAATAAGCAAAATATCACATCATAAAATACCCAGAACCATATCATGTACTATGTACACTATAAAAACACATTTGGATTATTTTGGAGAATAAACAGCTACAAATCTTTTTTGTGTAAAAATACTAACTCGCTCAATAGAAGCTGATTTCCTATAACTTCCATGTACATGTCATACCATTTTTCCCCAAGGGAGTAAAGGGGGTGCTGCTTCTCTTATCTCTTGTGATAGGTATTTGCCTTTGGAACTGTGTCTCCATAATTTCTTATAATAGTTTCATTATTGGTATTTGTTTAATATTCTAAATATAAAAATCATTGTCAAAATAGTTGTTTTTTTGTCTTTAAATCTATGAAGAGGATAATTTCAAATGTTGCTTTTTTTTGTTACTTGCTTCCAGGAATAATTCATTATGTTTACATAAACTATACACTTCTTCTGTTCTATTGTTTTGTTTCTACTTTCCCATACAGATGGTAAATAGTGATTAGGTTACTGAATTTTCTCATTACCATGATGAAAGTCTGATAACAGAACTTTCTCCACAGAGATAGGATTTCCTGGAACAATGTTTTTCTATAAATGATTGCAGTCATTCCCAGATAATCTGAGGCTGTTTACTACATGAATGGGAACTCATAGACAAATGTAGATTGCTATTTTCTTATGATTTCCCTTTAGTAATAATCTATTCAAGAAGAGTTCCAGTTCCAGTTCCAGTTCCCCAGAATCAGAGGATATATTCTACCATTCAGGGATTGATAGTGTTTCTTCCTATTAATGGGGGAGCATAGTTTCCAACTGTTGTAAGAATCTATTTCCCTGCGTTTCCTTTTCCTTAGTAATTTCTTGCCCTTTATTCCCGTGAAAATCACGGAAGTGATTTTTGTCTTACTATTACTATTTGCTATTGGAATTGTTATTTTTGTCCTTCATTTGTTCTTATTATTTGATTTTCCATCATTCCTATTCATTTGTACTTATCCACTAATTTGTATACTTCGTAAATTGCAATATTTTCTTTATTAAATGTTTATATTTAAACAGATTTTTGAAAATTTTATTTAGTGCTGTAGAGACTGCATGGGCTCAACAGCAATTCTCTATTTTTGCATACTAACAAAATATTCAGCAAAACACAAAAATAATAAGTAAAAGAAATGTATTTCCCAATCCCTCTTGTAATTAAGGATGGGCATATGTCTAAATTCCGACCGACAGACATGCAACTTGGATATCATGTGCAACATAAAGACTTACCTAACACACACTGTGGCATACACATTGTTCGTTCTTCATTACTTTCTTTATCTTATCATTGAAATGCAAATCACTCTTCAGACATTAAGATTTTAATGACTGGAGTAGTTTCATGAAGTAGAGCCATCATACAAGCCATAATTGGCATGTCTCCAGAAAAAGCTTCTAATATGTTTAATGCACTTAACTTTTTCCCCAGATAGTCAAACCTAGACACAGTTTTAATTATACATGCAGGAAAACATATTTGAGTTTATTTCATTCCATTCCATGCTAAGAAATGTCTTCTATCTAGTAGTAACAGAACTTCAAAAATTCTAAATTCTTGCATAGCTATGGGATGAAGATTTAGTGAATAAGAAAAAGAAATCAAAATTGTTATATGTGATGTGGGGAAAATGTTGTAAGAAAGGAATGGTTGATAGTATAACATGTTTCAGAATAAATGAACCTTAGAAATATACATTGAATTTAATATTATGAAATCTTTCATAATCTTCAAGTGTGCATTTTTAGTTTGTGTTCTAATTGTTCCATGTTAGCATTAATACTCTATTCAGTTTATAAAGTGTTACTTATTTTTTCATTTTTATTCAATATGCTTTATACTGATATTATCTATTAATTTATTGACATTTTATACCCATAGTTTTCACAGAAATGGCTACATCACTTCTTTTCCATCGCCTTGTTTCCTATGAGTAGAATTTACTCCCTCATTCCATTAATGATAGGTTTAGTCATGTTACTTGTCTTGGACAACAGAATAGAGCTCAAACTAATGGGAGGGGGAGACAAAATAGATCAAAATCTATAAAGCAGGTAGGCAGATGTATAAGCAAGAAATCAACTGTACAAACCTATGGCCTACTAAAATAAGGTAGTAGCACCCAGGCATAGTGGGGATGGGTTTACAGCAAAGTAAACTTAAGCCTTTGTAACCTACTCTACATCCCTTAAACTCCCATTATTGACACCAGGTATGCTGAAGAGGGTGTTGTATCCCCTAACAGTTCTCTGGAGAACTTCAGGAGGTGTGGCAGTAACTCATGGTCATGTCCCTGATTACATCCACTAAGGAAGAAGTTCTGTCCCCCAGATATACATAGGATGTCATTTTGCCTATGCACAGGCTCCTTTCTTATGTAGCTTTCCCCTGCTCAGAAGTTAAGACTCACTGTGCTGCTTCTAATAAATTTACCAAGTGGTTCTGGCCATCAGGCTCTCCATAAATTCTTTCCAGATGAATTCTGTGAGGATTGGTGTCTAAATTTACCAACATCAAAATCATGAGAGAACATGTTTTCTACTCATTTTTATTGGAAATGAAAAGAAGGTAACTGGATTTGGAACCTAATACACTAACTAAAGCAGAGCTCATCTACCCAATCTACAAATTCAGCAGAGAAATAAATACCTTTCAAGACACTGGGATTTGGATACTTTTTATTACACACCATTATCATAAGATAGTATAGATTTGGCAAAAATTTATCGATTTTTGATATAAATAAATTGATGTGTGCACAGCAAAACTCCTTTTAAAAGAAATAATATGAGAGTGATTATGCTTTTGTTTTGTTATAGTTTTCACCTTGCTGACTTTTGGGGAAAAAATCCTTAGGAAATTCTGTTTGTTTAGTAGTTATCACAAATTACTATAAACTTTATTATTTTACAGCTCTGTAGGTCATAAATCTGACCCATATCACTGGGCTAAAATCGAGGTTTTGAAATGACTCAATGTTTTTGGAGGACTTTGGGGAGAAGTTCCCTTTTGTTTTCTTTATGTCTAGAGATTGTTTGTATATCTGGCCTTGTGGAATTTTTCCTCCATATTCAAAGCCAGAAGTGTCAGGTCAATTTGTCTACACATTGCAGCTCTCTGAACTATTCTTCTGCCTCTTCTCTCATTTTAAGGATCTTTGTGCCTACATGGGGTCACCCAGATAATCCAGAATATTCTCATTTTAAAATCAGCTGAAAAGCAACTTCAACTCCATGTACAATCATCATTTTCTTTTGCATATGTAGGGGGTGAATGGGGGACCCCAAAATATGTCAAACCCAAACTTATGACTCTGCTTTCTTTGGAAAAAGGGTCTTTGCAGTTGTAGTTAAAGATCTTGAGATTAGATCATTCTGGATTAGAATAGGCTCTAAATCTATAGCATGTATACATAGAAGAAAATAGGAGAAGATGAAGAGAAAAGGTCATGAGCAGACAAAGGTAAAAATGAGTTATATAGGCACAAGACAAGGATTGAGTGAAGTCAGGAGAAACTGGAAGGAGTAAGGAAGGATTCTTCCTTAGAGCCTTCAGAGGGAGCGTTGTCCTGCAATACCTTAACTTTAGACTTCTGGTCTTCTGAACAGTGAGGGAAGTTACTGTTGATTTAAGCACCAACTTTTTTCTAATTTTTTATATGACTGAACTAGGAAACTAATACATCATATAAAGCAGTATATTCACAGGTTTTAGGAATTGGAACAGGCATTTTTAGAGTTATTTTTTAGTTACCATGTTATATAACTATATTGAGTATCTGTAACTATGTTAAATAAGGCAAAATTTCCTTAATTTTAGAGTCCCAATAGATATCACATGTAACTGCTAGCAAATACAGATTGGTAGCTTTAACTCAGGAGAACAACAATGAAGTAATTCCACCTTAGTGTATTAACATCCATGATAAATTGTATTTATGAGACTATTCAGATACTATCTCTTTCATTATTCCTCTATCACAAATGTCTCCATGACTTAATGGCTTAAGTGATAATTATTTTACTTAATTTTATTTCCTTATTATTCTGTGGTTCGGGAATTTGGGCAGTGCTTAATCAGGATCACACAACTGGCTCCATTCAGTTGATAGCTTGCCTGGGCTGGAAGGTTAAAGAAGACTTTAGTCACATGCTATCACCTTGAAGTTTATCCACAGGGTTGTTTTCTCTTTCTCCTCCTACCCTCCATCGCTATCCACCTCAACATGCTCCAGCCCTCCCGCTCTCTCTGTCTCTTTCTCTCCCTCTGCTTAGGTGTAGTTTCATCATAGCATGGTGATCTCAGAAATGACAAATTTTATTCATAACTTCAAGAATTTTCAAAGCGCAATTAATGACCTAGCATCAGTCTTCTACATTCTACAGGTTAATGTCCATCACAGGGTAAGCCCAGTGTCAGAGAAGGAGTCAAAACAATGCTATACAGGAAAAATAGGTAAAGAATCATGGTCATATTTAACACATCATAACAGGATTAACTTCATAGGTATAGGGCCTGTTTAGTTGCAAGGGGGTCCACACTCAAATGTTTCTATTTGTTTTATTGAATCACTGTGTTATTTCTAATGTTCTTTTAACAATGGACCCTACATTTTTATTTTGCACAGGGCACCACAAATTATTTAGTCAGTTCTGACTACACACATAGAGTTGAAAACAAAAGCAAAAGCATATCAAACTTGTCTTTCAGGAGATAATACATACCCAGAGATAATAAGTAATTAGTGTGAATTTATATTACAGAGCAATGGTAGAGTAGGATTTTATATTCCAGAATGTCTTTCCACTATTGCACTTTATTTGATTTTATAGAAATGTATGCTCTTTTACAGTTATAAAATAATAAATGTTTCAAAATTTTAAGATGTACCTGTTAGTAACATTATTAATAACATTATTTCTAATCACTATTATTGTACAAAGAGAAAAATCCTCTCTGTAGAAGCCATAGCAGCCCTGAAAAAAACACCTGGATTGACTCTATTTGGGCACATGTGTCCATCTTTAATTAGAACTTTCAACCAAATTCTGTGTGGAATAGAACATTCTGATTGAACCAGAAACTAAGCTGGAAGTCAATATAAATACCTCTCAAATCTTGCGAACTAAAATGGAGGTCAAGTAACTCCATAAAAACTTGCATGGCAGGCAGAAACTATTTTGATTAAGTAGTCAAGATGGAATGTTAAACCATAGTTATCATATTAAAAGCCCATGGTCATTTCAAAAACCACAATTTTATATTTCTGGGATCCAAGTCTTTTTTATCACTGCAATCATATGGTTCAAGTCCTTCTTAGTGAAATAATGTGAAAAAAGTAAAAATGATAGTGCTGATTGACTCTAGAACTCTGGCTAATAATCATAGACACAAGAAAAATGTTACTGCAAATTAACTACCATTATTCCAAACCAGCTTTGAATCAATCTCTATATGAGGTAACTTTTTGCATTAATTCATTCTAATTATGTTATTCTAAATTGCCTATGGAAGTTTTTCATCATGAAATATTTTCACTCAAAAGTTCTTTTATTATTCTTTGCAAAATATGTAATCTTTGTTATCAATTCCTGGACAAAAATAGCTAGTTACAGTCTGTGGACACTTTTGGTGAAGCTTTAATTTTTAGATGTGATCCACTTGTACTTGGAACAAGTAAAATAATGGAAACATATTGATAAAATATCAAGAACAAAGTTAACTTAATTGGACTTGTTTCAATTGAAATTTAAAACATGACTAGAAAGCATATTTTTAGATACATCACAGGAGCAACTAGTCTTGAAGTGATGTGATGAACTTTGAATAGTTGTGCTTTTTATTTATGTTTTATAAGAAAAATAAGTATTAAAATCATTTCCAAATAGTTCAAGAACAGAATAGAATGCATATTCTATAAATTAAATGAATTTTTAAAACCCAATTTACCATTTTATAATAGTCTAATACTTAAGGGTCTAGTATACCTTCTTCTTCATCCCGTCTTGATTTTATTTGGATGAAAAAAATTCAATGAGATTAAGAAAAACAAATCAAGAAAAATTCTTCAAACTATCCTTTCACATAGGTTGGGCAATGAGACAGAACTGAAATTTCTGGAAAAGCTTTTTAAAACTAATATTCTCATTTGGGAGTGACACCCTCAGTACTTTCTACCACTTTCGGTAAAAAGATAAAGAGTTACAGGAACCAGCTTGTGTCCTTGAAGACTGAAACTACGGTAATCAGAGGGAAAAAGATTCTCCTGTCTTTGAGTTTGCAGAACTACATACCAGACCTGATTATCTCACATGACTTTATATGAGACAATACACTAATATTTAAGGAGATGAAGGTTTTACTGTAAGCAACTGTTTTATTAGTTGTTGATGTTGAAGACAATTCCCATTTTATAAATTTGGTTTTTGTACTTCTGAGACTACTTCATTTTTACTAATTTTCTTCTTTTATCTCAATATTTAAATTCTCTCTCTAACATCAATGAAATGAATTACTATGCTTTAATTCTAGACAGATATGTTATATTTTTTCTTAAACTATAGTCTTGAAAATGGATTGGATAATATAAAATGTTTGTCTAAATAGATTCAATAATATTGGCTACTTGATATATCTAGTAACATAATTTTAGGAATGTATAGATGTTCTATAAATACTTTTGAAATGAATATTCCATATATTTAGGATTTTAGGGTACTGCATTTACTATTCTATATATTTAGGATCCATGCATAAAAAATCAAAGTTATAGTTGCTATTTATACAGAAAAGTGTGATAACTTCAGTCAAGTTATATGAGTGAAACAATAATGAACAACAACTGAAAGAGCTCTGCTCCTTGAAGTCTACAGAGCCTCAGTTGTGCTTTATCTACAGCTCTTCAAAAGATTTTTGATCCTTAGATAAAGAATTTGTTAATACTTTAAAGTTTTGTGCTTAAGATCTATAAAGATGTTTCTTTTTCTGAGTCCAATGTGTGATAGTTTTACTTAAACAAGAAATTTTTCTACAATATCTAAACAACTCACCCATACAATTTAGGATACTAACATTAAATTGAAAATACATAGGAAATACATGAAAATATCTAGTTAAGTACAAAATGGATTGAAAGAAAAGAAATGACCTGAAAATTAGGTATTTTATGAATTCCCATTGAGGAAGACTGATTCTTTCCTGTCCTCAAAACCTTTATTATTGCTTTTTCACAGCATTACCTAATTCAAGGTGAAAATTGAATATTATGTTCACCATAACAAATACTCTTGATGTCTCTCTTTCAATGAATTTTAGTTTTAATTTTCTCTAGTACTTCATGATGGTCTTGCCTTTTCTTTTCTAGAACCCAATTTATTTTAATTTACATCATTGCTTTCTTTGTGTCTTTCTTTTTTAATGTTTTTAATGTTTCCCTTTCTTACTGATTAAACTTTCAAGATCCACCTATAATATATTTTCCTTGTAATCTTCACCGTTAAGTTTTTTAGTTATTGTTTGCTCAATCAATATGGTTGAAATCCCCTATTATAATTTTATCTAGAGAGGAAAGCATGTGAAGCTGAGATCATGAAGTTCATGTACAGAAGTACTCATAGACTTCTGATAGCTCAGCAGTTTCTCGAGATATCTAATAACTGAGACTATTCCTTAGAGTGCCACTTATGCTGCCTGAGGGATATGATGGATGGAGTGATAGGTCATCTTTTTTTTTGATAATTTCTTTGTAGACATAGATATATGAGAGACACCCTCTGTCCAATACTGAATCAGATATAAAGTTTTCGCATCTGAATTACTAAAGTTAGACGATATAGATGGCTCAGATGTTCTGTTGTTTTAAAATTGATTATGTATCTCTCAATCTATCATCTAACGGAAGGAAACTGGCAGGAATGAAAGCAAATAGACAAGCTGGCTGACATCAAGAGAGAGGGGGAAGATCCTTTTATTCACCCATTTAGTTGTCCCTGTTGGTTGTTCAACCTGGTCCTGGGCCATGAATCTTGGTCCTTGGGCTTTATTTATACTATGCCTTCTGGAACCAAAGACATCACCACTCAGCCACCAAAGCATATCTCAATATCTTTTTTGGGGAAATTATTATAATTGGTTTCTTTCTTATGTAGCTGGTTTTTAACTTCTGAACATCATGAATTCCCTTTATAACCATTTATAGAAAAAAAGCAAAGAAAAAAATGGAAGAAAGATATATGATGCCAAAATTCTAATTGTGATGGAAGTGGAATTATTTGAAAAGTACACAAACATAAATTATTGTTTCTCATTTTTAATCCATCTACAAATGAATTAAACATCTGAGGCAGGTAGTGCAACTTATGACTAACTTGGTCATAATTAATATTTTTAATGAATAAAGTATGATAGACAACTCTGAATATATGGTTGAAATAAAAGTGACCAACTACAGACATCCTTATAATTTCAAGCAAACATAGTTTTCTTTAATAAGAAAAAACACATTTTTAAAGAATATTTCTTCATTTTATAAAGGCCAAATTCTCTAAAAATAAAGGAAAGAATAGAATTCTCACATATGACTTGCAATTTAAATATTTTAAAAATTTTATATGTTAAAATTCTGATATTTAAAAGAAAGCTGGAAGAGAACAAATTAATTGGGTTCTTATTATTCAAATTAATATGCTTCTGACTCACTCTTGGGTAAGAGAGAAAATCAAAGAGGATCTTAAAAAAATACTTAGATTGAAATGAGAATGAAGATATGAGATACCAGAATCTATGGGATGCAGAGAAAGTAGTACTAAGAGGGAAGTTCATTGCAAACTAGGCTTACCTCAAGAAACAAGAAAAATCACACAAAAACTATCTAACCATGCATTTAAAACAGCTGGAGAAAGAAGAACAACCAAAGATAAAAATCGGTAGAAGAAAGGAAATAATCAAAATATGAGCAGAAATGAATGAAATGGAAAACAACAGTCCAAAAGATCAGTGAAACCAAAAGTTCGCTCTTCGGAAAAACAAACAAAATTAACAAAACATTGGCTAGTCTTGCAAAAATAAAAAAAGAAAAAGAAAAATAGAGGAAAAGCTTCTCATAAACAGAATTAGAAATGGAAGGGGAGAAGCTACAACAGGTACCATAGAAATACAAAACATCCTAAGAGACTAGTATGAACAACTCTATGCCAACAAAATAGACAACCTTGAGGACAAGGACATATTTCTAGAAAAATACCATCTATCAACAATAAACCTTGAAGAACTGAAAAACCTGAACAGGAAAATCACAAGCAAAGAAACCAGGAATGAAATCAACAGTCACCCTAAAATAAAAACCCAGATCCTGATGGACTTTCTTATGAATTATACCAAACCTTCAGAGAAAAAAAAAATACCTATTCTTCTCAAAATTTTACAAAATATTGAAGAACAGAGAACAGTCCCAAATACTTCCTATGAGGTTAACATCACAGTGATACCAAAAGGTGATAAAGATGTCACCAAGAAAGAAAGTTAAAGACCAGTATCTATAATAAACGTAGACACAAACATTCTCAACACAGTATTATCAAAGTGAATCTAACAATGCATCAAAAAGATAATCCATCACGACCAAGTGGGATTTATCAAAGGGAGGCAGAGATGTTTCAACATGAGTAAATTCACTAATGTGATACACCATATCAATAAGAGCCAGGAGAAAAACCAAATGATCATATAAATAGATGTAGAAAATCTTTTAATAAGATCCAATGTCATTTATGATAAAAACCCTGCATAAAGTGGGATAAAAAATATATTCCTCAACCTAATAAAGGCCATATATGATAAACCCACAGAAAACATCATAGTCAATGGAGAAAAATGAAAAATATTTCCTCTAAGGTCAGGAACAGGCAAGGCTGTCTACTCTCACCAATCCTATTTAGTATGACAGTGGAGGTCTTAGAGCAATTATACAAGAAAAAAAAATAAAAGGAATCAAATTGGAAAGAGGAAAATTGAATTGGAAAGAATTGGAAAATTCTCATTATTTGCAGATGACATGACAATAAATATACATGTGTGTATATATATATATATAAACCCTGAAAACTGTCAAAAATAGCTTCTAGTTCTAATCAACAAATACATAAAGTAGCAGGTTACAAAATCAATACACAAAACTCCATTGCATTCAGATACTTAAACAACATGCTAGAGGAAAATGAGATAAAGAAAACCATACCATCTAAAATAGAAGTAAAAAGAGTCAAATATATTGGCATATACTTAACAAAAGAAGTGTAAGACCTGTATAATGAAAACCAAAAGTCCTTCTTAAAAGAAATAGAGGAGGGTGCAGAGAGATGGAAAGACATACCCTGCTCATGGTTGGGAAGGATCAATATCATTAAGGTGGTCCTCTTACCTTAAGCAATATATAGATTTAATGTTATACCCATTAAAATACCTAGGGTTATTTCTAGGAAACAAAACAAAAAATCTTGAAATTTGTATGGAACAATAAAAGACCTCAAATATCCAAAGCAATCTTAAGAAAAAAGAACAAATCTGGAGGGATTACACGCTCAGACTTTGAGATATACTACAAAGTGATAGTGATCACAACAGTATGGTACTGGCATTACAACAGAGGCACAGACCAATGTAAAAAAACTGAGTCATTAGAAACTCATCATTCACACACAGTTATGCTATGACAAAGGAGCCACATGCAAAAGAATGAAGCCAGATCACTCTCTAACATCATTGACAAAAATTAATTCAACATGGATGAGAGACTTGGACATAAGAGCAGAAACCATAAAAGTCTTGGAAGACAACATAGGAAAGACCTTCCAGGAAATCAACCACAGAGAGGTCTTTGGGGACACAGCTCCAGCATGTTGAGAAACGAAAACAAAAATAAACAACTGTAACTACATCAAACCGAAAATCTTCCTTATAGCCAAAGAAAACATTATCAAAATCAAAAGGCACCCTACTGACTGAGAGAAAATATTTGCATTTCATACTTTTGAAAAGGAATTAATATTTCAAATATACAAAAAAACACCAAAAAACCCTCATGAAACTCTAATAGAAAAATAGACCATTCAATCAAAAATTGGGAGGAACAAGTGGAGAGATTTTTTCCAAAGAGTATACAGATGGCCAGCAGGCATATGAAAATACAGTCCTACTCCCTGGTGATCAGGAAAATGCAAATCAAAATAATGAGATATCACCTTAGACCTGAGGGGCTGGCTATTATCCAAATATCTGGAAACAACAAATGTTGAGGAGGATGTGGAGAAAAGGGAACACTTTTACACCGTTGGTAAGAGTGCAAATTGGTGCAATCTCTATAGAATACAGTGTGGAGTTTCCTCAAAAAGTTGAAGATAGAAGTTTCATATGATCTGGCCACCCCACTTCTGGGTATTTACCCAAAAGATACAAACACACCCATTCACAGAGATTTATACATGCCCATGTTTACTGCAGCCATATTCACAATAGCTAAGAACTGGAAACTACCTAAGGGTCCAATGTCGGTGAATGGATAATGAAGATTGATTCCTATATTCAATGAAATAATACATAGCACTTAGAAGAGATGAAATTCTGTCATTTGAGTCAACTGGATGGATCTAGAGGGGATTATGCTAAGTAAAATAAATCAAAAGAAGAAAGGTAGATACAAGATGACCTCACTCATAGGTGGAATTGAATAGATAAAACAAAGGAACAGACAAAACAAAAACAACCCTTGGACACTTGTAACAAAACAGGTTACCAATGGGGAATGGGATGGGGTGGAGCTGGGTGGGAGATGGTGGTGGGGCACACTGAACAATGGTGAAGAACACTTGGTGATTTAGTGGAGGCCAGGGTGTTTTTACATATATATGAGGAATGGTGACCTTATACACGAGAGTTTTATTTTAATGTGTAAAAATAAAAATAAAATAAAATAAAATAGGTATCTGAATTTAATGATTAAAAAAAAAGTCCTGGGTTCTCAACCCAATAGGCCAATAGGACAGAGAAATATCCAGAAAATCAAAGTACCAGACTATATAGAAAAAGCAGAAAAAGTATGTTTCTATTACAGGCTGAAACACACATACACACGCACATACAAACACACACACCCACTTTGATTAGCAAGCAGGATATTTTCTAAGAGTCTGTTTTGCTTGTTCTTGCTTTAAAAAAAATGAGTCAATGCTATTAGGAAGGCTATTTTTCAAGATGGTGGATTAGGCACATGGGTTTCTATCTGCTTCTTCCCTAGGACTATGAAGATTATGATAAAAGAAAATAACAAAGTTATAACACCACAGTATTAATACAATTGAGGGGCAGGAATCAGTGGGTGGCAGGAGAGGAAGGTTAAGAGTGACCTGTGACCCATGAGCTCTTGTGACCTGACACTTTTGTGATTAAATCACTTTTAGCGACAATGTGATTTTCTAAATATGTTCTCAATACCATTTGTTTGCTTGTTTTTTTAATTTGGAAAGGAATTTTGTTGTTTTATCTCTATTCCAGCTTTTAATCAAGAGTACACTTACATGATCCTAAAAACAAGAACTGCGATCCTAAAAAAAAATATTATTTTAAAAATAGAAAGTATTAAAGCAAGCACAAAATATCTGCTTAGGAGATACCTCTATTTCATTTTCAAAGTTCTAATTGATTAGGATTGCACTTTGCTTTAAATATTATTTTTCTCTTCTGCTATTTAATTTTCTAGTCATTTAGAACTGAATTAGAATCTCTCATTAGTTGTCAAAATATTAAATGTATTGTATTAACTGTATCTTATGCAATGTGATTTAGTAGAAATTTAGCTATTTTTCTTGTGGAAATTGAGTAAATTTCAAAATATATTTTTATTTAATTGTGATATAATCATTTGTGACTTAATTTTATAAATGTATTTTATATAAATATAATATATAATATAAATATAATATGTATACATATCTATCAAATACATCCATTTAAGGTGTTGTTAAAATTGTAATGTGGGATAATTTGATTGTCAAGCCATTAAACCATTTATTATCTCATTTAAGAAGATAGTGTTCTTCTAGGCAAGAATTTTTTATTGCATAAACTAAAAAAAATTAAATCCCTAAATCATTTTCTAAATGAAGTTTCAACTTGTACATTTCAGTTTTCCAATAATGTGTATCATGGGGAAAATTGTGGAAAAGTATGTATGGGAGAATTAATTATATTTCCCATGAAAATTTGAATTTGTGGTTATAGCTAAATTGTATTTCCTGCTTAAGATATTAGACACTTGGTGAAGTTCTTTATGTGCATACTTTCTTTTTATACTTTAAAAACCTTAACAAAGTACTACTACTGATGAAGATATACTCATAAGATAATGTTAACTCAAGTAATTTGCTTCAAAAAACTGGAAACTGCTTCACAGAACTGGAAAGTAACAGAATTTAGATTTAAACTCAGTCAGTCCAAAGCCATTGACTTCACTGTGTTTGTAATGGTAATAGGTATTTGTATAAAGTCCATTTCTATATAATTTTTTTCTAGTCTAGTTCCTGTTTCTAGTTTTGTATTTTGAAAGTATGCTTTCATATTTTGGGTGTTATGTTCTGTTTTTACTATAAAGAAGAAAAGAAATAGTTATATGAGAAGAGCTGTTTATGTGGAAAAAATGATGTTTCAGGCTTTTCAAGTATTAACTCAGAAAAAAAGGTATTTATAAGTTCAAACTATATCTCAAGAGATTATCAAATGTAGTTTAATTAACAATTAGTTTTCCTGGAAAGGAAAAATAGCATTTTTTCAGAGAATATTGTGTACATTCATACATACATACATACATATAGAGAGAGATGCAAATACTATATATTTTCAGACAGTGACATTCTGAAAGTCAAGGATGAAATTATTTTTGCTAAGAAATCTGTAACTACAGAAAACTATGAATATTTTATTTAATTTGAGAATAAGAACTAGAGAAGGTGACCCGGGGGTCTTTTTTGTTTTTTTCTTTTTTATTCACAGTGTAAATGCTTTCTTCCCTCATATGAGTTGGATTCTATCTACATGCGTGTTTATGATGGAGGCAGGACAAAAAGTGCATGTTTTGCTTTCTTGCTAATGAGCTAGAATAGATAACATCATCAAGCATAAAATTAAATGAGAAACAAATAGAACGGCATTTAGTTTTATATATGTGTGTGTGTGTGTGTGTGTTTGTGTATATATATAAAACGTGGTTTTGGTCACAGGAAAACTCAACTGAAAAATATGTTTACAGTTTGACTTTGGCAGACAATGTCCAAGAGTTAATTTTATAAAGTTCATGATCCAATATAATTGATGAAACTAATATATCCAGGATAATGTCAAGGATTGGGAAAACCCTCACTTTCCTGAAAATATTCAAAAATATCTATTTATTAGGTCACTGGAAATGGACAACAGCTTTCAATATGGGTTTAGAAGCTCACATGTATGTAGGTATTGCATCATGGATTTTGTTAGCCTAATCCTTTGATCTTTAGTAGTAAAACAGAAAACCTTTTAAGAAAGGCAATGGTAGATTAGAACACCTTTTACATGTGTCTTGGGGGACAAACAACTGTTTCTTCCACTTTTTTATGAGATTGGCTTCCTTCAACGTCTGACTCCTGACTGATATTACCTTAAGACTGTGAACTGTCCGATTCTACAATCCCTTAAATCAGGTCCAGAGATCCATGCCACAGATACCAGAAATAAATATTTTTTGTCCAACACTATCTAAAATCACATGAATTGATAATAGAACATTTCTTTCTAATATCTAAGCCTTTCCACGTTCAAAATCATGACTAAAATCAGTTATGATACTGGGGAAACAGGCAAAATGTATACTTTTGGGAGAATTAAACCTTACAAATGAACAGACTACTGGTTTGAAGGCAGCCTTTGATTTCAAGCTAAAAAAATACTTGCAAGCAGGAAGTGCTGATATGTACTATTCAAATTAAGTCCATCATATTTGGGAATAAGGACAGAAGCAAGTCAGGAGAATCTCTTAGAATCTAATCAGTCACTCTTGCTTGTAGCTGTTGCTATACAATGTGTGTGTTTGTCATGTGTGGTTGAGCAGCAGGTAGGTCGCTGGCCTCCAAAGGGCACAGGCCACATACCCATGGGTTTGAGTCCTGGGCCTGGTGGGGACAACCAGTGTGGCAAATATAGGAGAAAATAAGTGGATAAGGTGCTTCTTCCTCTCTCTCTTCCTGCCTCTTTTCCTGCTACTGCCTTCAGTCCTGCCTAAAGTTTACCTTTAAAAAAAAAGAAAAAAAGAGTGCTCTGACAGTGTTTTCTAATAATGAGTTATTCTTGAAAATAAGATCAACAGGCAAGATTAATAGGTATGTATGCTTCATAGAAATCCTAAGACATTTTTTAAAAATGTTTGGAAGCAAACTAAGTTAGTAAATTTACAATTTTGACATATAATTCAGTGTAGTGTGATACACTTGCTAGTAGATCTTAATTGTTATTCTAATGCCCAATAATGTTCACCAATATTTTCCATTGTTCAAGTTTTTCATTATAGGTTACAATTCATTGTGAAAACTGTTAAATTAATAACTATTTAAGAAGCAGCATCGAGGCATATCTAATAACAGTAAAAAGTAGGAAGATTGTTGGAAATATTTTTAAGAAATACAAAGGAAATCTATTAATTTATTGGCAAATGCATTTTCAATCGATGCAGTGCGAAGATACATCATCTGCACACTTTATAGGCTTATATTAATTTATACACTTATATTAACCCTTTGAACCAATACCTACTGCTTAAGAAATCAAGCATAGTTTTGCAGTACATCAGGGGCAGGTAATCAGAAAAACATATGATACTTTCTGCAGCAGATTATCTATCAATAATCTCTAAAACATGAGTGAATTCTCAGAAATTCTGATTTATTTTCAAAGTCCAACAACTGCTATTCTTTGAAACTTTGGAGATGTTAGCTATAATCAAGAATGTACTATCAGGGAAAATCTGACTTTTGAGTTTGAAGAATGCTGATCCATTACATTTAGACCCTGATGTTATCTTCCCAGTTGAAAACTTGAAATGGATACTGAAATGAATATAATTGATTATGTTAAAAATGTCTTCTCTATCCTAATATTTGCATTCAAATGTTTTCTTATCAGTTTCTATTTTTTAAAACAAACCCATTTTAATATTTTATTACCATTGTTATTTGATTCAAATGATATTTCCTAACATTCATTGTTTTTTCTTTGAACTATGCATATCCCAACTACAAATAATAGGGTATTTTATAGTTATATTTTTGGTATTATTTGTAACTTATTGCACTGTGGTTAGAAAGCATAATTTCTGTAATTCAAATCCTTTGAAAATTTTTGAGGTTTTATTGTTCAAGATAACTATTTAAAAAATAAAATGTTCCAAGTATATTGTAAAGAACTCGTATTCTGATTTCTGATTTTTTAAAATTATCCTACTGTAAGGTTGTATCTCTTTAATGACTTGTGTAGTTCTTCACGAGATGTGTCACATCTCTCAACATGAATGACAATCTATTTCCCTTTTACTTGAGTCTATTTTGTTTAATCTATTTTGAGGATTTAATAGTCGCCTACTAATTTAAAAATGTCAAAGTTTCCTGAAGATTTGATCCTTATATTATTAGGAAGTGTTCCTTGTTCCTTGGAATATGTTTTGCTTTATAATCTACTTTTCTAATACAACCACAGTAGTTTCATTTCGATCAGTCACTTACTCACGATAGCTTTTTCCTATGTCATTGTATCTTTCTGTGGTATCATACTTTAAGTGTTTTTTATTGTGGGTCTCAATTTAAAAGTGCTTTTAAAAATCAAGGCAAATATTTACATTCCATTGATTTATTTTTAATTCAATAACAGAAATTTTGCTCTCAATCTATCATCTAAGCATTTGCTTTCTGTCTTCCTTCTGTTCTTTTTTCTCTTACTTACTTCACTATACTGAATTTATTTAGCATATTTAATTATTTTTTCTTACCCTTCTACATAGATTGTTAATAATGTCTTTTAAAATATCCTTTTGCAATTCTAAAAATAGCAACCTGCTCCTTAACTTATAAAATGTAATATACAATAATATTTTTCTCTCTTCCTTGTTAACAGTGATCTTAGAATAGTTTAACTTCATGAATATGTTTCAGTTTACCTGTGTGAGGATTTGTAATGAATTCTCCACATGCATTTAATTTTCAAAAGACATGTTTAATACAGCATACATATGTCACTTACATTTAATTCCATATTTACTCCTTTATCTTTTTGGCCTTTATATCTGTCTGGATAGTTCTCCTTTCTTTTGAAATTATGGTTATACTTGGTAAACATTTTTATTTCAGGTTAATCTTCTTTGGCCTCCATTTTTTAATAATCTTTTCACTGAATTCTAGATGGTTGGATTTTTAGTTTTTCTCCATCATTGTAAGACGTATTTTATTGTCTTTTGCCTTCTTGTTTTATTATTATTACAAATCATATATCAATGCAATTCCCCTTTTAAATAGTTCATCATTTTCTTCTTGCAGGTTTTATAATTTTCACCTTGACTCTGACATTTGCAGTTTTATATGATATGTCTATATGGCCCCATTAAAAAAATTATGTTGCTTGAGGTTCATAGGCTTAATATTTTCTTCAGGTTTTGAAATTATCTGCTTTTATTGATATATTTAGCTTTTGGCCCACTCTCTTTTTCCCTTTCTTCTCAAGATTCTTTTTTCCCATAGATTTTCCTCGTTCTTCCAGTCTATTCATAAAATTTCATTTTTGCTGACTCCGCTCCTTCACTGAAGTGTTTACATGTAAAGAAAGCCCTTTCTTAACCTCATATCCTATTTGACTAGCACTAGTTCCCTGTTTCTTTTGTTTCATATTAAATTTGTTGATAGTTATCATTACTCAATGTCTCATTTTTACATTTTCTTTTATTCTCTAATACTATTTGATTTTTTAAAATGATCATTTTCTTATTGAGAATAGTACATATTGTTCTCCAGAGAGATGGATCCCTATAAGTAAAAACATAGCCATTTAAAACTATATATATCTATTTGCATAATTTCTCTAATTCTTTTGTTTGCTTGGTGTTTAGTTATCAAATCCAAACGGATTTTGTCCAAATTGAAGGGCAATTCTACATCTATCAATATAAAGAAAGTACTAAGAATTTTTCTTCTGCTATTACAGGAAAACTATATGACTATGTAGATTACAAGTAAAATACTTTGCATATTGATTCATGCTAGAAAAAAATGCAGAGAATCATTATTATTGATCATGTTATACATGATTTCAATTTTCACAGTGTCTCTTATACAACACAATCTGTTCAGCTAGATAACAATGAGCTTTGCATTTTTAAAAATAATTTTATTGAAAGAAGATTGCATCATAACATTCTTAGGTCTAAGCTGTATATCATTGTAAATCAGCATCTGTATATAATACATCATGTGCACAACTGCCATTCTAGTTCTTCTTTCCTTCAGTGTACAAAATATATTGTAATCTTTTATTTAAGATTAATTGTTAGATTCACAATCTATTAGGCTATGAATAAATATTAACAGTATTTCCATATTCTTTTTTAAATAAAAGAATATTATGCTACAAAAGTTTAGTTGATGTCTTGGTCTATCAATTTTGAGATTATTTCCTATACCATCAGTGTTTTGTTTCCAAGTTATTTTACTGCAGCAGGCAAGACATCTAACTGAATACATTGCTTCACTGAAACAGCCTGGACTTTAATTCTGTAACAGTCCTATTACATTACCATCTTTCAGGAGGCCTGTCACTAGGCCATGGCAGTAGGAAAGAAGAGCAGGAAAGGAACATTGATGAAGGCAGTTGCGTTCTGGTGATTTCCCAGGAGAAGACAAGCACCAATCTACTGAAGGACTTTGGCTGTCAGCAGGTAAAATCAAGACACTGCCTTTATTTCCAGGATATTAGGAATATTTCAATCTGCCTTCCTCAGCTTGAGGAAGAATATGCTGACTGACCCTGACCTTTCGTCAGTGGAACCAGGGAAGGTTATTTTAAAGGACTACCAGATAAAAAAAATTCACAAACCTTAGAGTTTCTAAGAATTAAGCATATTTAGGGAATATGGCAATTGATTTGTTTTTAATTAAAGGAATAAAAATAATTTTATATATATTTATATCTGTCTATTAAGTGAGATGATTGCTCTTATTTTAGAAGAAACCTCAAGGTGTTTGGTATTCATTGGTCCATTTTACAGTAGGTGAGAAATTTTTAAATATCATCTATATCATGTTTTCTGATTTGTGCTGATTAACAATTGATGCTTATGACTCTCCAAATGGCTCTTATTCTGCTTTTTACCTATGATTACCTTTCCGTCTATTTTCACTAAAGTTGTTTCCATGCTTTCATTGTGTGCTTTTTACACCCTCCTGATTTTTCCCATGCACCTCTGTCTGGAACATTCTCATTCATCTTTGTCTGCTCATTTTGCCAAGAATCCTTCTTTATATGCTATAATCTGATAAGGTTAGATATCTCTCTTTTGCTCTCATAACACCTATTACACTAGGTTTTCTTACTACTTTATTAGTAGTTGTTTATTTCACATGCAGTAATGATCTTAATTAGCTTTTTTTATTTCTCTAATACATAGCTTACCTGTTGAAATGCAGTAGACATTTATTATTTGAATAAATTCATTAATGGTGATTTGCTATTTAATGTTTCTTAAAGAGAATAATTTGTGTAGGTTTTCCCCCTTAAAGTGGGCCTTATCTCATGATTTTAATGGTTAATATTTTATACCCAAAAATTTCATTAGAGAGAAGCCCTGAATTTTTTCATTTTCATATAAATAATATACCCTTTAAGTTTTAGAAAGGTATTTACCTCTACCACTATTCAAATCTTCCATTATGGAGAAATATTCAAATTAGGGGAGAATTATATACTGTTTATTTATTCCAGAATTCTCCCACTTTTCACTGTCTCTCAGTGTTCTTATGTGCTAGGTTCCATCTTTTAAGTATATACCCTGTAACCTCATACATCTTTCCACCTTTTATCCTTTTATCTAATTACCTTCATTGGCAAAAGTCTAACCTTTATTAACTCCAACTCTGCTAATTCAATGCAATCCTACTGGTCAACAGAAACATTATTCAAATTTTATGTTTTACAAAAAAAATTCAAATTATTAATCAATTTCACTAAGCAGTATTATTTTTATGTTTACTTTTTATTGAAATTGATTACCTAAACAACATTATTTTATTGTCTTCAGAAGCTCCAAATCAGGATGTCAGAAAGGTTGGTTTAACCTGACAGATGTAAGATCTATTCCAAGATCTCTTTTGGTTTATAGATAGATGATTGTCCTCTCACTATCATGTCATTTATACACACATACATTTTTTTTGTCTTTCTTCCTGAT
This sequence comes from Solenodon paradoxus, assembly GCA_004363575.1. Classification (NCBI taxonomy): domain Eukaryota; kingdom Metazoa; phylum Chordata; class Mammalia; order Eulipotyphla; family Solenodontidae; genus Solenodon; species Solenodon paradoxus. The sequence goes on along the minus strand of RJWH01000318.1, from coordinate 201,937 downwards.
TTGTGTATACCGTTTATATCATTTTCTTGTCTCATTACATTAGCAAGAACTTCCCATATGATGTTGAAAAGGAGTGGTGAGGAGCCATCCTTTCTTTGTACCTCATCTCAGTGGAAAGGCTTCAAGTAGTTAACCATTAAGGTTGATGTTAACTTTAGTTTAACATAGATGTAAAACTGCTCAACAAAGTGTCAGTAAATTGAATTTTAAAGTATCTAAAATAATTATACATCACAACCAAGTGGGACTTATCTTATATATGCAAAGAAGGTTGCATCAACATTGAAAAATCAATTAATGTCATCCACCATATTGACATTTTAAAAGGGTAAAATATCATGATCATATTAATAGTTGCATCTAAAGAATTTGACAAAACCAAACCATATTCATGATAAAAAGAACTCTTAAGAAACTAAGAGTTGAGCTGAAATTTCTTGGCTTGATAAAAACATTCTACAAAAACCCTACAGTTAGCATCAAATTTTATGGAGACAAAAATTGAAACTTTCCCACAAGGATTAGGTAAGGGAAGGATGTCACCACTCTTTTGCTATAATATTGGATATTATTGCTAATGCATTAATACAAGAAAATGGCATAAAAGTTATACACAAATCAGGAAGGAAGACACAAAACTGTCTTTTCATGCAGCTGAAATGATCTTCTATGTAGAAAAAATGTTTTAAAAACAAAATAATTTCCTGCAACTAGAAAGTGATTTTACCCAGACTTCAGGTTAAAAGTTCAATATACAAAAGTCAACTTCTTTCATATGTAACAATAATGAAAAGTGAAACTCAAAATTAAAAAAAATGACCACCCCCTGATTAAAATACACATAATATGTATGAGAGGAAACCTTTAATAATCCGGTGTGTGAAATCAAAGAAAATAAATGGAGAGACATTCTATGTTCATGAAAAGGAAGAATCAAAATATTTTCAAGATATGGGTTTTTCCTAAATTGATCTATTTGACTCAACACAATCCCAATCAAAATCCTAGCAATTTATTTTGCAGATATGGACAAATTGATTCTAAACTGTATCTGGAGAGGTGAAATACAGAATAACCGACACAATAATGAAGGAGAACAAAGATGATAACTGACATCACCTGATTTTAAGACAAACTATAAAGCTATATAATATTTAATACAGTGTGACACTGGTGAACGAATCAAAGAGCTCAATGGGACAAAATAGAGTCTAGATATGGACCCAAATACTTATAGTCAATCAATATTTGTGAAAAGAACAGAAGCAATACATTGGAGCCTAGATAGTATCTTTGACAAATGCACTGAACAATGGTACATTCACATGCAAAAACATGAATTTGGATTTAGACCTAATATCCTTCACAAAAATTAACTCAAAATGTATCAAAGACCTAAATATAAAATGAAAAACTATAAAACTTCTGACAGATAACATAGAAGAAACTCTATATGACCATAGGTGTGGTAATACCTCTTTAGATAACATGTCAAAGCACATTCCATGAAACAAATAATTGCTTATCTGTGCTTCATTTAAATATAAAACTTTTTCTATGTAAAAGACAATGTCAAGAGAATTAAAAGACATGAAAAGAAGCTTCTGTAATATGTCATCATGGGAATACAAATTCAAATTATTATATCATTATACAACCGTCGGAAAGGTAAGACCCAGAATACTGATACCACCAAATACTGGCATGGATGTGGAGTAAATGTAACTTTCATTTAATTCCTGATAGAACTAAAAATGGTGCAGACACTTTGAATGCTAGCTTGACTAGCTTCTTTTAAAAAAAATTAGTCACACTCTTTCAATACCATCCACCAATTGTGCTCCTTGTTAACTAATCAAAGAATTAGTAAAATTTTATTCATAAAACAACTTTCAACACAGATGTGTATAGTAGCTTTATTCGTAAGTGCCAAATCTTGAAAGCAACCCAAGCAACCATTAGTAGGTGAATGCACAAAGTGTGGTATATCCAGATTATAGGAAGTAATGCAGTACTAATACAAAATTTGCTATGAGACCATGAAAAGATATGAAGGAAACATAAGCGAATGATATTAAATGAAAGAAGCCAATATGAGAAGACTATATATGTATGAGTGCAACCATGTGACATTTGGAAAGGGCATGTCCATGGAGACAGTGAAAAGATCAATGTTTTCTAGGTTGGGGCTGTGATGAACAGGCACAACACATAAAATATTTAGGGCAGAGAAAATCTTTCTAATATTACAATGATGGATATGTCATTATGACTTTCTCCAAACCCATAAAATGTACAAGGTCAAGAGTGAGTCCTCAAGTAAACTATGGGTTATAAGTTATGTAGGTTCACCAATTGTAACTAATGTACCATTCTAATGAAAGACATTGTTAATGGGAGGGCTATGGTGTGTGGACTAGGAGGTATGTGGGAAATTTTTGTAATTATCATCTCGTTTGTTGTAAATAATACTTCTTAAAAAATAAAGTCTTAAAATTAATCACTCTGTCAACTACACTAGGAATACTTTCACATAATTATCTCCTGATTTTGCATTTTCATCATTGGTCACACCTCAAACTCATGTTTTTAAGTATCTGTATGTACTGATGTTTTCAAATTTCTCTCTGGCCTTAATTTCTCACCTGAATGTCAGTTTCATAATTATAAATACCTTCTATTATTTCAGTTTCCTACTATGAATACTATTATGTTCTGTAGATGACACAATATTAAAATCCAGATTTTAACTCTCAATTTTTTCTTGTCAAAATTGATTTTTTTTCTCAGTTTGATACTTTTAGTAAATGGCAGTTCCATTCTTCAATTTATATATTACATATATTGTGCTTTTTTCTATTTCTCATATAACAAGATATTAGAAAATCCTGTCATTTCTAACTTTAAAAGCATACAGAATTTTATTATTAAATTACTATTTAAATTATGGTCAAAGTAAGTATCATCTCTTGCTTAATATTTCACTATATTCATATAATTGACCTCCTTTTTATGCTCTTACCCTTGTGAACTTTTTTCAGTAGAGCATCAAGAACAAACCATCAGTAATACATGAAGTTTCTTTCCGAAAACATTCTAATGGTTTCACATTTTCCTCAGAATAAAAGCCATGGTCCTTACAATAGTCAACAAATTCCTAGGATGCCTATCCCATACTGATTCACTTTCATTTTCTAGCTACTCACACTGTTACTTACTCTGTTTCATGGCTAGGTCTTTGCTTATCTTGAATAGATCAGATATGCACTCTCCTTAGGAATTTTGTCCCTGGCATTTAATTTTTAACGAATATTTTATTCTTCAGTTTCTCAAAAAGTTTTCTCCCTCTCCCATGTATTTAAAGAAATGCTCGTGACCAGCCTATTTAGAACTGTAGTATTTCATCCTAACCCTGTTGCCACCATGCTACTTGCCCTATAATTCTATCATATTTTATACAGTACCAATTTTCTACATATTGTATGTATTTATTTATCTTGAGTTATCTCTTCAGTAGCTCCATTAACACCTGTGATTGGCAATTTCAGGATACTTGTATTGGCTTTTTTATTCCTTTATCTGCATGGATTTATCTGGCACATTACAAGTGCTAAGTAAGTATCACTGAATGATTTTTAAAGTGAATTTAGAAGCAAACATCACAATTTTAAATAGGTCTCAGCTTGTCACAAAAAATGACAAATGTTCTAAAGTAATACTAGCTGCTCTAGCAGATACACTAACCCGTCAGCTAAACTTTGCATGTATAATAGTCTGATAAATGTGTTCTAAGTCAGCATTTCTCCAAATGATGATTTATAGATCATCTTGGGAATTATGCTCACTATGGGAAAATTCTGGGTATTTTAAGGACTAAGTCATGAATGTGTTTACAACACTTCTATCTGCATTCCATGGACTAGCACTCAATCCAATGAGCACATCAACTATATACCCAGTTTGAAGAGTAAATGGATTTGATAATAAAAGGAATAGTCTTCAACTGTAAATAATGTAAAAGATATAATGGGTGTTTACTTAATTTGAATATCTAATTTGCATATCATATTTCAGCATATTTAAAGATATATAATGCAGAGGCATTTTTTTCTAATTTTCAGTCTTCAAATTTAATTTGATTACTTTGCTTATTCCATGCAAAAGTCAAGGAGAATTTTTCTCACATCAATACCTATGGTATTAGGTCCCTAGCACTGTTGATTTAAGTCCCATTGAAAAGCTACTTCTTTCTGGAGTAGCAAAACTTGGATATTTCCTCTCTGGTAGGTTGATCAGACTATAGTTAATTGTCCATTTCTGTCAGAACACATTTTTATATTTTAGCTGTTAATACATGTATGTGTGGTTTTGAAATCCAAGGCACAGATGTGACTTTTGCTATTTTTCTCCTAGTCTGTTACCTGATACTATCTTCATCCATTGTGTTGCCTTTACTCCTCAACAAAGATCAATTGATTATAATTATACTAGTCTATTTCTTCCACTGATCATTTTTGTTTATTCTATCACTAACACCACACTGTTTTATTACTTTAGCTTTACGGTAAGTTTCAGTGATTAATAGGATTAATCCTCCAATGTTGTTCTTTTTTTCTATATTTGTTACTTCTTTAGGATCTTTTGTTTCTTCAGATAAAGTCTAGAGTCAGTTTTTCTGTATCCTTAAAATAATTTGCTGGAATTTGATTTGGATTGCATTAAATATATAGATAAAGCTAGGAAGAACTATTTTGACAATATTGAATATTCTTATTCATGAACATAGAATATCTCTCCATTTGTTTATTTCTTCTTTGATTTTTGTTCATTTTTTTTTTTCAAGTAGATAACATTTTTTTCTAATCCAGTATATGTCCTTCACATAATTCAGGAAACAGTTTTAAATAATTTTTCAGTTCTTCTTTCAGAATTTCAGATGTCAAAACAAAATGCTTCTCACCATTTTCACCTGCTGTCTATTCCAATAAAACACCTGTTTGGGCAGAGACATACTCTTTTTCTTATATTCTTCCTGCTGTTTCTTATAATCTCTATCATTACACAAGATTTGATTTCATGGATTTGGTAAAAAGAAATCCTGTATTGAACTGTCTCCAACTAAAAGTTTAGTTCTACTTTTTAAAAAAGTAACAAGATTTAATAGAAACAGTACATTTTGTTCTAAAATTAAAAATTTTTTAAAAAGCTCCCCAAAGTAATGAGAGTATTGGTTACACAATCTCTTTTGATTCAGTCTTTTTATCACTGTTAGTAACAACCCCATCTGGTGAATCAAAGGTAAATTAAAAGGTCAGTTATCCAGGAATTATAGAATGTGTATGTTCCAAAATAATTGCATTTTACCTGAACTCAAATTTTTATTCATTTTATATGTTCAATGATAGTTATATTTCTTGTCATTTGTAGGTCAATATTACTCAGATCGTTAATAAGAACAAGGTAAAAATGTTTTCTATTTTCTAACTAACCCATATGTACTCAATGAAAAGTTGTTAAGTTTTTTTCAGTGTGAGGATATTGTAGCTATATATCTCAAAAAGAACATCAGACTTAATATTTCTCAATGTATGTTCTTTGGTTTTAAGATATTACCTAATGACCTTCTTCCTTGTTCCTTGTACTCTAATTCTGATCTAATTTCTAGCCTTTTCACATTCTCTCTTAAATAATTTTGATAACCTGATGACTATAATTAGTTTCACTAGAAGTGAATTTTACCCTTTTCTCTCCACTGTTGCACTCTTTTCTTCTCTCATCATGACTAGCAGTTTATATTTAACTCTCCAAAAACACCCAAAAAGAGGATCAATCTGAAAGAGACTAATTTGAAAGTGATCTTAAGGGAAAATGAATAGAAAATAATAAGTATGATTAAGAAAGGAGTTGATCCATGTGACATTTCCCATAAAGCCATATATGTGTATGTATATGACCTTTGGCTTACTCTTACAGGAAAATACTGGAAACATTACATGCTATAGCTATTTCTTTATTAGTATAAAGAATCGTGGAACATTTTTAATTCTTTGTCTTTCAGTCATAGTTAAATGTTACCAGAGGGATTTTTCTAGTTCTTTCTGCATGCAGGCAAAATTAATGTGAAAGCCCAAAGACCATATATCAACCAAACGCAGAATGTACTGACTGTTGGGAGTGAAAAGCACACTTATATCCAGGTAGAGATTTCTTTAAAATGACTTGTTTAGTTATTACACCTCTCATGATTTCTTGTTTCAACTTTCCACCTATCTATTTGGATCTCCATATTACAACATGACCTATCTGTCTAACAAAACTTGTACACATACATTACTACATGTAGTATGCTGCCATACCATCTAGATATGCTGTTCTATCTTATATTTGAAATATTTATTGCATTATACAATGAAAATTCATTCATATCTTATTTATTCCATACACTAAAATTCAACAAATAATTTTTCAAAGTTCAATCATACAGTCAGATATTGTACTTCATGCTCAGAATAATAAGAAAATCAATATAATAACAATAATGATAACAGACTAATTCACTTAATGATACTCGAGTAAGTATTCATGGAGAGCAAAACATACATCGCTTTCTTAAGGTGGAGATACTCTAAAATATAATATTCTTTCAATTTCTACTTTATATTTGTACTTACTCAAAACCATTTTTATTATTACTTTTAAGAGCAATTTAATTTTTATATTTAAATATATTTGCATGTATACATAAATACATATATAAATTACATATTGTTATATTAATCAATATATACTATTCTTATAATTTATGCTGTATTTTATATAAACATATGTATGATTATATATGTATATTGCATGTACACATTTAAATAGTTTTATGTACATATGTATGTATATATATGACCCCACTGCATTCTTTAAGTTAATTAATTAATCAGCAGCAATATGATAAGGTGTGAATATTGTGGACCCATCTTGAAGCTAATTATAAAAATCAACATATATGTTGATGTGAAATATGTATTTTATTTTAAAAATGTAATATCAAAAATATTCTAGATTTTACAATATATAGAATAACTGCAAACATGAAAATAAACTAAATTTTTTAAATAGGTAGTTTCTCATGCTGCTTTTTTGAATATGTATAATCATATTGTAAATCAATGTTATTTCATAAATTTTTAATAATCTACTATCAGAGGCAATTTATTTTCCTTGAGAAACTAAATTTCCTATGTAAACAGTACTAAATATATATATAAAGGTGAAAATGATAATATATATATGCAAGACAGTTTAAAGACAAACAGAAAAGTAATGAAAATTAATAAAGGAATTATATTATATATCTTTGCTTTATACCCATGTAGAAAGAAAAAAGTACCAAATTTGTTGATTTTTTCAAATTTAATTAAAAAACTATCTTAAAATGTTATAACATGTTGCTGTACTAATTGCAATAATTCCAAAGCAGACCAAGCATCTATCCATAGGCCAATGAACCACAAGGGGAAGGTAGGTAGTTAATTATCTGGATGACTGCATATCTCTTTTTGCCCAGGGTAGTTCTTGGTTAATCTGGTTAATCTTATACTTCTTTCTATCTCTACTATGAAAACCAAAAGGTTGATGAATCATATGGAAACCGTGGATTTCCTAAAAGTGAGTACAGGCATTTAAGGAAATAAGTTGTTTTTAGTATAAAGGGTTTTGTAGCTAAATGAAATTGGAAAGAATGAATCGACTGGAAAAAATAAGTTCCTAGAGAAAAAACATATTGAAGTTGCAGATAACAACTGATGTACCCAAATCAACAAACAAGTAGGATGACACAGAATTCAGGGGGAAACAACAGAGACAAAACAATTTCTGAGTAGGAAAGAAAGAAATAAAAATAGATATTCCGTAAATAATCATGGAGTTACAGATCGTTACATCGAAGATTCCTGTATATGATGATTTCACTGTTTTATTTGCTGCAGGAGAGATAATATTAGTTTTCAAATGAATTATTCTAAAGGTATAGTAGGATACTTTAGAGCAAGTAAGTTTTTGTATAGCATCTTTATTTGGAAAATGGGTGAACTGAAGAAAAATAAAAATAAAGAAATTGAGGCTCTGTGTGAAACTGAATACCACATATATTTATATATAGTTGCATCAATATGCACAGCTTTTTTTTAGGCTTCTTGAAGTCATATTTGCCAACTGTTTACATATGGAGAAGCGGATGTTTAGACTGAATCAGGATTACAGGAAAAAAGGACAGAGGATGGAAAAACTTGAAAAAAATACTCTTAAATAAAATATACTGTCAATTCATGGTTAGATGAAACAGATTGTGAAACCAACAGGCTCTTACAGATGATAAAAAGCATAATAAGAGGTGGTTAGAAAGAGATTGGACAGAGGTTGCAGTTTAAACAAGGGAAATTAATAAAGTAGAGAAGACAGATCATTGCTTTCACAGAACAATTAATGTGAGACCAAACTAATCCTACATAAAACAATGTCCAGTGGTTGCCATGTCAGTTGATCTAATAATTGGAGGTAGAAATGTATAGCCTCTAATAATCCCTTACCATTCTTATATTATTTTAGAACAGCATCTTCTGCAAGAGATAAACAGATATTTAAGCTAAAAGTTATGTGAGAAACAGATTTTTTAGACCTCAGAAAGCTTGCACTGTTTCCCAACTGACACTTTCTTGGACAATTGCATTCCTTTAGCTTTGAAAGAGGACACCCATGTTTGCTCCGTTTTCTGTGACAGGAAGATTGTCCAAGGTCATTCCAACCAAAGAACATAATACTTCTGCTGTGCCTTCTCCTCTAGCTGGAATAATGATGCTTAATGTGTCCATATATTTTTCAGAAAATTATACATCTAAAATAAGACTTTAAAGTGACCTCAGAAAAGGCCAAGACAAACAATTGCATAATCACATGCAGTTGTTTACCATCTCTTCTCAATCTCAAGCTCTCCTCCCTCTCTCTCTCCCTCAAACTCTCCATCTCCCTCTTCCCCTCTCTCTCTTTCTCCTTTATATTCATATATATTAATACATATTCCAATTCCTATTCTATTTTAAAGATCCCACAATTCTCCATCTTCCTCTTCTGACTGCATTTTTCTTTGAATTTTTTAAGTGTCATTTTGCTCACTCATTTTGTTTCTTCACTCTATATTTTCTATAGTGAGATTGAGATGTTTTCATTAATATTTTATTGGTGCACTCTATTATTCCTATAGACAAAGCGTCCCTATTTATTTCTGTAACACTTATAAGAGGAGATTATTAATAAATGTTTTTAGAATTTGACAGTAAGAAAAGTAATCAGTAAATTGGGAGATGGGAGATGTTCTGTCTGCATCTTTAGAGACTATCTTGGTCACTATCCTTTCATCATTACTTCTTTTATTCCAGCAGTCTGTATATTATTTTTCTGCATTGATGTTCTGTGAAGATAATAGAGAGGAATTCATTATGCTTTCAAAGCAGCACAGTGTACTATAAGTGGTTACAGGTCACCAATTTTTCCATTATTCTTCGGAGCTCTTAATTGCATACACTATTAGTATTGTTTCTTTTCAGACAACAGAAAAATGAGTTTTCATAAATGCTAAGCATATCAGTCCATAAATGTGCAAATTGTAGTTCTGCTTAATGTAGTGTTGCTGATGTAGTCCCACTTGGTTTATGACATAGATATTCCTTATTCACTAACAAGGCCAGGAGGAATCCTTGAATATGTATTTCTGAGTCCTGAGACTGCCCTATTCCTGCGTGAATAGGGTCAAAGCCTCAATGAGGTTTCTTTCTTCAGGATGAAAGCCTGGTTTTCAATATATAAAGGAAAAGGGAGACATCCTTTATATGTATGTATATATACATATGTATATATATATACATACATATATTCCTTACAAAATTTTTTACTGAATTTGGTGTCTGTAATTTTTCATTGTACAGCTAAAATTAATTTGGAAGAATTAAAGATGGTTAATATGCATTCATAAATATTTAGTTCAAAATCAGTAATATTCATACATAATGGAGTCTCTTTTCGATATTAACAAAACAGTTTAATTGTAAAATTCACCAGGAATATGTTAGTATGAAATAGACAAGATCACAGTTCAAGAAAAATGTTCTTTACTTGCATCAAAATTATCACTTACCTCACTAAATATTAAGCCATATGCATTTCTAACTTTGTATCTTCCTAAAAAATTAAAGGTAAAGTAATATAAAATCATAATATGATTCTTTAAAAATAATTCCTAAATCAAGCTTTCAGTTTTGAAAATTTGCCTGAAATGACTTTATCCATGCACCAGATACTCAATAGATATATGTTGCATTGGTGACTGACCACGAGCATTAAGAATAAATCTTAAGTATGTCTTTGAGCAGCTGGTCATAAAACACATATAAATTATTGGAATGTCTGAAGGTTAAACTCATTTTCCAATAAAATGTAAATGGATCATATAAAAAGTAAGATAAGTGATGGTTTAACATCATTTCTTTACTTTCCAAGAACTACAGAATTTCACTGAAAAAATTGAAGAGACTTTTCAGGTGGAAGCATGAGAATGCTCCAGTGACTTCCAAAAGAGGAATTTCTTCTTTATAACATACTCTTTATGTTAGTCTGTTTTCAGTTGTAAAATGTTCCCCCTGATATTCCTTTTTAAAGGCATTTTGTGTTTTCAGTTTTCAACCTGAATCACATGAACTGCTAGAAATTATTATTATGATGGAAATGTTGTCTTTTTCCAGAAATAAACTCATTGAATGCATGTCTTGCTTATTAATGAGAGATCACAGTTTCTTTATGGATATACATTTACTTCATAAATAGAGAAAATAGATGTTTTGATTTTTAGGTAACATAGTACAATACAAAAGTAGCAAAAATTAATTTGAATGAGAGAATTACATGTAATTTTGTTGAAAATATTTCAATTTACAGAAAACTTAGGTTTAACTCATAACTTGACAATTATATTGAATCTTATATTGAAATATGAAAATGAATGAGAAGTATATGATTCACACACAAGAAAGTGACGGTAAGATTACCGAGTGTGTGTAAAATAGTAAAGTATAAATGAAGACCAGGAGTCTTATTTGCGGCATAGAGTTTTATCTCTACCACTAATGTGACCTTGAAATTCACTTTTCCTCATTGTGTCTGTTTTCTTATCTTTTACCTTTATAAACAATTAGATGGTCTATAATCTTCCTTTTGATTTTTATATTGTATAATTAATCAAAATGCAAAATTAATTGACTACAATGTGATATACACAGAGATTATCCTTCTTACTTTAGACAAGTCAATAATCTGTAATTTAAAATGTTGGCATTGATGGACTTTAAAGTCAAAGAAAAATACAGACATCATATTACTTTGATTTTATTTTTCACTGCTTAAATATGTGACTAGACTATAGCTTCTCAGGTAATCTCTCTTCTTCACATTCCAAACTTTCAGTTATATAAATCACAGATTTTTAAAAGTGGAGTAGAATTCATGCTTTTACTCAAATATTTTCAGAGTCTACTAGAAATTTTTAAAGTTTACTATATGACACTTAGCTATGAATTACATGCCGTCACAGATGTCAGGGAAGTCCTGCTATTGAAATGGAGCTGTAGTGTTTCCAAGAGGCTTAAGAACAAGCAAGGACAACTGAGATATTGTACATTGGTGAAAAAGAAATAACTAATGGGAAATAATATTTTAATTTTCATTTTCCTAGAATTTCATTAGGAATTTATTTCTGACTCATTTTAGTCAATAGGAAGATTATGATGGCTTAAAAATATTTTCATTTTAACTTAATGGTCTTGATTCTTTTATATAATACCTATAACCATTTTAAGGAAAAAAATAGTTTAGATGTCATAGGGAATCATTTCATAGAAAGTTGATCATATGAATATTTCACATGTAATTAAAGATATAGTGACACCTACTAGAGATAATGGCATTATAAGAAGTACTTCAGGTCCCTATATTTAGTGATATTTTCCTCATAAAAAATATTTATCTTCATCATGTCAGTCAAAGGAATGTAGCTGAACCATAAAAAAAACTCCATAATGATTATTATATAAGGTTCTACTAAGTGTCATATCCTGAATTAAGTTTAAAACTTAGATTGCCAGAATCATATGCACACATAGAATTGTGAGTATACTTTCACAATATGATCTATTCTGTACATTTTTGGTTTCTGAGATAAGTACCTCTTTTCTTGCTAAATGCACTTTAACTGGAATTTATTTCAAAACACTCACTTTCAATACCCACAGAATAATATTTTTATACCAGTTATTTGATACCAGAATATTTCTGATATACAGCAATTTCTGTGGCAATTTAGAATTGTGATTATAGAATTTCAGTTTCAGTATGTGTTTGTGTTTGAAGAGAAAAAAAAGATAGACTCAATTGTCATTGTGTGGATTTGAATGTGAAAAACCAATTCATGGAGTCACAGAAGAATGAAGTAGAGGCTGAGAGAGAAGGAGAAATGAAAGATGGGGAGACATATCTTTCTGTTGGTTTCATGTACTCTTCCTGAATCCCACATAATAAACCTGATTTTTTTTACTTAGAGTAATTTCAATTGGTTTTTCTGACTTGTAAATAATCCTGCTTAATAAATGAAGCTTCTTACTAAAAATTAATCATGGGGGCTTGGAACTTTATTCCATTTGGAATACAGTTGCTGAGAGGATTCAAGCAGTAGAGGAGAATTGCTTTCTAATATTTCTATCCCATACCATAGACATTCAGGTAAAGCATACAGCACCACACCCTTAAAAATTTCTAATTAGTGAATCCTCTAGAAAACAAAGGACCACTATTTTCCATCTATTGTCCTATAGAACACTGTTTGGCACTGGCATCCCTCCTCAATGGATACCATGGGTTGCCTGGTCACAAAAAATTATTGTATCAGAAACAAAAGTTTACTTCAAATATACTCATTTATTCTTAAGCTAATGCATTGAATTTATACTTATTTGTTTTTATCTAGATTGCATTAATGTGTTCAGCAAGATAATACATATACTAAATACTTGTAGATATTAATGTCAGTAGTTAGAGCAGTGTGATACTGCTTATTTCCATTACACATCTATTCATAAAAGGGCATTATTTTCTTGTCTCTAAAAACGGGTTAAAGAAATTCTTAACTGGATAACCATTACTAGAACACTACATTGTCGCAGAAGAACACATTTAAAATAACGGAGGAACTGGACTGAAATGTGGCATAAACTGACAATTTAAAGGAAAGTCGTCAAGCACCTCCCTTAGGATGAATTTCAGTCTCTAAACTTCGGTACGGGGAGGATGACAGTTCTTTAGAAGAATGAGAAGTTAACATTTTTTGAAATTTCACAGAATTTTAAGTCCAAAACACAATGGGTTCATTTCTCTTCACCGCCAGGGACAAATCTGATGCTTCACTCAAAACACATTAAGCTTCTAGTTCAAACCCAACCCAACCTTGTGACTTCCAGAATTGACGTTCTTTCCATCGATTAAAGCCAATATGGTCAGCTTGACTCCTGGTTGAAGAGTCTGAGTATAACCCAGTCCAATCAGGCTGGCACTATTTTCTTTACCAGACAGAGAAGTTCTACAATCCAGCTTGTATTTAGCAGCAGTGCCAAAGGGGGTTGTTGTTATTACCAGCTGTTTGAGCAAGGTTTATTGATGTTTCAATCTTCTCTTTAATCTTCTGGTAGATAGACCCTCCAAATTCAGGGCAGTCATTGGTGTGAGTGTGCAGCTATACGTCTGCACCTTTGTAACCCAGGGTAAAATTGAGACAATTTGGATTTGACTGTGTGGAAACTCATCTGATAACCAGCAAGCCAGCCTTCAAAGACCAACACAGCCCAGCCATAGATGGTTGGTCCAGAAAAATCTATGTCAACATTACTGCCAAGACTAAAACATTGCCATTTATAGCATGTCTTCAGTTTTCCATTCATTCCTGTGTTCAGTAGAAATATGGCATCTAGAGTTAGTTTCGACCCTTCAGTCAACTTATTCTTCAGAGAGATTTCTGTCCCAAGAGCATTATCTGTGTTCAATTTTTGGGTGAAGGTAAATCCATAGTTGCAGATCTTATATTTGTTTTCTAGGTTGTCCCAACCTTTCCCTGCATCAGTGCAAACTTGGTTCTCCTGCCAACCGATGTCCTTTTTTGAAGACATCCTTGGTGGCCTTTCCTAGGTCACAGTAAGTCGGTGAGTTACACGTATCTCCAACCAAAGGGTCTGACTCCACTTTGCCAGAGCAACGCTAAAGGTCTTCAAGAAAGATGTTTTTAAAAGAACAAACTTATAACTACTTGTCAAATAAAACCTAGAGATAACTAATACACCCCACAGTGATTTTTAAAAACTAAACTATTATAAACATTAAACTTGATAAGAAACTAAATTTTAATTGTTCCCAACACTAGAAGAAATGATAACTATGTGACTTCATAGATGTATAGCTAAGAGCAATCATATTGAAATACAAATATATAAGTCAATATATTGTATACATTAAACTCACACAATGTTGTATGTCAACATAACTATTTTAAAAACACAAGCAGTAATGTATACTTCAAAAGATAAACACAAAACTAAATTAACTAGAATACATCAAAATAAGAAACAAAAGAAAATACTCCTAGTAAATACTAAGAGAAATCTGCTGTAATATATTTAACATAAGAGGTAGTTCCAAACTGAATAAAATTCAAATGTAAACCTGTATATTTGCCTATGCTCTGACAGTTTTATTCCCCATTCCCCATTGTTCACTCTAGTTTAGCTGGAAGCTTTCTTCTCATTACTTGAATTTTCCTTGCAGGTTACTTTCCCCACACCTATGTTTTATGTCCTGGAACATTATTTGCCCCGTAATTGAAATGATTCTATCTATCAGGATTTTATTTCAAAGTCATCTCAAAGAGGCTTGACAGCACACATTATGTCTTTATATGCAACTTTATTTTTCCTTATATCAGATGTCATTACCCAATGTTACAGGTAATAGTTGTAAAATTTTCATTGTCACCCAGTAAAATAAGTTAATGTAAGTTAAAAAAGAGTATTTATATAAATATAAAAATAGAAAGAATAAAAAATTTATAGTGGCAAAAACAAAATACATTAGGATACTAATAAAATTAATATTAGAAATATGTTAAAGTATGTTAATTAAAATAAAATAGTTAACAAATCCATGACAGTGGAAGAAACATTGATAAAGAAGTCAAAGTTGAGTAAAGCAATACCTTGTACAAAAATGAAATAAATAATTTATTTAAATAAGACTTAAAATATTAGTGAGACAATATGAAAGCTGATTTTATATGCTTATGTTTGAATAGACAAATAATATTTCACCTGAAAAACAGAGGATTCGCTCTCTTCATGATTGCCTAAAAATTTTCAAACAAAAATCTATAAAGTCATTAATGCAAATTTCACCCTCTGAATATAATTCAATAAAATTATTAACTAAGAATAGAATAAAACAAATCTCTCTTTCAATACATTAAGAAATGAAGAATATACATTTTTAATACTTCTATATGCCCTGTACATCACAAATCATTATTTTTGTGCTTGGTGTTTTACAATCTGTTTAATCAAATTTATAGTTGCATTTCTGTCACATATGGGATATAATTTTCAATATAGTAGAACTGTTGCATTTAACCAACATTACTTGCTTTTCCACTTAAATCCTTTTCATAGCAATTAAGGTATGTATATTCTGGTCATAGTCACAATTACAGACTAAAAGCCCAATATCTGAATAAGTAACACAATAAAACAGTATTTCATATATTATTTTGAAAGAAAAAAGGTAGCAGGAAGAATCAAACTGCAACATATACCTTGAAGTAATACTTAAGAGTTCTCGTGAAATCTCTTAAGCATGTTTATTTTCACACCCCTCAGGAAATTCCACAGAATAGAAAGAAGTACATAAGGAATAAAAATGACACATATACTTAATAGGAGATTTTTCTGCTATTGCTGCCCTCTTAACATAAGAAGATAGATGAGGCACTAGGCATAACTTTATCATTTTCTAATCAATATTTTATGTTAGTAACTTGGAATTGAGAAAGAGCTTGGATTGCATTTATTTCTCATCTTAGACTTCTCTTACATGTTTAATTGGAGATCAAAATAATCTATTTCTTTCTCTTTTTTTTTTTGGCATTTCAACTCTCTTTCAAAGGCTTAAAAATAACAGGCATTATATCTTTTGACCAGTAATTTAAAATAATCTAAGCAACATATAATTAAAATGAATATTATTCTGAAAATATTATTCTGAAATCAATCACAGATGTAGATGAATATTGCTTTCTTTATGGATGGATCTGGCAGTCATCATTTCCTATTTTAGATAGAGATTATTCAAGTTGCTTTAGCCTTTTGTGGAAGGAGTTCCCCCACTTTTTTTAAGTCAATGAACTATCATAAAATACAAACATACACACATGTACACACACATACATTTTGCAGGCTTTTCCAATTTATGATGAAATTAAATTTAAGATTAAGGCCCTTGTTAAATGAGAGTCTAATGACAACAAGACATGTTTCTTTTATGTTAACAATTGCCTCAAAACTAATAAATAATTGTTTATTTTCCCCTAATTCTTACTATTTATACTGTCCCAAAGAGATCATTTAAAAAATCCTGACTAACCTAGGGAGAGAGAGACTGTTAACTTGGGTGGGGTTTTCACATTTTGGAAAGCAACCTGCATTTCACGATAAGAAGATACAGTGAAGGGAACTATAAAATTAATAATATAAGAATAAAAATTAGGTGAATTGAAAATTTTGAATTCAGTAAGTGATTCCAGCCATCCTATTGTATTCTTTATATCCAGTGTAAAGTTTCATTCATGAAAAGAGCTTAACAAGGGTTTACTGATAAAACAAAACATATTACAAAGTTAAGTCTCAATTTGGGAAAGTAATCATTGGTGTATTGACAGAGTTTTTTAGACATGTGAAGAAGAATTGGAAAGAAAAATGTGAAGATGTGGAAAAATTAATTCATGTGTATATAGATTTTTCTAGCACACAGAAATGTATTTTTTAAATATATCAATATATCATTTGCTTGCTTTTAGTGCTATCTCATATTGAGGTGCCCTGATGGAACAGTAGTTAGGGTAATTGCCTCCAAAGGCATACAGGCCACAAATTGCTGGGTTCAAGTCCTGGGTCTGGGTCCAAGTGTGGGTCTGGATGTGGAGGGGATTTGAACAACCAAAAACATAAATAAATAATAATACTTCTCTGTCCTCTCTCTTAATGCTTGCCTGCCTGCTTACCTTCATTCCTGCCTGCACCTTTCTTTTTTTTAAAGAATATATCATATTATCTATAAAATTATTCTTTAAAACTCAAAGAATTAAAAACATATCATATATAATATGTTAATACATCAGGAAATACATTTTCTGTATACGTATATTTTCATTTCTTGAAATGAGTCACAATGAAAAAGAGTAGCCGTGGTTGGTTGCAGTTATTTAAAGTTATTCTGTATTTAGTCATTCCTCTATTATCTGAGTTCAGTGCTTAACTGATGCAATCAAATTGATTTTACCATAATAGTTACTTCAAGACCCTTAATTGAAATGTAAGAATTTACATATTTAGCCTTGGGTATTATTGAAATTTATATCAAAACTCATTTTCTATAGATCAACTATCACCCAATATTTTGTCTCTCTCTTTTTTTGATAGTTTTAATGTCTGTTTCTTCAGGTTATTCTGTTGCTTCCAGAATGTTTTAGCTTTTGGCTTTCTAAAATCTCATTGAGAAAAAGATAATGGAAAAAAAAAATCATGATTTTGAAAAAAGAGCAAAAATATAAATCAATAGTGAGCTTTCAATTGCTAAAATAATTAAATGCAATAAAATGTTTATTATTCTACATCATATCTGGATGACACAGGAGGATTTAGTGAAATCTGACCTAACAGTAATAAAGTGTGACTGAACAAAGCAGGTCATTATTCTGAAAGTGAAAATGTTTATTCCCTTGGTAAGAAAGATGGCATTTATAATTTTTCAGTCTCAAAAGACAAATCAGATTCAGCATACTAATTAAGGAAAATTAAATCAGCTTCAACTTTAATGACAATGAACATGCCATGGTCGTTTTCTTATCATTATTATTATAAGAGTATCCTATGTCATGGAACATAGAATGGAAAGTATAAAACCCTGGAAAGCAAAAAACTACCCAGAGGTAACCATTAGCAAAATTTTTTTTAGTGAAATCCTTTCTAAATCATCTATTCAGTCAGATATATAAAATTTCTTGTAAAATTTTATTTCATGAATGATTCATTAAAATCCTATTTAATCTGGGTATTACATAAAAATGTAAAAAATCATGTAATTCTAAAATCAGATGTTTTTATTAACAAATTTAAAAGATATTCTATACTTAATTTATATAAAACTATATATCATTTTTATACTCACCAAAACATTGCATTGTTATCTAATATGTTTTTACTATTAGGAAAAGAGTGAGAGACTATATATATCTGTAAATATATATGTACGTATATATGTACATATATATGCATATATTAGAAAAAGTATAAATTTCTAACAATGGGATCTCTAGGCAAAATTATGTATGTTCAGATATCTATTGTTGTCATTATATGTCAGGCTTGACTCCTGCAATCAGTGCTGGAGGAAGGGACTACAAAGGATTGAGAAAAAGAAGGAAAGAACAAAACAGACCAAAATAGAAGAAAGCGGGGTCAGGTGGTAAAACTATGGGGGGAACTCTCACCTCAAATAGCTACCAGGAGTCACTGACTCCTCATTGTCTTTACTTGAGGCAGTCATTTACAGAAAAAATGCAAGAAGTAAATCAGTCATTCTAACAATCAATGTTTACAGAGTGATTTTACATTTAAAAGTTTTAAGATAACTATCTAGCTTCTAGGCTTCCTCTTGAGCCTCAGCAGGGAACAAAAACCTCCTCACCTAGGTTTTCCTCACTGGGTGGGCCTCTGATTTTCCAGTTGCCTGGGTAATTGTTTTACCATGCTTTGGGTTCACACATCTAAACTAAGTTTCCTCTTTATTGATCCCAGCAATTTTCCTGCCCTCCAAAACTACAACTTCTGTTAATAATTCTAGTAAGCGTATTAGTATACTTCTTTCTCCATGTACATTGGGTAATGGGAGAATTCTTAATATTCTAACATGACAGATGCATAACATTAATTCTTTTTAAAAGTGCTCAATTAATTGTGATCTTGATTATATTTATTGATCAGTATATTTTTAATTCATGTATTCCTAAGTCTAGGTAAGCCTTTTGGAAAAAAAAAAAAAAAATCTCTCATAATATCAGAAACTAAATACATCCCCCATTTCCCATAAGCTGTTTTTCTTTTTTTCCTCTCACACACTGACATACTCTCTGGTTGTCTCTTTCATCCATACACACACAAATCCACATAGGTAAGTGACACAATAGATTTCATAAAGCAGAGACATATTTACATTATTTTTTTTAGCCCTCCAGCATTATAATTCTTCACAACTTTATTTAAAATAAAGCTATATTTCTTCATCATAGTTTATTTCTTTATTTGGAGGGGGGGGTAAAATGTCTTTTTTTATTTGAAAGAGCATATCTATATCAATTTAAAATACTAAAGAGATAATTGAAAAGAAAGACAACTTGAAAATGAGATAAACTGAAATATCCAGATAGCAGAAACAAGTCTAAAGATGTCACAATTAATGGAAAGTTACAATTAATGGAAATAGACTGAATAATTAAAAAATAAATGATAGGTACTGTCAAATTTAGATTAAAAAATCTAGTTAGATGCTATTCACAAGAGATATACCTAAAGCACAAGGATAGGCTCAGGATAAAAGTAAAGTATGAAGAAAACAAGATATGATAAGGTGAAAACAAAATGTGGCCTTGGTCTATTAATATCTTATAAAACAGATTTTAAACAAAAGCATTACTACATGTGGAGAGGCTTTTTGCCTAATATTGCCTGATGATAACATTTCTATATTTTTGGCTATTCAGTTTTCAATTAGTGCAACAAATAACACTGGTTGTAATCATACTTGATCATATTCGCAAAAACTAATTTGTCTCATGTTTTGTTGTTCATATTCTTGCTGTCAGGAAGTTAGATTTTTTGTGCAAAATTTTGACAAGTTGTAGTTATTATAAATTATATTATAAATTATATATAGTCTTTTGAAGAAAGGGAGTCAAGACTCTTCAACACACATGGGGTCCTGATAACTAAACAGAATTTGGAAAGAACAACAAGTCTATGACTGAAGGGAGAATGCATTTTTCAGAAATGATTTTTGTCTCTTTAAAAAAATAGTATACTGCTTGAGGGAGAAGAGAAAAGAGAACCTTACCTTTTGGAGGTAAAAGAAAATAAAGAGAGTGAGCATCTCCATAAGCTTTAGTTTAGAAAACTTTTACAAAATAAAATATAATACAGATTTCTATATTTCTTTCCATTATTTCATTTTTGTTGTTCTCTAGAAAATAAAATGCACATAAACAGCTTTAGCATCCTCACTGGAAATGAATGAAGGGTCATCCAACACACTTTAGGCAAAGAAATAAAAGGCAAATTACTTACAGAGGTAACTAAAATTATGTATTGTTAATTTTTATCAAAAGCACTTATCAAAAATTGTCACAGTCACTATTTTATGTTTTTTGATATATGTAATAGCTTTTTAATTATATTTTATGAATATAAATGAAATTCATATTCACTGATGGAATTTTAAAAACAGAAATATGTACTGAATAGGAAAAGGTATGAATATCATTCAGTACCATCTGCTCTAAATATAGTATACTTTATTTTATGAATATAATTTATAAATGTATTTGCATATTTATGAAATTTGGTTTATATACTATATAAGGCTTTAACGTTTTACTTAGAATTATATTACCACCATATGATTTTACTATATATACTATACCTATTATATTCCATAGTATATCCTATGTATAAGACAGTTTTGAAAATGTGATTTCTAGGTGTGCCCTGGTGGTCAAGCAGTTAAATCTGCCAGGAATAGTCCACATACATTCAGTGAACTGGGGTGTGAGGAGTGGGAAGAAGATAACCAATTACAATTAAATAAAAAATAAATATATAAATGCTTTATCCTCCTCTTTTTTTCTGCCTCCTGCCTACTCACCTTCATTCCTGCCTGTAAAAATGTGAAAAAATGTGATTTATTTCCTTTGGAAAAAAAGTGATTTCTAACACTATATAAAGATATAATGCTTTTTTATTATATTTGTTACTTGGAACATTAAGCCTATCTGTTGTTTATGTAATCATAAATATTGCAGAACTTAACATTTTTGTAGATGAATATTTGAAGTTATTTTTGATAAGATTATTTACATTAGATGAGTTATTAGAGTTGTTAAATCCAAAAGTATGAATATCTCTAAACTTTGTAGTTACATTGTCATCTGCTCTTCATCTTTAAGTATTTTCTTAACATCTTATCAAAGCATATGTGTGTGTGCAAGTATGATTGTGTGTGTGTATGTAACATCAACAAAAGACTTTTATCATTATAATTACTTTACTAACTTTTGAAAGCTGAATTAAAAAATATATATTTAAAAAAATGTATAATCATGAAATTGTACATTTATTGAGATATTATTCATATATGTGTACAAACTATATATTATCGATAATTATACTTATAGAATACATCAGATGATATACCACTATATTATTTCCAAAACACTTGCTTATAAGGATAGACAGTGATTGAATATTATGTATTAAGATTATGATTACTAATGATCAATGATCACTTAGCTAACTGTACTAAATTAACTTCTGGTGCAAAAGGTAACAAAGTGGACAGTTGAATGGGTGACTCTCAGCAGAGTACATCAGAGAAGAAATTCTTTAAAAGATATTTTAAACACTTAACATTGAAAGCTATCATACATAAAAAAGAGAATAATATTAGAAATAAAAATAATGATTAATTATTATAATTCATCTCTGTAAGGAGAAAAGTATAATTTAGACTATTTTCTTAAAAATCTCTAGGATTTCACAAATGAAATTGAAAGTGATTGGGTAAGTTAAAAGTAATTTGGAAAAAGGTATTTCTAGTTATAACTATTTTTAATGTTCTCTGAAGTCTTAAGACAGTTGACTCAAATTAGAAGTCACTGTGGTGAATTATTCATAGAAAAAATGAAAGTATCTGTTAATTCTGATGACTTTGGAAAATGTTAGAAAGTAAGAGAATACTGTATCAATACTATGGTTACAATGAATAAAATGAAGAAACATACACTTCATCCAGAGTCTAATAGAAAGATAAATTGTTTAATATCAATAATATTAAAATTACAAGTATTAGATAAAATAATACTAGTAACTGATATTTTCACAGTTCACTTTTCATTATAGATATCTATAAGTTGTTATCTGAGGTTGAGGAAGTAGCAATATAATGAGGTGAATAAAGACCAATGTAAAGGAGAAGTCAGATTTATTAAATAGGTTCGTAAATAGTCAGCTTTCCTTCAGTGTTTGGGTCAGTGAAATAAATGTCAGGAAACAATGCATAGGTGCCTTTATAAAAATATCGATATTATGTTCTCTAACAGTTTCAGACTACTTCTCAATCAATTAATAAATGTAATCATATAGTAAAGGTAGTGTCTCTGAAATTTTTGGTATTTATGAGATCTTCACTGACAATTAGTACATTCATGAGTTCTCTCCATAGTGAGTAGAACATCTAAATACTCTATGTTCTGTAGACCTCTCTTACTCAGGTGACAGCTATGTCACCATAGAAAAATTATTAAACTTTATTGTTATTTGAGTTTGTACTGAGATTTGTACAGTTACCAGCAGTATACATAATATTCCAGTTTCTTTATCTGTAAACACAAATAACAATCTGCCCATATTTATTTTGCAACTATAATACTATCATACATGTTTCAAGGTAATATGACATTTTACAGTTGTCATCAAAAATATTAAATACAAATACATAAAAGATAATTTGTTTTATTATTTATCTTGAGTAGATGTAATTGTGGTATGCATCTTAAGAACAAATTAATATTTCTTTCCTTTTAAAGGGAGAAATGAAGAAATAAATCTCAGGAGAGTGGCTATTGAACTTTCCAAATTGTCACACTGGGATCTTTTATTACTTTCTATAATAGATATACATATAAATAAGATGTTCAAAGAGATAGCTTACTGTAGATTTTGCAATGTTGACAAAGCCTGGATTAGTAAATTCTACTTAAAGGACAAAAAAAAGTATTATTAGGAAGGTAAGGATTGATGAAAATGGAATTATTGAAAAATGACTGTGTAGCAATCAGCAAAGATGCTGACTTTTCATGAATGGACAAGAGGTAAATTATCATCACTTCTTTGCAATCATAAATTGGAGGTATTGGGAATACTTCAAAAAGATTATGGTAAACAATCAACTACAATAAAAGAAAACTGAAAAGGCAATAAAATGTTTACCGAATGAGTCATAAATTGAAATTTTAAAAACTGTTAATGTATAACTTCCATTAAAACTTTTATCATTAACTTGAGTAATGCAAGCACAATAACAAAATTAAATCAGTACATCAGAAAGCTACTCAAAATGTTAGTGTGGTATGTAAAATCCAAGAGAAAAAAATATGAAATGAACCTCAAAAAAAGTCAAGAAACTTGTTTTTATTCATTAATAGACATTTTAACTTGGAATTGAATACAAGTATATAATAAAATAGTACATTCATCACCCAGCATAAAGCTGCATTTCTTTTTGTTTCATTTCATGAAGATGTAAAAGTTGCTTGATTTTTGAAAACTTAGTGAATAATTTTGATATGTTTTTCCACATAGAGTCTATTGAAAAGAATAGGTTTTTAAAAAAGGAAAAGAAATATAACTTCTAGACTGTCTTCTGAGATCACTGATAAAATGCCTACTGTCACCCTAGGCCATTTTCAAAGGTTGCATTCATATTATTTACTAAAGGTCTGTGGAAAACAATGTAACTCTTTGTTTTTTCATTCTTAAAAATAGAATATCAAATTTCAGTCTCTTAATTATTTTTGTGACCTTTGGAGATTTAAAGTGAATATTTATTAAATTATTAAATTAACTCTTTGCTTTAAAGTCAAATTATACTTTCTTGATTACGTTGATCATTTATTCATTTAAGTCACAGAAAATGACTTGGAAAATTTGCTTCAAAATCTCCTCTATTTGCTATTTGCTCTATTTCAGTACTACTTGAGAGTTGCATTCAAATTTATAATCATGTTTCAAATACATAAGCACACAAAGCAATGTATAAAGTTAAAGGTGATTGATGATTATAAATGTTCTTGTAAAAGTAATGGAAGACAATATACAATTTAAAAGTAATGGGAGATAATATGCAATTTAACTCAATAAATCTAAAAGTGCTCATAAAGTAGGCATATATTTAGAATGTTAAGAAATACATACCAAGCAAAACCTAAGACTTTTACAGTGAATCATGCAATGTGGCCAGTAAATAAATCCTTTTTTTCTTTCTATTTAGTTTCTTGTTTAAAGGAAAGATATAGGCAAGAATGAAAGTGAGTGGACTGACAGACAGGAAAAGAGGAAGAAGCTTTTATTTAGTTCATCTTGGTTCTTTCCACAGGTCCCAGGTCTTGAAATAAGACATTGGGTTATATGTGAACTACACTTGGTGAAATTAACTTCTAGGTCACCAGGGCATGTCTGTATTTAGTTTTCATGCAAATTATTTGAAGTAAATTCAAATATAATACATTTCTCATTAGAAAGCCTCACTTCTAAAACAATGAGAAAAAGAGATGCTAACTTCCTATTTAGAGGTTATGTTTCAAAATACTTCTATAAAACTATTTTCAATAAATCCAAAGTAACTCATTCAAGTGAGCTTAACAGGTATTCAAATAACTTCTATCTCCATTTTGTGTGCACGATTAATGAGGTGGGCAAGTTAACTCAGTTTGCTAATAACTTCGTTCACACTAAAAGATTAAATGTAGATATTTCATAACTAGATGTGCTTTACTTTTTATGGAAAATCTCATGCTTTTGAAAAACATTTGCAAGATGAGTCAGAGTTACATAAATTGACATTATTGTAGATAAGTATCATGTTTTATCCCTCCGACTTTTTTTATTTGTTGAAGTACAAAACTGATCAGGGAAGACACACTCCATTCATTTTCATCAATTATTATTGTCTTAAGAACAAATTAATATTTCTTTCCTTTTAAAGGGAGAAATGAAGAAATAAATCTCAGGAGAGTTCTTATTGGATTTTCCAAATTGTCACACTGGAATCTTTTATTACTTTCTATAATAGATATACATAAAGGTAAAATGCAATCTCTGATCTCAAAATATTACATATTAAAGAGATACAATTAAATAATTAGTAAAAATAACATTCACTGTGCAAGTCTGGGTAATTTTTTCACTTCTCTCAGAAAGCTGAGTTGGGTTTACTAACTTCATTAACAATTTTTAATGTTTTTCTCAACAGAAGTATGATAAATGCTGAAGATTTTTTCAGTTTATTTCACTTTAAAATCAAATTATTATACTTCTTCATAATCAATGTAATTATATGCAGTATTTAAAAAAATGGTTTCTATTCCCTGGAAAAAAATTTTTCATCATTTATTCAAATTTCTCAGCATGAAAATAATGTTCTAGTGGATTTTTCCATGATGGTAGACTATTAAGTCTTGAATTCAATTCTCTAATCACCTACTTAACAACTACAACCTTTGAAAGAGAATCAGAACCACTGTTTCAACAGAGAAAAGATATACATATACAAAAATATACATAGGTGAAGCTGATAAATTTCAGTATTTACGCTACCTAGAACAAAGTTCCTGGGGTCCATGGGGAGGGACCAGTGAACTGGACACTGTTGAGGCTAAGGGCTTGCCCCCTCATCAGATGCCCTTATACCTGTGAGTTGACCTGTGAACATAAAAAATACGGTGCAGAAAATATAGGGTTTCTTCTTCGGAAAACAATAGGACTCTGTGGAGCAAAGGATATGGGAAAGAGAACACCAGATAAAGTGTACACAGACCTGACTGGACAACATACCTCTGGGATGCCTGAGCAGCAATCAACTACCCAGGGTGGGAACAAGTTTGCCAGGTCTGCAATCCCAATACAGAGATGATTAATTTCCTACAAAGAGCATTCCTTTCTCTAGCTCTCTCAAAGGGAATTATCAGAGGGGCTCCAATCAAATATTTTTGCACTATCCTGGGGCACTGCTAAAGAACTTTTCATATCTTCCTGCTATTGCTAAAGCACCCACAGAAAACCCTGTGTTGTTGCATGCCACTCTCTGCTGTGACTTCTGCCCAGTGAAAGGACTGAGAGATTTTCTCAGGGAGGTGTGCTGTCATCTTATCTGAAATCCTCGGAACAACTATGGCTTACAGGTTGGCTGGGCCCACTCATTTTGGGTATCTCTCATTGTGCCTTATTATTCATGACTGCAGTTCATGGGGGAAACCTCTGCATTCTGTGTTCCCACTCCAACTCTGTAAGCAGCACTCTTGGGTGTCAATACAGTGCTGACTCTGGAGATCCAACTATTTTGACTTGTGCAAAGATAAAAAAACAAAGTCCAGCATTATAGACCAATACCAGTAGGCCTACACTCTGCAAATCAATACCCTAAAACAAGGCCATTACTTCAGGGAAGCCTAATCCATAGAAATAAACACAAAGTACCAAAGAAAATGATGGAAAAGAGAAATATACATGACATTAAGGCTTTAAATAAAACTCAGGGGAAATTTGAATGAAACAAATTAAGTAAAACACATAAAGACATAAAAGCATAGTTTTAACGATACTAAAATCAGGAGAGCAATGGAGAAACAAAAGAGAGTTATGACAAAGATAGAGAAAATATGAATTAGCACCAAACAGAATTCATAGAATTAAAGAACATAATAGAAGTGCTTAACCAAAGGCTAGAAGAAGCCCCCAAACAACTGAATCAGTGAGCTAGAAGATAAATTCAGGCAGACCAACAAAGAGGAAAAAGCAAATTAAGAAACAAAGAAAGCATACAAGACTTAAGGGATAAAATCAAGAAAACAACATTTCCATCTAAGAGGTCCCAGAAGGAGAAGAGAGAGTGAAAGGGATAGAAAATTTAATTGAAGTAACAATACTTTGGAACTTCCCTAACCCAAGGAAGGAAACACATCAGATTCAGCAAACTAAAGAGTTCCGAACAAAATAAACAAAACCAGACATGTAACAGGACACAGTGGTATTAAAATGACAAAAAAAGATAGAGACTTTTAAAAGAAACAAGAAAAAAATAATTACATACAAGGAAGCCCCCACAAGACTGTGGATAAATTTCTTAGTAGGAACTTTACAGGGCAAGAAGGAAATGGCAAATTATGTTCAAAGTGTTGAAAGAAAAAAATTTTCAACTAAGAACTCTACCCTGCTAGATTATTGTTAGAAATAAATGATAAGTGATAAAGATCTTTACAGAGTTAAAAGAATCTTTCACCACTAAAGCAGCCTTACTATAAAATTTAATTAAATTATATGAAATGAAAATAAATCCCTCTTAGAAACAGGGATATATCAATAATATAAAACATGGGGAGGAGGAGAATAAAAATATAAACTGTTAAAATGAGCTCAGGACTACTTTACTTATGAGTTAAAAAAAGTTAAAAGTCTTGTAATTACATGTCTACCTCATCATAATCTCAAAATAGATCCATAGAACAAAGATGAAAATGAAAAAGGGAAAACAAACACAATATAAATGCTCCAAAGCACATGAGAATGAAATAAGAGAAGAATAATGGTACAGTATGCAATACTATACAGAAAAAAGAGGCAAAAAAGTAATATATCAAAATCATCCTAAATATTAACAAATTGAACTCACAAATCAAAAATCATACAATGGCTGAATAGATTAAAAATCAAAGTTAACTTTCTGCTGCATACACGAGGCTCACCTCAGTTCTGAAGACAAACGTAGGATCAAATTCAAAAGTTGGAAGACAATCCTATAATCAAATAGTAACCTAAACAGAGCACATCAACCATATTATATCAGAAAAATAGACTTCCAAGTAAAGAAGGTAACAAAGGACAACAATGAATACATAGAAGACACAACACATAAATATATACATATCAAACAAGAGAACAATTATTAACAAACTAAAGATAGACATTGACAGAAACACATTAATAGTAGGAGATTTCAACACACCTCTTCCAACAATAAACAGGTCAACCAGGCAGAAAATTAATAAGGAAAAACCAGGATAAATTACACATTAGAACAAATGGGTTTAAAAAACACTACTACACATTCCACACAATTACAGAATGCACATTGTTTCCAAGTGCTCATGAAACATTCTCAAAAACGGACCATATTTTGTAATAAAACGACAAAAATTAATGGTCTGAAATCATACCAATAATGTCCTCAGAGTACAATGATATAAAACTAGAAATCAACCACAAAAAAAGCTGAGAAATTCCAAAATATATGGAGTCTAAACAACATGCTTCTAAATGACCGTTGGGTAAATAATGAAATCAAAGAAAAAAAAAGTATTTGGAGACAAAAGAGTATAAATATATGAGCTTAAGAACTTACGAGATGCAGCAAAAGCTTTACTATGAGTAAATTTTATTGCAATTCAGAAAACAAGAAACAAGAAAAAAGAAAAATTGCAACTAAAATATCTAACCCTACTCTTCAAGAAACTAGACAAAAATAGAATTGAAGACAAAAGTCGATAGTATAAAAGGAAAACATTGAAGCAGAAATAAATATAAATCAAAAATACAATTCAGAATATCAATGAAGTGAAATGAGTTCTTTGAAAAGATAATCAAAATGGACAAATCTGTGGATACATTAAGAGAAAAAGAAAACTCTAACAATTAGAATAGAAATAAATGAGAAGTTACAACTGATATTTTAGAAATACAAAGCATGATAATCAACAGATATGTTCAAATAATTTGAACCACATAGATAAAATAGAGAACTTCTTAGAATATAGCCAAATATGACTGAATCAGGAAGAAATAAAAATACCTAAACAGACATATAATAAGCAAGGAAATAAAAGAATTGATCAAAATTCTTCCCCCAAATTGGAGCCCTGTACAAGATAACTTTACTATGGAGTTTTAGCAAATCTTCAGAGAAGAATTAATATCTATTTTTATTCAAACTTTTTTAAAATATGAAAGAATAAGGAACACTTCCAAACACTTTCATGTCTGTGACATTTATCCCAGGGATGGGAAGTGGAGATTATGCAGTATATGCAAGCATATTAAAGCAATATGACAAATATGATTATATCAATCGATGCCAAGAAAGCTTTTGACAGCATCAACACACGTTTATGATGAATGATCTCCAGAATAAAGGGATAGGAGGAACATACCCTCAACACAATAAAGACCGTATCAAATAAACCCACAGCGAAATCATAATTAATGATGAAACACTGAAAGCGCTCCATCCATGACCTGGAAAAAACAAGGGTGTCTACATTCACTACTGCTATTCAACAAAGTAATGGAAGTCCTAACCAGAGCAATCAGGAGAAAAGAAGAAATGAAAGAAATCCAATATGTAAAAGAAAATACAACTAGTATTATTTCCAGAAAAAAGTAATAATATACATAGCAAATCCTAAAGCCACCACTAAAAATACTCTTAAATTTATATATGAGTACAATAAAGTGTCAAGCTACAAAATTAATGTACAATAATTTTATACACAATGTGAAGGAAAGGAAATTAAGAATACTACTCTATATATAATAGATACAAAATAATTGTATAGTTTGGAATAATCTTAACAAAAGAGACCTGCACAATAAAAACTACAAATCATTGTTAAAGGATAGAGGATTAAAAGATATTCCATGCTCTTTATTGGGGAGAATTAATGTTTAAATATTTTCTTAAAACAATATTCAGTTAATGCTATTACCATAAAACTTCTACTGTCATTTCTCATGGAAAGAGAAAAAGGCATTAAAAAATTTGCATGGAATGAAAAAGACTCCTAATTTTCAAGGCAATCATGAGAAAAAAAGAAAATAGTAGAAATATCAAACTTCCATATTTGATCAAAGCTGTATGGCACTGGACTAAAATGAATATGGAGATCAGGAAAAGAACTGAATCATCAGAAACAGGCATATATATATATGTATATGTATGTATACATACATATACATATATATATATATATATAAATTAATGTGCATCAAAGGAGCCAAGAGCCTATGACGGAGAAAAGAAAGTCCGTCTTTTCAAGCAATGATAAGACTGGGTAGCCAAATGAAAAAAAAAAAATGAATCTAGGTCATGCTCTAACTCTATATACAAAAATTAATTCCACAAAGAATAGAGAATTGAATGCAAGATGGTATTCAGAAATAAGTAGGAAATATAGGGATATACTCCATGGCATTGGATTTGGAGAGGTCTTGAGAAGTTGATCTCAGATATAAAGGATAAAAAACAAAAATAGACAAATTGGAATATAAAACTAGAAAGTCTCTGCCTAGTAAGAAAACTATCACCAAAACAAAAACACATCTTGCTGAATGAGTGAGGATATTTATACAGCATGCATTTGACAAAGAATTAATATCCAAAATATATAAAATGGCAGCATAATAACCAATAACTCAATAAAAAAATGGGCAGAAGATCTGAATAGACCCAAAAAAGACATAGATGACCAGTAGGCACATGAAAAGATGTTCCCATTCTCTTCCTGTTAGGAAAATGCAAGTCAAATGATGAACTATCATCTCAGACTGATACGAATGGCTATTATTAAAAAACTGGAAGCAATGAATATTGGTGAAGATGAGGAGAAAAGGGAAATCTTTCACCCTGTTGGAGTATGAATGGTGCAACCATTTTGGAAGTGAGTAAATGAGAATAGATCATTCCATTTCTGGAATTTTATGTGAAAAACATAATACTACTTCTCAGAGATATATGGACTCCCGTGTTTATTGCAGTATTATAATATGTTATAAATATATAACAAACAGGAATTGGAGACAACCTAACTCTCCATCAACAAATGAATGGATTAAAAAAGATGTGGTATACCTACACATTGGAATACTATCTGGTCCTAAAAAAAGATAAAATCCTGACTGCTAAGTGAATTAAGTCAGAAGATAAAGTCAAATACTAGATGATCTTACTAACATGTAGAATTTAAATAGAGAAAATCAACTCTTAGACATTGACAACTGAATAGAGCTTTTCAGATGGGGAGGAGAGCTAGTGGTGTTGGGGATTTAACAGACAGGGTGGAAGACTATTAGTAATCTTTTGAGGAGCATGATGTGTTATGTATTTGATGAATAGTGAAACTGCACATCTAAACTATTTTGCAATTTACCTCAATTAATAATAAAGAAGTGGAAAAACCAAAGTGCTAGTTAATTCATTCTAAATTCACTTACTTTTCAATTTATTCTCTTTTCAAAGAATTTTTTGAGTGTGTTCTGTGAGGTAAAAACTTAGAGGTTAACATTAAGACTCTAGCTTAGGTGCACCCTGGTAGTTCAGTGGTTAAGTCCATTACCTCCCTCCAATGTGGTCCACATACATCCCAAAGGTCCAGGTTGATCGGGATGAACAACTAAATAAAATAGATGCTTATTCCTACTCGCTCTTCCTGTCTGCCTGCCTACCTACTTACCTTCATACCTGTCTGCATTTTTCCTAAAATAATAATGATAATAATAATTAATATTAAATAAATAAATACGGACTAACTCAGGATCTATCTAGTGAATGAGACTGGCATATAAATTAAAGTTCGACACAATGTGATGCTGCTATGCAAGTATCTGTGGAGTGTGTACTGTAGAAAGAACTCTCTGCTAGAGGACTTCTGGAAGACAATAATTGAAGGTTTACAGGTGCAACCTCAAATCTTTTCAGTTAGGCAGTTGTCAGCGGTTCATCAGTTAGTCTGAAAGTTGAATCATATTTACTAACCCTTCTCCGGTGGGTTTATATGAAAACTATATAGAAAATTATGTAAAAGCTAGAAATTTAGAAACTGAAATTTAAGATGAGACTACCATGGTGTGAAAACTAGAAAATTGCTAGTAAATTTAATAATAAAGAAATAATCATCAGAGTAAAGAACTGTAATGATGCCAGTTCAACACTTTAAAGGGGCAATGTAGATAAGTAAAACAAATAGCAGATTTTACAGCTACACATTCTGTAATAAGGAGGCAAAATTGAGAATACAAAGTATAAGAAGTGCATCTGGGTGAGTTCAGTTCCAGGCCCATTCCCTTTCTTACATCTATTTGGAATCTGTAGTAATTTATTTTAGATAAAAACATGTATTGTTTATAGAAAAGTATTGCTGCTATGCCACTGAAATTGAATTTAAGCAACAAAACAAACTATATTATTAGGAAAGAAAATAGTATTTTATGATATTGCCATGAAATGGAACAAAAACATTGAAAATAATTGGAGGTTAAAGATTTTGTATAATACACATACCTATTCCATATTTAAATTGCTATTGTATTGAGACAGCATTCTATTTTAACTTTGTTCAAGCATAGTAAACATTAACTTGTAGACAGCCTGATTCCTAGGGATTTCTTTGGGAAATTTTATAGATTTTGATATCTAAACAATACGATATTTAATGGAGTGTGTGTGCGTGTGTGTGTGTGTGTGTGTAGTGAATGAAGATCAAGCATAATATTCTAAAATGAAAGAAATTAGGTAATTTAAATGGTAAATAAATAACTTTTAAGAAATTAAGATGCATAGATTAGATGATAATAGAACTTCAAAATATGTTGTCAACCCCAATTATTGGCAACACATGGATATTTATAGAGAACATTTTTTTTCTCTATGTAGTTAGGTAACTCTCAGTGCCCTTTCCAAAGGTCAGTAACTCCCAGGAAGATAGTTTATATATAGATAGAACAATCTGCATCTGTTATATTTAAATTCCTCCTAACACTCATATGATTATCTTTGCCCTTTTTCTTAATTTCCAAATAGTTTGGGAACCTCATTTTTAGAAAAGTATCTAGTATAATCAAATAATACTTCTTCTCATTAATTTGGTAAAACATATTTATAAGAAGTTGTAGTTAAAAACAAACTTTTGGAGATAAAGAAAGTTTGAAATATAAATGACATTTCTCTATAACTAGGTTCCAGTATATCTTAGTTGGAAAAGTATTACTTTAATAGCTATATTAATCTTTTGTTATATTTAGATAATAAATTACTGAAAAGTTCCTTCACACACAAAATAAGGCACCTTATTATTGTTTAGTTGCCCTAGGTGTTCATCTATTAGGTGGGTCCATCATGAATTAAGGTCCTTTGCTTATCAAATATGTAACAACATATCACTGGCACAGTGGCCTGCTTATTGAATCAAAGGTAAAGTGCTGAGTATTTTCTCATTTTATGAAAAGGCTTGAATTAAAAAAATCACAAAATATAGTAGATAAAACCAATACACCCTCATTTCATTTGCATGTGCAGACTTAGATTGGCCAGAACATTTACTGTGGGGATATAGACTGATGTTAGGAAGGATATGAGAGGGGAAAGACAACGTTTATAGAACATGCATGATGAATACTGATTTTTATGGATAAAATGCACACATGGAATGAAACATAGTTAAAATGCTAACTTACTACAAAAAGACTTTTTAAAGATTTTTAAAAATCTGGTACCAATCTATCCATTAAGAATATTATACTTATTAGCAGACACTAGTTTGCTGAAAGAGGACACTAGAAAAAAATAACATATCATTTAAAATAATACTGAAATTGACAATGATTTAATATAGATAAGATAGATCTACTTTTATGCAGCTATACTTCAAAAACTATTAGAAGCAAATATGTCTAACCCATCTTTTTCCTATATTTTATGATTATGTATATTTTAAACTAATTTTAATAATAATTTTGAAGAATTAAAATCAATGACTTGATTTTTATATCACTGATTTATTCACATGAGGAGATGGTACAATTCAAATTCTTATAGTATCCTAATTTTAAATAGACACAAGATTTATCATCAAAATAATACATGCTCCAGAGTAAAAAAATAATAAAATAAAATACACTAAAAATGGCATTACCCAGAGACCAACTGGTAGTTAACATCTTACAACAATCTATAGATATTTTAAATGTATCAAAACTGAACATTAAATCATTTAGAAAATTTGTGTATTATCCTTTACTCCTCATTTTATAGTACTTTGATAAAGTTTAATCTATATTCATCATGCTGGAAATTTCAGTAACTTCAAAACCTGGATTTTTTTACCAACTTTGTGAAATGTAGTACTGTAGCACTATCTTTTTTCCTCTCACCCTTTGTAAAATCTTATTAGAATACCCAAATTACTTTCAGAATATCTGTGCCAAGTAGTGCATACTTGACAAAGTGAATATTTTAAGTAATTCATGTAAGTGGCTACTTCCTTGTATGAACTAATTATCCTACTGAATATTATTTTGTTTTAATTTGGTTTTGTTACTTTAAGCATTGGTTAATTTAAATATACTTATTGATATCTAAATATAAATATCTTGTCCAAGTTATTTCTATTTCTATTAGTATTTTCATCATTTATAATACATTTGTAGAATTCTTGATGTATTTAATATGTATTGACATCTGCAAAATTCCTCATTTTCAGCTATGTGAGATATTCAATATCGAATTAATAAAATTTGCATTTTTAATAAGTCAGTCATATGACTGACTGACTTAAATATTAAATTAAGACTAAGCTCTGAATGCATTAATATTAACTGGACATAATCTACATTTGTATCATTTAGAATATTATTTAGTCAAATAGATACTAAATTACAAAATAGAGATGCTGAAAATAGGACATTATGTGCCCTTTGAAATCAGTCTAAAATTAAAACTGACCATTTTTAAGAAGAAAAATGATGGCATGCTACTAAAATAAATTTAAAAGAACAAGGAATGAAGAGTATATTATGTGAAGAAGTACAAACCAGCAGATATAAAATCTGGTGGCCAGAAGATAAACTTTGCATCACAGTATTCCATAAATTTCAAGACAAAAAGTGACTGGTGATTTTTAATAAAACATGAGCATAATACTTGATAGCATTAATGACTAATGCAATAGGAAATTGATTTCCTAACACCTTTCCCTCTGAATAATGTTTTTTTCCTTAGGTTGAAGGGAATCAATATGTGAATATCTGAGTATATGAGAAGCAGCCAAGTGCAGAGACATACTATTTAATTAGCAATAAGAAGACTTGATTTCTTAACCTAATTGTGCCATAAATGAGGTGTATGACCTTGGGCAACTCATATGGTCTTTTCAAACTTTACTTTCTTCATTCACATGAAAAAATGGTAATGAAGGCCTAAGACTAAATTTGTAATTTAATTTTGAAAAAAATTTAAATTTTAAAAAGGAGTTTTAAATGTATTGAAGGTCCTTTTATGATGTTTCCCAAACTTTCTTCAACAGAAGACCATTTCCTTCTTTGTAAAAACTAATGTTTTTTGTGAAGCACTGTTTTATTAAGTGATCACAAAACTATGGATGGTTAGTACTACTGTTATTTCATGTTATAAACAACAAACTGATCAAAAGGGAGATTAAACAATGTATCCTAGTTCTAGCAAGTAAAGTCAAAGAGTCTAACTCTATAACCTGACTATGCATTCACCGCACTTTCTAAATGTTTTTGCTCAAAGAAAACAATCATGTTTATTTTGACCACAGAACTACTATGAAAAGAAATAATGAACATGTCAGTGACACCAAAATTCTGCAAAACACCTTTGGAAAATGCTGATTCTGAGGTTTGCAGACATTCCAATGGTATTTCTACTCAGGAAGATGTGAATAAAAAACAACCCCTTGGCATGTCCTGTTGGTTCAGTTAAGCCCCTATCTGGATAACAGTCTACATAAAGTCTAAGTACCTGGGTTTGTGACCTGAGCCTGGGGGGAACAAATAAAAAATGAACAACTAAATAAATAAATAATACTTCCTGTCTTCTGCCTGTCTGACTTTATTCTACCTGCTGCCTTACTCTTTAAAACAGAACAAAAAAAAAAAGAAAAGAAAACACACACAAAACAATCCATTAAGCAATTTGAATTAAAAATAAAAAATTTATCTCTGAAATTTATTTTCCCATAAGATTAAATCCCATTTTCCATTTCTTTAGTGCATTTTTAATGCAATAAATCCTAGTGCATTAAGGATGTGTTTACCAACAGAAAACCGGTTTCAGGATGAAGATTGTGGTGTTCTGGGAAGCTGTGACTATTTAACACTAGAGCATTCTTTCTACGGTGCTTTGCTTAAGTACATCTCTACTGTGGAGAACATAGCTCAACATCATTTAGTAGCTCTGAAATTCAAACATACTGATAGAAAATAGGTTCTTTATTATAAAATAATAAAAATAAACATGTTACAGCATCCTATGAATATTCAAAAATTTTATCTATATTCATAAAATAAGCAAGCTATAAACTCATAGTATACCAAGAGATAATTCATCATATTTAATCATCTGAGTTTTTCTAAACATCACTTTGAATGAAAAAGACTACAAAAAAATCACAAAATCAAAATCAGAATTTATTTTTTATGATAGTGTCAATAATGGATATAGGATGAAGAGATAAGTATATTGATATATTCCTTATTGATTTTTCTCTTTCTCTTGAGACTCATAAAATATATTTTAAATCATAAAATAAGCCAGAATTAGAATTCAGGGAACAGCATGATACAGTTGATCCTCATTATTCACAGATTCTGTATTTGCAAATTAGTCTACTAGATAAAATATATTTGAAACCCCCAAAGCAATACTCACAGGTACTTTGTGGTGGTTTGCAGAAATGCTCAAAATGGAAATAAATTTGTATCACTCAACTTGCATCTTCACAGTTCAGGATGAACAAGACTGTTCTGCCTTCTTATTTTAGCTCTCCTACGCTAACACAGTGTTCTTTCTATGGCCTACTTATCGCCATTTTCTTATTTCATTTGTGTATTTTCTGTTAGTGATAATGCTGTTAAAATGCCCCATAAGCGTAGTGCTGAAGTGGTGTCTAGTGTCCCTAAGTGCTGGAAGGCTGTGATGTGCCTTATGGAGAAAGTGTGTTATTAGATAAGCTTCATTCAGTCATGAGTTATAGGACTGTTGGCTGTGAGTGCAATGCTAATGCACCAACAATGCTGTACATTCAGAAAAAGATGATCAATTTTCAAAAAGTGAAGTGGATAACATTATTGTGAGGCTGAAATTTTTTACGATAAATAAATTTATTGTCATGTTACCCAGGATCAGGAACTGTTAGTCTCTTTTTTAGCTAGATCTGTCTGGATTCCGTTTCAAATGATATGATGCAGGAAATATTAAACTTGTAAACAAGGCAGATTCTATAGATCAGGATACCATGGAAGAATTTCTACCCACAAAGTGTTATACAGGAAAAGAGTTATGTTAGAGTTTATCAATGTTGATACGACTAGGTTGTTTAATAAGAATGTTGCGAAAGGACTTTAATTACTGCAAATGGCATTTTAGTTAGCAAAAATACTGTGATCTGAGGTTCTCAAGAGCATAACATGTGTTTCCCTAAAAGTAATAGTTCAGTATTTTCTAATTCAGTGTTTGCGACAATTTCGTAAAATATAAATGCTGTGAACAATGAGAATTGACTGCATATTTTTAGGATTTAGTTTCCAGAAACTCCCCAGCTACATTTAAAACTTACAGAAGGTCTGTAAGTAAAAGCTAAAGTACTTTTCCTTAAAGCTACAAGATCAGTAGACTAAGATAGTAATGGAAAAAAGTGAAAGAAAATGCTGTAGACAGTCGTAAGAAGATTCTTCCCATTCTGTAATGACTCCTTTATAATAAGGAGTGAGGAACCAGGATCCCACTTTGAGACTTTGAAGGAGAGCTAAGAGAGACAAACTTGGCATAAAAAAAACCAATATTCTTAAAGCATTTTGAGCTAAAAGACCACCTCACTTCCCTATTGTGGATTCTAGGACAGGAAACTGTCAGAATGGAAGAATATGAAAGGATGGGTCTTGAGCACAAATAAACTATTACCTCAGATTCAGCAGACATACTCGGAGAATTAAGAAGGAACAAGTTTATTCTTTATGAGAGCATCCAACAAGGTTTGAATTATTCTCATCCATATTATATAATCAATCATTTTAGTGATTATTAGAGCTGAAAAAAGTTTCTAAAATCTAGAATTAGAGCAATAAAAAAACACATGAGATTTTATGAGGTTGTTAGTGTTTATATATGAAATTAAATTATATACATATGCATTTATATAATATGGTGCATTTAAGCTTTAAAAAAGCGCAGTTATTTAAAAAAGCAGAAAATTCAAGAAAAAAGAACATCAATTTTAGATACAGAGAAGGTGACAGATTCAACTACAGAAAATTATATGCATGCTTAATACTTATGGATTATACGTCTATATTTTTATCTATGTATATCACACTATATGGATTTGGTAGTTAACTTCAAATAGAGGTTGTTGAGCACAAAAGTGAAGATGAGCATTTCCAGTGCAAAATGTATGAGGAATGGGTTTCAGCAATGGTAACTTGGGGAATGTCCACTTCTAGGAAGATTGTAAAAGAAAATAAATCAACAAAATAGAAGACAAGTCATAATGCTGTGAAGATAGTAAGGTGGAATATAATCATGTAACCATTAGGACTGGCTGTCATTATTGTGATTTTCACATCCATACAAGTGAAAGGCTGAAACAACGTGATTTTCTACAGAGTTTATCATGGCATCAGTGAATCAGGACCATTTTATTCTTACCCACTTAATGTTTATACCATTTGCTTCTTTTTTTTATCTCTTATTGCATTAGCTAAAACCTCTAATATAATAGTGTGACTTGTGAGAGGGGATATTCCTGCCTTGCTTTAGCCTTAGTGGGACATTTTCTAGTTTCTCATATTATGAGCTTAGATTTAAATTTTTTATGTACATTCTGTAATAAGTTGAGGAAGTTGCACAATAACTCTAATTTGTAGTAATTTTTTGTATCATGAATGTCAAAATGAGTGTTAAATTTTGCTAAATGCTTTTCTGCATCATGCAATTCTCTCTCTCTCTCTTTCTCTCTCTTCCTCTTTGGTCTAATGCTGTGATGGATTATATCAATTGTATTTTAATGAACCAGTCAAATTTGGAATATATCCCACTGTGTCATGGCATATAATTCTTTTATATATTTTTACAACAATATTTCATTGAGAATTTTTCATCTATGGTTATGAAAGATGTTGATCTATAGCTTTCTTATTTAGTCTTTTTTTTTTTTCTTTCTCCAAGAGTATGGTGAATTGATACAATTTCTTCCTTAGATGTTTGATAAGACTTTGCCTGTTAAACTGTGTTGGGACTAGTACTCATTCTTTTGGAAGGTTATTAATAATTGATTCTATTTATTTCATAAACACAGTCCTTTTCAAATTATCTGTTTCTTCTTATGTGAACTTTTGCGTATTTTCTCACTCCTTTTTGATAAATTACTTTCTTTGGTATGAATTCAGTGTTCTCCAAAATTCATATAGTTACTTCAGTCTTTTGATTAGAGTCAACATAGTATACATTTCTTCATATGTTTAATTTTAACATATATGTATCATTATAAATAAAGTGGAACACCTGAAGAAAAAACGTTAGTTCTTGATCCACTCTTACTGTCTCATTTTAATTGGTGTATTTTAACACTGATTTTTAAAGTAATTATTGTTGAATTAATATCTAACATTTGTTACTGCATTGGCCTTTCATGTTATTTGTTCCTATTTTGTCTTCTAATTTTTTTCTCCCTTTTGTGGTTTTATTTTATATGATTGCATATTCTTTTCTTTCTTAGCGTATCAGTTACTTATTTATTCTCACTTAGCAATGAATCATTTCAAAATTTTCTTTACAACTGAGGTGTATTTTATTAATGTACAATTTATGACATACATGTAAAAGGAACACATTATGAACAAAAGTAATGCCTCATATTAAGTATTTATTAATTTGTGTAAAATTCATATGAACATCATAGCATTTGATACTTCCATGCTAAACATTTCTAGGATAGAACTTTTTATAAAATTACACATTTTATGAAACTATACTATACAAAATAAAAGTAAAATTGCTAGAAGTCAATTTTAAAAAAACATTGAATTATTATGCATATCTGTATCATTTCTAACACATTCCTACTATTAGTATAAATATTGTTCAAAGATGATTGAGCTCTTTTTAACTTGAGAATGTTTACTCATTCAAGTTTCTAATCTTTGATAACTAGAATCCCTTGAATACTCAGGAATTAGGGTGGATTCTCACTGCTATCAATTTAAATAAACTGGAATTACCTTTCCCAGAAAATTCACACTTTTATGTTTCTAATTACGGTTAGTTATAGAGACTTTTGGGATTTTTTTGTTTGTTTTGTTTTGTTTTGTTTCTGTATAAGAAATTAGGACATAAAGAAAGAGGTGGGAATAATTTTTTCATAGGATATCTGTGGTGCAGGGTTCAAGGCCCTACCAGTATTCACATATATGTCACTTTTCTGCTAGCTCACTTTTTTGGTGCAGGATAGTCAGGACTGCAGGTCTTCCATCTCTAGACAAGCTCTTTCTTCAAATGTACTCCTCATTAGGTGCATATTTAACTCAGATTCAAATGGAACTAACTTTCATACATATCACCTTCATCATCAGTGTTTAGTGTCTGGAGGTGGTGAGACACTGACATCTCAATCTAATATAGTAGATTTCAATTCACATTAATTGGTTACAGTTTCTCCTAGCTTCCCCACTATATGTCCATTTTATCTATCCAGACCACTTTACCTTGCCATTAAATTTTATGTCATCATCTAGTGAATATACTTCTCTGATCAAACCTGACTGAAAGAAGATTAAGATTTGGGCTATATTTTCTGCCTCAGTTTTACCCTGGCTATACCTGTATGTTGGCATTTATCAAATTGTTTTGCACTTTCTTTTTTCTCTCTCTCACTATGTTGAGGATAATGTGAGACAGGGATTTTATTTATCTATCATTTTATTACAATAGAACAGTTCAGTGTATTGTGCATTAAAGATTCTGGATATATGAATATCAAACTCATTGAGTCCCTTTGCACATTTATGTTTACTTAAACATTTCCTAGAATTTATTTTTTAAAGTAAAGTAATTTCAGGAAGTCTAGTGCAATTATCATTTTTATCCTCAAGGGCTCATGTTTGTAATAGTAGTAAGGTGAGCAGGTGTTTAATTATAAGGAAGCTCTTAGGTCAACAGCTGATGTATTTAATAAAGACTATTTT
The DNA here is from genome assembly GCA_004363575.1 of Solenodon paradoxus. Taxonomy (NCBI): domain Eukaryota; kingdom Metazoa; phylum Chordata; class Mammalia; order Eulipotyphla; family Solenodontidae; genus Solenodon; species Solenodon paradoxus. The sequence continues at coordinate 160,247 of RJWH01000318.1, read as the reverse complement.
CACTGCAAACCATCTGTGAATCCTAGCTTTCATCATTCAAGAACTGTAGCATTGTTCTTGATTACATTTGGGGATTAATGGTATAATAGGCTATATCATCCTATAAACCTTTATCTATTAAAATTCTTGCTTTTATGTTTATGACCAAAGACTTGGTTGTCAAAGTCTGTTCTCTCCTAAATCCACATGTTGGGCCAGGTGATATTATTCTGTTATTTTGGACAAGGCACACTACTCCAGGTATATGAGGAATAATATCCATGTTATAGTGGATAAAACTGCTATATAAAAATAAACCCCATGCTTTGTCTTACTACATAACATATATATTCTCAGTATTATTCATTATTATTTTCAGATTTATTTTAAGAAAATAGAAAGTCAAAATTCAGTAATTTATAAGGACCTATGCATCATAATAGACAAATTTCATGCAGATATATACATGTATAATTTTAAAAGTTCATTGCTCATTTGAAATTATGAATTTTTCATATCTGTTACTATATCTGACTAAATTAAGAAATAATTTCTGACTAGTTTTAAAAATTGCTGGTCTTCTATTATTGACACTGTATTATCACTATATTAAATTTCTATAACTCAGCATTTGTAGGTATAATTCATAAAATACTATTTACAAGAACTTATTATCTCTCGATCTGCTTTTCCATGAAAACAACAACTTCTTTGCAAAGTAGATTGTGGAATTTCTTTTAAATTTAATAGTTGTTTTTTAAACATTATAAGGTAAAAAAAGGAAAACATCCCCAAAGGAAAAATGTGCAGCTTTTTAAATAATCATATACAGGAATATCATATTGCTTCTAATTTTAATATGTGTTAAATATATCAAGTTTAAATGGATATTGGTGATTATATCCTGCATATGTGTATCTATATATCATACTATAGATATACATTTAATTAACTGCACTTTGTCAACCCAAGAGAATCCTGCACTATTGCTAGCACATTGATACTATGACTTAGAATAGTGCCAAATTGTTTTAGAGACTTCAGCAAATCCCATGAAAATGCCTTTCATTATTACTATCATGAGCAATGCATTGTCAAATGTGTGAGGAAAATTATGGTGGCAAAAATTATAGCATAAATTTTAGAAACCAATGTAATTATTTAAAAATATTAGTAGATATATGACTTTCAATTATATGTGTGCTCACTTATATTGATAATATAATATTAATTTTTAAATAATCTCTATTGTTGTCCCTTATGACATATTTAGGGTAATCTGATTTAAAAGTGACCAGGTGATATCATATCATAGAGAGGAGATTTCCCAGTGGGGGTAAGGGGGATTTTAAACCAATACAAAACAAAACAAAAAACAACCCAAAACAAAAAGTCTTTAAGTAGGAAATTTTCATGATCACAGTATTTGTATATAAAACCTGCAATCACTTCTCTACATTTCCTTCATCCTTACCATTGCTAAACATCACTCTGAGAATCTACATTTCCCTCTCATCTGTGAGCCAGCATTTATGTGCATCATGATTATAACTCTACCTAATTGGTTTATTTTAATTATAATCAATACACTAAGGAGAAGTTTGAGACAGATGATATGATTTATTACCAATTCTAAAAGCATTTGTCTTGCTTTTTGCAGTCGTGCTATCTCTGGAATGTCCCTGCCTGTTTGGCAGAAACCTGTCAGAGTGTTATGATTGCTGTCTGTAGGGCCATTCTCTGACAGTTTTTCTCCATTCCTGGTAAATGTATACCTGCAGTATAATCACACCTACACGGTCTGCTTCAGCATTCATCTATTACTTCATCAAGTATGAGACCATGTAGCATAAACGTATTATATCCATACATATGTATGTGTATATTTATGAATCAAATATAACATATATCGAAGACAAGAAGTCTATGTGATCGTCTCTTTTTAAATACCATGCCACACGAGGCTCCCCCTCTGTGGGGAGAAAACACTTCTCTTATTATGTTAAGGATACTTGAGTGGTTCTTAAAAATTGATATAGTGGGAAATTATTTCTGATGCATGAGCATATTCTCTCCAAGAGTAATATTTAGGAATCATTGATTCTGAAATTATAAGCTTTATGGTGGAGTGGGAATTTCTTATATTAAGTTATTAACAAAGAATAGCTCTCTTCTGATGTTCTAATAACATATATGCATATTTTAAAGCTCTGCAATAGGAAAATGACCCCATTTTATTGATAAATATTTTATTATTTTCTGAGGATTTATTCAATTCTGTGCCAAGTTACCTTATTCCCAGAGGGTATAAATGAGATCCTCAAATCATTTACTATCATTTCTTTCAATAAAAATCATACTCATTTTGTTTTTAATTTTATGTTGACAAAATTGTATGTCTTTTGGTGATACAGCATTCTTATTGAAATAGATATCATAATCTAAAAAGTATAATTCATTGAATAAATGTTAAATAATTAACTTTCTCGTGTTATTGGTGAGCTCTTAAAGAATATGGCTTAATTAGAAATGTGCAACTTGTCACACTAATTTACTAGCATAACTACAACTCTGAGAAGAGAGAGAATTAATGCCATTAAGGTTGTGAAACAGAAAGATTCTTATAGGTGATAAGGGCTGAAAAATGTCCAGAAAAAAGGCACTCATGGCTGGCTGACTGCATGTGCATTAAAATGAGAGACAGAGGTTGTCATATAGGATATATTTTAAAAAGAAAAAAAAAAGCAAATTAGCTTAAGAGATTAAAGGCAACTTTGTTAAGCAACTGATTGACTATGGAAAGTTAAATACTGTAAATATTTTATCATGGAACTAAAGGTATAAAAACAGTCAAAATTATTTTACTAAGGGAAATAGTTTCTTCGTATCATAATTTCTTCATCTATATAAGTGACTTCTATTTTTATTGATTTTAGACTGTCAGAAGTGGAAGGAAACTTTACAGTACTCTTCATTTAATAGGAGAGGAAACTGAAGAATCAAAGTGACAACCTCTAAAACCACTAGATGGAAGGCGGGCTTTGATTAGAAAGACGTTTTCCACAATCCATCTACGTTGAACATCCCTAATGCATTCTCCTTTTTAAAATTGACTTTTCCCTTAAATCATATGCATTGTTTTAACATTCTGTGTGTATGTATATATATTTATATATATGTGTGTGTGTGTGTGTGTGTGTGTGTGTGTTTGTATGTATATGCATTCTGGAACTTCTAATTGTACGCCTTGTGTGCATCTCTCTGTATTAAAAACACTATATACTATATATATTTGAAACAAACTGTCTTATTTATATTTATGATATGAAAAAGCTCACAGGTACATACACTCATGACTCATGGCAGCCTGGAGACAGAGCAGAGCAAAGGTCACTTGACAGTAGGTCTGGACCCAAATCCTTGGGCACAGGAAGAGGACCCTGTGTACCCCTCCCCTGTGATCCCTTGGAGTGTGTGGTTTCAGTGGGTTGTCAAGGTTCAATGTGAATGTCACTGGGAGGTCACCTCAGACCAAGACTCCCAGTCCCTACAGAGCCAACACTGGCCAGTAGAGGGTCCTTTAGCTCTCTGCCTGGGAGAAAGCACAGTATATAATTTTTGAAGAAAGTAATTTAGTATGTATGAAGGGTCAGTAATATGGTTAACTTTCCAGTACAATATAAAATAACTATAGTTCTATGTAGTCACAGTGCTAATGTATCTTAATACTAGGAATATTTGAATTACAGTCACTTGAATATATAGCAAAATTAATATACCAAAACCTATTTTCCTATCCATTCTCTTTAAATAGAACATATACTTTATACATTAATCAGAATAGACATATCAAGAATTGTTTTCTGTAATTCATACTGCAAGATCGATTATATTATAGATTACATTAAATGCTTTCCAAAGTACATACCATCCCTACTTGATATCCTCTAAGAGAGAAGTTATACCGTCCTTAGAGAAATGGCCATGGCCTTTCTCCTTCATTCTTATAACAAATGTAAGCTAATCTCCAGAGAGGGGAAAGAAGGAGAAAGAGGAAGAGAGAGAAAGAAGAGGAGAAAAATAATGTTGTGTTATATTGCCATTACCTTCGTTTTCCATATTAACATAATCTCTATTTTGAAGGATTGGTCTATCCCACTCATGTGTTTTAGGATTATATACTAATTAGTTTAAATCAATTATTGTACTCTCATTCAGGCTCCCATTTTGACTTCCATGAGTACTAGAACTCTGCCTTTGAGACCCTGAGAGAAAATGTTTCCTCCTCATAACAGGAAGAGTATACAAAGAAACAAATATTTTTCCCTCCACTAGGTATGGTAGTATGTGCTCTGGATTGTGGAGCAAAATCTTGACCATGAGAGAACTATCCATGAGCAATTATTCTGTGTAAAAAGACAGATAGCAGTATATCCCAAATGTGAACAAGCAATTTGAGATATAAAGGCTCTAAGAGGCTTGGTCTATTCGCAAAGTAGAAAAATAATGGAAAAATTAATGACATAACAATGAATTATGAATTTAAATTCATAAAAATAAATATTGGGAATGAAAAAATGAATTTTAAGAGATGTTTGGATAGTTTAATACAGATTAAATATAGTAGACTATAGGATGAGTGAACTAAAAGATATTTTAATAGAAAACACAGACATTGAAATGTATAAAAAAAATGAAAAGAACTTAATAAGATGTCAGCCAAAATTTTAAAAGCTAACATAAAATCTGAGGCCCAAATGAAGTGAGCAAATATAATGAAGCATAAAAAATGTGAAAAATATATGGTCAAGAATTTTCTAAAAGTTGAAGAAACATACCAAACTCACAACTTCAAGGTAAGGTCAGTAAACTCCAAGAGGCATATTTAGAATAACATCTAAGCATATCACTGTAAAATTGCCAAACATCAAAGATGAAAATAAAATATAAAAAGCAAAAAAGATACTGTTTGTTGTGTACTTAATGCATCACAAACAGATGTTGATTACAATAATGCACATCTTAAACCTTAATAATGTTATTACACAATGCTTCTTCAATTAAAAATAAATAAAAAATAAAATAACCAAAGGGAATAAAAAGCTACACTATCTGCAAAGCTGCAAAAGTAAACTCTTGACTGAATTTATAACAAGCCTAAAAACAAGAGGATATAACTTGCTTTGTGTGCTGAAAGGAAATTTCTGCTAGCTTGAGTACATCACAAACATATCCTTAAAAAATGAAGTTAGAATTATTTCAGACAAAAAAAAAGTAAAAGCATGTATGTCAAGCTTATTAAGTAATATTACTCTCACTTTCCCCACCCTTCTTATGCAGATATCTGCAGAAATGAAGTAACCAGTACCTCAGAACTCTAAACCAGACCTAGGTCAAACCTGCAAATTATCTACCATACGCAGGGCAAAGAAAGACTTGACAGGTTTTCTACTACTAGGATTCTGCGATTCTTAGCATGCAAATTCAAGTTTCAAAACCTCAGGAAATGCTATGAACTAACTTAGTAACTACTTTTGTGAAAGACAGGTTACCTCTTGAAAATGAACTCTGCTAGTCTTTTATTTTCTTGAGGATTGGGATCATAACATATTTACTGTTTTGTTCTAGAATCTCTCAAGTATTGGTCATTTTTAGCTGTCTCTAAACATTAGTGGGAATACCTAGTAAGTGAGGAAAAAGACAAATATCCTTGACTAACTTTAGAGACTAAGACAACAATGGAACCTATTATTAAATTAACCAAGAAGACCGAAATCTCCTATATGATGTAGAAACAGAAAATTCTTGGGAAAAAAAAGATGAAGGCTGCAGTTGTTTTTTTTTTTTGGCAAACAAATCCACATTCATATGAGTAGGAGGTCTATAAGTATACATCATGTGTTAACTACAACAGATTCCTTTAGCTTGCTTACAAATCTATTAATGCTTGCTGTAGAAAATTTAGGCAATACAAAAAGTAATGAAAAAGAAAAAAATCTACTAAAATACCATCCCTAAGAAAAACTCCTACCAACATTTGTATAAGCATTCTGCTAGATAAGTCTTTATAGGTATGTACATATTTATACTTCCTGCTACATCTATTTTTCAGTTTTTTGTTGAATGGTTTTATTTCTTTATCTCTTATGTAGAAAGGGGATATATCACCTTTTAGCTTATCAGAAGTCACTTTCATTCTTTAAATTTTTTTCTATTACTCTGCATAATTTCTATGATTACTTTTTAAATCATTACTATGACATGAGGCAGTTGGAAAACTAAATGTGCTACAATTATCAAAACTCAGCCTAAGAAGAAATGTATTTGAGTAAAAGTGACCATGCAGATGAGAAAAGGAAAATAATACATCTAATTTTGCATCTCATATTTATTACACATTTCTGAGATGTCTGCTAAGACATACATAATTATAACAAACAAAAGTCACTGAAAAGACTTGTAGTCGTTATCAGAATAACTTTATAGTTTTGTTGCTGGTCCATAGATCCTAGGTGGATTTCATAACTGCTTTGGAAGATAAGTGGTAAAACAAAAATAAGTTAGGTATACAATATGGAGGTGACAGAGACAGCAAAAGTGACTTGGTAGTTTCTTTGTAGGTCTTCATATAAATCAAATATATCTAAAAGTTTTGATAAACTATTGCTGAGACACTTTACAAAGGATTTTATTATTATTTAGGCATACTCATATTCATGCCTTCAAGCCTTACTTTTATTATAAACACTCATATATACTGACTTTTCTTTTTTACTGTATGGATTTTTAAGAAAGTAAAAAAATAAACAAATGAATAAAATTTTAATTATATCAAAAATTTAGAAGAATACAAAAAATTTTAATGCTGAAATTATTTCCAGGAAATACTTTCAAATAACTGTAATTCACTAGTTAGTAATTCTTCATGTAAGAAATAGTGGAGTTGACTGCATAGTTTTTCATTGATTTGGCATTTAAGAGTATTTAAGGCCAGGAATAAGATAGTATTTGCATCAACTTCCCTTTCTCCATTATATACTCTTGGCTCCTTGTCATAAATTAACTAACAAGTATCTGTGAGCTTATTTCTGAGGATTCAGTTATGTTCTCCTGATCTGTGGTTATGTTTTTATGCCAGTACCATAATGATCACTATCACTTTGTGGCACAATTTGAAATCTAGAAATGTGACACCTCCACTTTTGTTTTATTTTTTTTCAAAATGCCTTGGCTATTCAGGGTCTTTTGTGATTCCATACATATTATAAAAACAATTCTTCTATTTCCTTGAAAAATGTTAATGTAATTTTGCTAGAGATTGTGTTGCATCTGTATATTGCTTTAGGTAAGATGACTATTTCTGTTAATTCTCCCTATTAGCCTAAAATACCTTTTCATCTCTTCTATTTCTTTTAAAAATGTGCTGCATTTTTCATTGTACATTTTTCACCTCCTTTAAACAAATAATTTTTTAAGTAGCACTTATTATATCAGGACTTATGATAGATCCTGGGGGTATAACATTATTATTATTATTAAACTCCTTACATTTCAAAGATACATTGGTCTTGAGTATACATATTTGTCATCGATAGCAACAATGATGCTGTGTAAGAAAACAACCTTTTATGGCATACTAACAAATGTATTTATTTTTTGTTCAATACCTTATGTATCAGCAGTTGGATTAGGGTTAGCTCATCTCAATTAATACGTCTCATTTTTTGTACTTATTGGCAGGTGACCTAAGTAATGGTTGTACTAAGACAACTTTAGGTAAGACCTGTCTCTGAATCATGTGATCTCTCATCTTCCAGCAGACTAACTTGGGCTGGTTATAACAGCATAAGCAGATACCTGAAGGAAAACTATGCCAACTAATTCTTCATGGTGAAGGTAAAAGAGAGAGACTAAAAGAGGAAATGTGAAAGGCCTTTTGAGATTAAGGCTTAGAAATATCAGACTTTCACAGCAGCCTCATTCTGTTAGCCAAAGTATTCAAAGTCTAGTATTCAAAGGATGGACACATAGGATACACTTTGGAGAAAAAAATAAAGTGCTGTACGATCAAGTATAAAGAGCATGGATACAGGGCAGGGTTTCAGCTGGAGAGAAATATTTACCATCCATCTCCCACAATAGAAGACTAACATAAAGGGACACATAATGCAGTATAAATGCTTCATTTTTTTTCTCCAATTTCTGTCTCAAACTTCATTTTTCTTTGTACAATTTTTTTATGCCTCTCAATGGTATTTTAAACTGTTAATTACGATCTCTCTTTTATCTTTCTTCACTCCTTCTCTGTTGCCAACTCACAGAAAACATGTCTTACTTCTCCCAAAACAATCTACGAGCAACTTTTCTCCTTAGGCTCTCAGGTTATACCTTTTTCCTTTACTATCAAATTCTAACAAACTTTTCTTGAGTAACTACTATGTTTCTGATAGTCTAGGTATAATTTTTCAAATTTTTTTCTGCTTCTAAATGACAAGTTCTCTCCCCAACTCATGCAGTTTGACTTCAGTCCCTACCACTCTACTGACAAAATTGTCTCTTTAATTGTATTTTTATATACCAGTCCCCAGCTTTTGAACTTATTGACTGGCATCTCCATTTTTTTTAAAATGTATCTTTTGATTTTTCACTGCCTCTTCTTATTCCATGAGCATTAATTTATAATCTATTCACTGATTTATTTTATTTTAAAAGTAAAAAGATGCAATGAAAAATGTTGGAAAAAAACAATTGCAGAAAATATAAATGTTAGATAAGTTAGCTCACAATGTACTGTTTGTGAAATTTATTAATTGACTTTGTTTATTCAAACTTTTGTATACTTAGTATGCATCAAGTATCTTAAGGATAAAAAATATTTTTAAACTATGTGTTAAAGATTATTAAATTAAAAATATTTATAAAGTACATTTTCCCCCAAATAATAAAAATCACATTTCTGTTCCATAGATTCATTTTTACCTTGGAGTATATATTTTCTCTGCTTGGCTTAGGAGTTAATTATCCTGACAAGATATATCTGGCTATTTCATTATATTCAGTATGTCTTACTTGTACTTCACACATAATTAACACACCTATTATATCCAGCAGGATTAAGAATATGAAAGGACAGAAAAAGGAATTTAAAACTTTGATATTAATGTTTTAACATCAATGTATTACTTCATTATTCAACCCAAACTTGATTCTCCATATATTTATACATACATTATATGTATACATTCATTTTTAAAATAATAAAATATATATACATATGAACTGCAAACTGTTATTTTATATTCCCACTTTAAACACAGTAAAATCTTCAACATTAAGAAGTTGATAAATTGGACTGGGGATTCCTTAAACAACATGATTTAGTGACATGTATGTTCTGCAAAGATTTTCTAAAACAAAAATATTATTTAAATCCATGGTGTCTAAATATCCTTCCTCAAGGATTAGCACACATAACATTTTTGAAGGAGATCTGACAAATTCAATGATTAACAAAATTAATAGCCTGTTTTCTTTTCTCCTTTTTCTCTCATGAAGACTGCCCACCTAGAATCAACCTTATCACTGGTATATAACCAGGCCCTGAGTATTAAATGCAAAGACCAAGCTGATGTGTCCTGGAGCCACCCAGGATATCCATCAATGATAACAAAGCAACAACCATGTCCTGTGCTTCTGCCCCTTGTCTTTCCAAATCCCTTTCTATATTGATGAAGGTAAACACCTTTCCTTGCCACTTTAAAAAGCCCTCACCCCATCGGAGAGATGAGATGGTTATTTTAGATGTAAGTCCACCATTCTCCTTACGAGATCTATCTTTGAATAGAAAGCTTTTTCCTATCAATATCTGTATTCCTTCACTGTTGCACTAATTGGTGACAAGCTAATAATTCTCGGTGTTATATTTTTCAGTCTTAATTTCTTACATTTTGATTTGTTATAGTTATGTTAACTTGGTCTTCATAAAGATTTTTGCATGTCGAAATGACAAAATTGATGAAAAATGTAAAATTTTGTAAAGAAAAATTAACCACTAATTTTGAGCTGACATTTTCATATTTATGACCAGTAATTGTTGCATTAGATAATTTATTAGAAAGACATTTTCAAATAGTGATGAAGATCAATTTAAAAAAACAAAACATAGTTTTATATTTTTGTGCAATTCTCACAGTGGAAGAAAAATGGTACTTGTATAAACTTCAAGTAATTAAAGATGCTCACAACTAGGTATATTATTCACAAAGCTTTCATTATATCTGAGTCGCCATTATTGATTGCAAATGTTAATTCTAGGATTTCCTAGGGTTTGAGTTTGAGGGGGAAAAAAAAGTAGAGACCATTTTCCTGAATCTATAATATATTTTGATTAACATTTGAAGATAGAAAAAATAATTAATTTTGAATAACGGAAGAAAGATATTTTGTAAACAAGTGAATTTTTAAATTGTATCCCAGATGCTAAACTATACATAAAGGAAATTAAAAAATGAGTAAATGAGAAAGATGCTTGTTTACACAAAAATATCAGATTCTGCAAAAAAAATGATCGTATAGCAGTTTTCATTGAATGTTCAATGACTGAACAAATGAAGAGTCAATGAAATTTAGAGACATTTGAAAATAGATTCTGATATTAAATAGATAAGGCTATTCTTCATTAAACATTGTACTTCAAAACTGAAAAAAAGCATGATTTTGGAGTTGAATTCATTTAGGTTTGAAAGTTTCCAAATTAAAACTAATAATAATAATGATGATGATGATAATTTTATTTTATGCTGCTGATTCTCAGGTAAACTACATTCCAAAGAACTTTTCCTTCATTTTGTATCTGCTTCCAGTTTTTTCTGAGTCCTCCTCCATCCCAATATGTTGTAACTAGTTTTATTGAGTTGCAGTTTTTCCTGCTTTATTCCATTTTGGTTAAAATAATATGGCTAATTTGAAGGATAATCTTGATCTCTCATTGTTTAACTTGCCTTCATTTCAATAAGATTCCCCCACCTCCCTACTTAAATTTGGGCATGCTTGAAGTCCTCACTGTATAAATTAAAATTTCTGTCTGAGGCAGAGTTGTTACTTATCAGTGTGAATTCTCAGATCAGCAGAACCAATATCTATTATCTGGAATATGGTTAGAAATGCATAATATCTGGCCCTATCAAAGACCTTTACTAAATGGAAATCTTCATATTAAAGGGTCTCCATGTAATTTACTTGGATATTATAGTTTCAGAAGTATTTAATTATGAGTTTGTTAGTTTAAAACAAACACAATTTTAATAGTTTTTGCTAGGTAAACAAAATCACCCTATGTTATTATATTTATGTTAAGTATTTAATTAAAACGAAATGTATTTTCTACATATAAAGCAGTCTATGATTAATAGAGGTTTTTTCTAGGGAGTCTTAAATGCTCTTTGGGTTTTAAAGACAAAAATAGAGAATATATGAAATTCCTGTTCTAAGTTAAAAGCTGCTTTGGACAGTTTTTTTAAAAGTTGTTTTTGTTGAGTTTTACATTCATTCATTCATTAGCTCATTCATTTAATCAGCATTTTAGTCAATAGTTATAAACTTTACTATGTGTTTAAGCTTTGTGCTCTTGATATATTTTGTCTAATGGAGGTGTAAAATTAGTTCATAAACATTTTCTTCTGAGCTATTGTCAAGTAAATTCTTGAGTATATAACAAATATAATTATAGTATCAATATAACAACAAAAACCCTTAGCTCACTATGATAAAAAAAATGGATTTTCCTCATCTTATGGTTCACTTGAACTAAGCATATATGTTTTTAATTCATAAATTAATAGTTCCTAATGATGCTCCAATTTGATAGTGTGTGAAAAAGTAATAGATATAATAGAAAAAATTAAAAGTGAAATCACTGAAAAAGTAATGCCCTCTCTAAAAGTATCTGAAAGGAAATAGTCACTTTATTTTGTTTGTATGCTAAGTGGACAATAAGTTTTTTATAAATGCCAATAACAATGGAATAAGTAGAGATAAATTTTCAGGTAAAGATATATTTATATCCTACTATAGAGTATACAACTTATTTGCTTTACATTGCATTTTTGTAGCTGAGTGTGTGCATGTGTAAGAGAGACATTGAGAGTATGAGATGAGAGTGAGAATGAGAGAGTTTTTAGAAGTAAAAATATAGATGAAATTTAACTCATTTAAAGTGAACAAACTTTGAGATAAATAATACTATCAGCTGTCAACTCTGCTTTAGATGAGGAAGCTGAGGTTCAGAAAGATTAATTATCATAAATGTAGGGATGGTGCTCAAAACAGATCAAATCCAAACTCTCAGAATTAGTTTTCCTTAAACACTTCCCCTTAGGATATGCAGAATATTTGGAGCCAAAAACAGTGGCACCCTTTCTGCTACACCTACCATAAGTCAAAGGAGAAATTCCTGTCTCACATAATCCCTCTGTCTGTCTCTTAGTCAAAGAGCATCACCACTTGCTAAACCTTTACTCTTGCCTTAATGGAAGAAAAGGTCATTGTTCCCCATATCACTTAGAAGACTACGGTCTGGAAAGATCTTAATCCAGACATAAATTCATCTGTGAGCATGACTATAAAAAACAATTCATCTTTGTTCTTTATGTGAAGACACCTTTCCTCATTTCTTGATGCCTCAGGTCCTTTCCCATGCCTCAGCATTGAATATACATCTTTGATCTGTCCCATTTGCCTTAGAATTTACACTCATGCAAATTCTCCAATTTTTAATTCATTAATTTTTTTGTCCTAATAAGCCTCTCTGGTGTTAATTTCTTTGTTCATCCAATCCTTGAAAATTCAGAGGGCTAGGATAATTTTCTGGGTTTTTTAACAACAGTAAATGTCAACATTACTATTATTAGATTCCACAGCTTCCTCCTACAGGGAATGATGGACTGCATTACTTCTTCTCAGATGAAGTACAAACTCCTCATTTTTTAGACTGAAGGACACCAAGTTACACACAGATGGCTCTATGATTAACATTAAATTGGATCTTAATTGGAAAGTAAAACAAAAAATCTCTGAAATCCATGTAAAAAATCATTTAATATCATTCACATTGCTTTCTGACAGCAGTTAACAAATTAATTATATTTATATAAACAAAACAATGAAGCAGAAAGTAGCTCTTCAGATTTAAAAAAACAAACAGCTTTTTAAATATATTACCCAAGCAGAATCTTCAATGAGATGATCTTGAATACCCCTACATCAGCAAGTTAAAAGATTTGCTTTAATGTGCTACTATCACACTTAACCTTTGTACTCATTCCCTTCATTTATGTAAAGCTAGGAAGAAATCTAAAATTAAAAGAAACAAAATACTGAGGACATCATCTGAATATTAAAAAATGCATCTAAGAAAAACAGAGTCACGCAGAGTAGGAAAATGGACACGGCTTTTATTTAGAAATGTATATATAAGATCCTACAAGTAGTAGTAAATAAAGGGGGAAGGATAGAACAAGCATTCTAAAAAGAGTGGATAAATGATCATTATAGCTTGCTAACTTAATAGTCATTCAGAGGCTTCCAAGAATAACAAAATAAATGTGATTGGAATATGGCTTACCAAAGTCTAATATTCTTTTGATGTGGTCACTTGTTTGACTGAGAAGGATTTCTGGGAGTTGTGAGAGCATGGTGAATTGGATTATTGAGAGGAATTTAACCAAACACAAAGGGAGAGTATAATTGTGTCTTTATGAGTTCCCCTCTGCACAAGTCCCACGTAATATATTCACCACAGCTGAGTGAGCTCACTCGAGAGCCATTTATGATGTGTAATGCACTGTGTCCTTTGTTGGAACGCTGCATGACAGGTTAATTGAATAGTGGCAGGGCAAGCGATCAGGGTCACACAAGATGACTAGTGTATATGATGACTAAGGACAGTACTTCATTACTAAAAGCTTTTATACATGAGTATGATTTCAAGCAGTCCTTTTAGAAAAATATTCATCCATCTCTTCTAAAGCATCCAGAGATTTATTAGGTAAAATTTTCAAAAGTGAATCAGTAAACTATATCAGGTAATAAATAACTCTGAAAAAATAATATGCTTAATTATTAAATTTCATTATTTCAAAATCATGTGGCCCTCTGTGTTATTCTAATTTAGTTTTCTGTGATCAGTTGTATCAAAGCTAAAAGGTTAACCCAGATATGTGTTCCTTACTTAAAGAAAAATTGCTTTATCTTCATTTATATGTTTGGCTCATATAGACATGTATGAATAGGTTAATATACATACCCTGGAGTATATATTTTGGAGTTGTGAGAAAAATAACTAAACTAGAAATACTGTGAGCAACATTAGTAAAATACAGTAAAGGGACTACTAAAACAGATTACCCTAAATCTTTCAGAATTGATTTCCTGTAGATGTCCCATTCTGAAGATTATTTTAAACTGAGCACTATCTTGGAGGCAAAGGAGAAGTTCCTGTCTTACTCCTAATTCTTTAGCCCTTCTCTAATGAGTGAGGCCATCACCAAAATCTAAGATCTACCTTCCAAGAAATGATTCATTGTCCGCTTAGCCACTAGAAGAATGTAGAAAGGAAAATTTAATCTATCTAAACTTCCAGAGTAAAAATGAGTCATTCTTCCTTACCATGTGAAGACTCTCTTCTTTCACCCTGACTCACAACACCCTGTTTCTCTTGCTTCAGCACAGGATATGTCTTTGATATGCTGTGTTACCTCAGAAATTACTGTCATGCAAATTCTACAAACATTATTAAATGTGGGCTTTGTTTTCTTACTAACCAAGTCTAATCTTAATTTCTTTATGCATTCTTTGAAGAACTTCAGAGGAACAAGAGATTTTTTTCATTGGCTCCCACAACATTAACTATCAATACACTCTTGTCTAATGTTGTTTAAAAATTCTTATTTCCTACCAGGCAAAATTATAAAATAAAATCCCCAAATCATATCTGTGACATTTGTATATTGATATTTTTCATTTAACAATACAAATTTACAATGCCAACTTTACAATACAATGCCAATTTTAATGTCATTTTTTTTAGTTCAGATAGATTTCTTTCATCTTGAAATTTATTTTACTTTTTGGAATGATAGAGTAAGGACATCAAAAAAGGAGTAAGAATCTTGTCAAGACTAGTCAATATCAACTTTTTTTGAACACTTTCTGAACAATTTTTTTTTTAATTACCCAAAGGACTACTATAATCTGAAGAGTATTTTCTCAAGGAAAATAACTGTATCTTAGAAGTACAGTGAGTTTTTTAGCATCATACTATTTTCTTTCCCCAACCTATTCTCCCTAGCTCCAGGGTAAACTTGAAAACCATCAATCATATAACCAAGTAAGCTTTGAAAATCAGTAGCCTAGCAGTGATGAGAGGATGCAGAATGGGTTTGAAGCTCCTCATAAAGCTCTATCAC
Source organism: Solenodon paradoxus (assembly GCA_004363575.1). Taxonomy (NCBI): domain Eukaryota; kingdom Metazoa; phylum Chordata; class Mammalia; order Eulipotyphla; family Solenodontidae; genus Solenodon; species Solenodon paradoxus. The sequence goes on along the minus strand of RJWH01000318.1, from coordinate 144,804 downwards.
CAGAGAATCTTAACTAGTTGACTTTTATATTAGCTCTCTAGAGAAGGCTAAGTCCCAGGATTTATCTTTATTTGATCTGATTCACAGCCCACTCAGTGAGAAAAGTCCTACCTCCAGAGTTTTGTTTAAAAAAATCAGCAGCAATGATTTACCATTTCAGCTACCTTAAGAGGCAATACCATGTGGACAAACAAGAAACAGGAGAAACTTCAATGGAGTATCTATGAAATGAGATATGCATATTGAGTGACTTTGAAAAACTATGGCATATTCTTGGGAGATTCTTGCATACAGAAATGTATGCCTACACAAGAAAAAACTCAGAAGGCACTTTCTCCTAGTATTGGCTGACCTTTAGCTTCTGTGCAATAAAAAGTGAGAGCAGTAAGGAAAAGTTGCAAATTACTATTGTACTAAGTTGTGTTCCAGCACACACACAAAATCTTTAGGATAAGATGGGAGCCATACTGGTTAAATGCATTTAAGTAAATCTCTCCTCAGTCTTGGCTGACCATTCATCAAACTGATTATAGACTTCAATGGTCAAAATGATAAAGAATGGAGACGTCATATAATTAGTTTACGAAAGTAATTAAATCAATGAGAAAAGACCCTGTGGAGAAAATGAGGAAATTTGATTTCTAAAGTAGCTACTTTAGATTAGTTAAATTTCTCCAAGACTTTAACAGAAATGACATATATTAGCAAATAAGAGAGTATACTGGTGCCAGGAAAAAAAAAAAAAGTTAATGGAAATTGCCCCTGAGGAAGCTCAAATGTAGTTTGCACCAGTCAAAGATTTAAATCAACTATTATAAGTGTTTTCAAAGAATGAAAGGAAACTATGTATAAACATTTTTAAAGAAAATTATGAGAATTATGTCATTACAAGTAGAAGGTATGAGCAAAACAAATGATAAAATATAAATAAATGTATATTTTGCACTTAAATTTGAATAATTAAAATTTTTTAATGGAAAGAAATACATTAAAAGATTTTAAAAACATATTTGAGTGGCCAAAAGAAAACTCAATAAATTAGAGATAAGCTAATCAAGTTAATCTATTCTAAGGAACAGAAAGAATAAAAAAAAAAGAAAAATGAACAGTCTCAGAGACCTGTGCTACAGCATCTAGCTACTAACAGATGCATAGTGGGAGTCTTAGAAGAAGAAGAGCAAAGGGTTGGAAATAATATTTGAAAAATAGTGGGCAAAAGCTTACCAAATTTGATGAAAAGTTTTCATCTATATATACAAGAAACCCAATTCTAAATATAATAAACTCTATAACTAAATGCATCACAGCCAAATTACAAAGTCAAATTGCAGAGAATGAATCTTGAAATAGTGAGGGATAAATGATTCATCACATACCAAGAATCCTCAATATGATTAAAAACTAACAATTATTATGGCTAGAAATCAGTGGAAGAACATATTCAAAGTGCTGAAAGAAAAAATATCAGTAAGTATTCTATAGTCCACAAACTATCTTCAAAAATGAAAAGAAATTAAGTTTTCTCAATGGCTATAATATTTTATTGCTAGCAAGCATGCCCTACAAGAAATATTAAAGTGATCTCTCAAGTTTACGAGTCTACATAGCAAATCAAATATAAACACACACACAAACACACACACATGCACACGCATATCAATAAAAGCTATAGTGGTAAATACAAAAGAATTTTTTTTCCTAAGAAAAGGTGCATGCAGGAATGAAGGTGAGCAGGCTGGCAGGCAGGTTGAGATAGGAGAAAGAAGCATTTTATTTAATTTAGATGTTCATTTTGATTGCTTACCCTGTGGAGGGGCCTGCCTACCACCTCCAGCAACTATAAAGAAAAGCCATGACACCTCCTGTAACCTGAGCTTGCATGCCAGCAGACAAAGAACTTCCCACACTTGAAACCCCTTTTCCTAATTTACATTCCTCTCTTCCCGCACTGCTCTAGCCTATATAAGCATGTTCTAACCAGAATTCAGGGCTCCGCTCTTTGGGGAAGAAATCCCAGCTGAGACCATGCGTGTAATAAAAATGCCTAAAATACTTCCAAAGAGTGCTCACTTGGTTTCTCCCAATATTGTTACACCCCCAGCCCCAAGTTGTGAATCTAGGTCCCTGAGATGTATGTGAACTATGTCAACCAAAGCAATGAACTTATCCACTAGGTCACCAGAGCAGTACAGAAAATAAATTCTTATTTATAGATTTGTCTTTACCTTTTCCTGTAAAAGACAAATGTATAAATAATTATTAAATCATTTAATATGTTTTTAAGGATAAAGATGTAATTGTATGACAACAAGAGCATAATGAAGGTAGAGAGAAAAAAAACATAAAATGGAACAGTTATTTTTACAAACTATTGAAATTCATTTGCTATTAATCCAAATTAGGTAACTTGATTATGATATTGTCTTATTCTCAAGCTTTCATAACAAAATACAACAGATTGAGTTGCTTAAACAATAAAATTTATTCCTAACTGTTCAGGAGTTTGGGAGGTTCAAGATTAAGGTATTGGCATATATATTTCATTATGAAGTTTTTTGCTTTACTGGGAAAGTCATTTTGTTGTGTGCTAAATTATTTCTTATATGTGCATACATAGGGAGACTAAGCTCTGGCATCTCTCTTTTTACAAAGACATTAATACTTTTATGGAGGACATATCCACATGATTTCATCTAAGTCAAATTAAAGACCTAATCTCCCAATAAAATCACATTGGGGACCGTGGCTTCACATATGAAATTTGAGAAATACATCCATTCAGTGAGTGGTAGGGATGTCACAGATTTTCACTGTAACCCTAAGTTATAGCAATAAAAATAATCATTCAAATGAATATCGAAAAAAATAAAAAGAAACTCAAAATGGTACATTAGATAATATTTAACACAAATGGAAGCAGTAATAGGAGAAAAGGAACAAGAAAAAAAGAATAATAATAGACATTTATGAAAAAAGGAAACTTATTTTATAACTAATAACATAAAACTTACATGGAGTAAACATTACAATTACAATCTAGAATTTAGAAAAATTCATTAAAAAAATGATCAAACTCTAACATGTTTATCAAAGAAACACTTTAGATTTGAAGCCTCAAAGAGTCTGAAAGTAAAAGGATGGAAAAATATACACCTATCGCATGAAAAGAGTATGTAAAGCAGAGACAGAGTGGTTACAATTATATGTAAAATAGAACTTAAGATAAATATTATTGTTAGATACAAGGAAGGTTATTTTATAATGATAAAAGTGATAATCCATCAGTAATATTTAGCGCATATAAACAAACACCTAACAGCAAAATTTCTTATTCAACACAATCCTTATTAACACACAAGCTTCCCTTTTTTTCTCCCAGAAATGCAATTTGACTCTAAAGTTTATATTTGTATGTGTGGGACCCAGAAAAGTCAACAATTTTAAAAAATAAACAAAAACATATTTGCAAGTTTCACATTCCTCAAGTGCAACAGTTACTACAAAGAAACAGTAATAAAGACCATATGATATTGACTTAAGAACAGATATTTAAATCAGAAAAGATTTAAGTCCAGAAAAATAGCAAGAGATTTATAATGAACTGATTTTTGACAAAAGTGCTGGAAAAATACAATTAGAAAGAATACTGTTTTTTCGAGAAATGATGCTGGTACTGTGTATCCAGCACACAATGAAATCTTGACTCCTACCTCATATGCCATATGCCAAAATTAACCTACAGTTCTGGTTCCAAAATGGCAATGGCTAAATCTTGAACTCATCCACTCCCCACAGTTACACAAAGCTACATCTATTAAACAACAGTGATCTTTGAAACAAATGGGGACCGGTAACTCCACAAAGAGAAGGGACACACACCTTCATAAATGATAGGGAAAACCCATCTATCTCAGTGTCACACAGTTCTATTCATATCTGTTTAAAAAGGTATGAGAATTATTGATGGATAATCTGCCTAAAGAGAAAGGACTTTCTCCACTTATGGGTGCCCCTAATCTGGGAAGTGACTTTTATTAATTGATCTCAGGCTGAGGTGGAGAGAATAGCCTCCTTATAAACCAAGATATTGCTTTTGCTTGGCAAGGGCACAGAAAGTTGACATTTCAAGAAGGACCTAGGATGAAATGGCTGCCTTCTCTGACAATGGAACACTTGCATGAACTGTTTTTGCACAGAGTTGCTGTTCTTCAGGACACCTGACAGAGTCAGGTTTGCAAGAGATAGCTGAGTGATTCCTATCAAAGAGCATTCCATTCTCCAGCTTTCTCAGAGATCTTTGGACCCCTCCATTGAAACAGCTATTTCCACCAGCCTGAGGCTACTGCCAAACTGGTTACTACTGGTTATCTGCTTAATACTTCCTAGAACTTACATTCCTAGATTCCATATCTTGTTTGCTGCCATTTTCCGAGACTGCTGCTCCTTTGAAGGACTGCAATATTTTCACGGAAAAAGTATAAAAAACATACAGCAGTAGTTTTATGCTACTGACTGAAGTTAGGAGAACTACAGAGGAACAAAAAGAGAACTACAAAAATGAAAAAAATGAGGAAGTTCAAACAGAATTCATGGAGCTAAGGGACACAAATACTTGAGCTAAAGAACACAATAGAGGGCTCAAAAGTGGAAGGAAAGTGGCCGCCAATCAATCAGTGAACTAGAAGCCAGGGCAGTGCAATGTACCCAAGGAGATCAGCAAAAGAAAGAAAAAAAATTTAATAATTAAAAAATAAAGACAGCATATAAGATTTATTGGATAACATCAAGAGGATTAATATTCACTTCATAGTGGTCACAGAAGTATAAGTGAGAGGAGTTCAGAAACTTTATTTGAAGACATAATAGCTGAGTATTTCCCTAACCTATAGGAAGGAAACAGACCTCCAGACTCAGGAAACTCAGAGATTTCCAAATAAAAAGTACACCCTGGTGGCCTAGCAGTCTAGTAAATGATAGGGAAAGACACCAGTTACCTTGGGGGACCAGGGGAACAACCAATGTGAAAAACTAAATAATAATAAATTCCTTCCTTCTCTCTCTTCCTTTCTGCCTGTCTACTAGTCTTCATTCTTGCCTGCATGTTTCCTTTAAAAAAAAAAAAAAAAAAAAAAAAAAAAAGATTTCCAAACAAAGAAACCCAGACATACACTAAAATGATTTCTATCATTACAAAGGCAAAAATTCAAGATAAAGAGACAACTACCAGTGAAGTTCTCAGCAGAAATTTTACAGGACAGATGGTGATGGGACCAAAACATGACACCCCAACTTTCTCAGAATTGTTCTTCTGTACACAGCCACTGCTGACATGAAGAGCCAAGGATGGTGGAGGACAGCCCAGAGACTCCCATTCTTCTAAAACTTTAGCTCTTCCTTTAATCAAAAAAGTCATCTGACACTCCCTGGGTCTTCAGGATTCTCCCAATCAAGAAAAGCTCCCTTGCCCCCAACCCCAATTCTCTAGAAGAATGTAGTAAGGGGAATTATTTATATGTACTATTAGAGTAAGAGTAAGGATGATTTGTTTCAACTCTTTTCCCTGATATATCCATGCCTCAGCTCTAGATATAAATTGCTGTGCGTCCCAACAATCTCAGAATTTACTGCCATATAAATTCTCAAACATATTATCATTTATATCTGTTTTTCTGTTACTAATTGCATTTTATATTAATTTGCTATTTTTCCAGGCAGTAAAGAACTTCAGTGAAATGGAGGAAATTTTCCTTTGTCCCCCACAATTTGGCAGCAATGAAGGGATACCCCTCAAAAGGTTTGATTCTGCTTGTTGCCCAGGATTGCTGTAGGGTTTCCCTAATCTTGTTACCTCTACAAACATCCAAAGGAAACAAAGTAGTGAGAATTTTCTTTCTCTCTCTAAATTTATTAGTAAGATAAAATTTAGGGAAGCTAGCTTCACGAGTGTTTTCAACTAATTTTGGCTGAAGGACATAGTTTTTTATTTTGAGTAATTCTGTGGTTAGAAAACAGAATTTCTTTGGTGTATCCTTGTTTCTCCCTGTGCTCATTAGTCTTTGCTTGGTAAACTCTCACGCTGAAGAAGTTATTTTGATTTCATGGCCTTTTTTATGTTCTCCCTCTTGAGACTATTTTTCAGTCCTCATTGCAAGACTTTTCTCTAAACCATAAGGAAATGAGATCTTGTCATGTGTGTATCTTGAATTTTTGCTGTTGCGAGTAAATTTTTTTTATCTAATGTTAACTTAAAATGCTTACTCATTTGGTGAGTTGTAGAATTAAACCTCTCAGTTGAAAGAACATTTTTAGGGTGTTCTCAATTTAAATTTGGCTTACTGGCACCTATATAAAAATAAGATGAAAATAAAATATAAATAAAGTATATGGATTATGCTGACAAGCCGAGAGAGAGACAGAGAGAGAGAGAGAGAGAGAGAGAGAGAGAGAGAGAGAGAGAGAGAGAGAGAGAGAGAAAGAAAGCTATTAGGTGTGACACTTATCCTAGTGTTATAGTACTTATTCTATAGTCAGGAGACATACGATCTCCAAATTGTGTCTTCCCTAGAATATACTTAGAGGGTCAACAGACATTTTGAGAAATAAGCATCTTTCTTTTCTTGTCCTCATATCCTATTAACTCCTAACCATTTTCTGAAATTTGCTCTTCTTAAGAATGAAAACCATAGTGTTAGATGAAGCATTGTCTTCAACTCAGAACTTGATATGGCATCAGAATATGATTAAACACAAATGTGAATGAACTCAGAATTTAGAGACCTGTTACAAGCTCACAGGGAAATTTTCCTAAATTTTTCTTTTTGGTCACATGTGAAAATATTTTAGGCCAAATTATAGAATTGAATCCAAATATGATAGAATATTTTCTGGTGTTTTCCTAAAATTAAAGAAAAAAAATCTAAATTTGAAGTTTATAAGGCAACTCCATCTCTCAAATTATATCGTAACTAGAAGAGATAAGGAAATGAAGAAAAAAGGGAAATGTGAGTTTTAAGGAAACTATGAGGGATTATTTGCCATAAATTGTTATTTATTTTATGATAAATGAGGCTTAATTTGCCTATACGCAGCTACCATTTTAAATGAAAATTAAATCTGAATATTTGTGCTGCTTCTATGTGTTATAAATAGTACATGTTATTGCTTAAATTTGTTCATATGTCATTTGCTCATGTAAGTTCTTAAATAAATTGCTACATTCAGGATATAACTCATAAATCTAAATGTTTAAGTTGAAATGATGTAAGAAAATTTTGTTAAATCCAAGCTAGATTAGATTATTTGGTTTAATTTGCACAAGCAGCTTTTAGAATATTTAATTGAATATAGATGGCATTAATTTTAATGCAGGAAAAATATAGTCTCATATAAAATGGAACTGCAAGATTCCAAATAAAACCTTGCTTCAGAATTATTTCAAACTTACTTGGATATAAATTTTGGTGAAGGTGCAGCATAATTTGACTCCATTTGGGCTAATTATCTCACTTTAACATTACTTGAACAGTTTTCTTTATAAATATGGGTTAAAATTGTACTTATGTTTTACTAAGCTAAATAATAGAAATTTGGTGAGTATCAAACAAGAAAAATAACTGATTTGATTTTATGAAATTTTAAGAAGTAACAACAGGAACAAGATTAAGCTGCTTTTTTTTTTTTTTTTTTTTTGACTAGTCCTTCATTTCCCAACTAGTTTTGCCCCAGAAAAATCACTCTGTACCCGCCTGGTCGGGAAAATTGCTAAATTGGAAAGCTCTAGCAATTAGATTTTATGTTTCTAAAATATGTTTATTAACTTAAAACTCTAAAGAGCTTTAATGAATTATAAGCAATGAGAATTAACTAAATGTTTAGATTATGGTATTCAGATATTAATTCCTAAATTTAAAGCAACTTTTAGTTGAAAAACTAAGAGTTTTGTACAAATAGCACACATCTTATGTCACCTCCAGAAATTGCTATATAAAGAAGCATATTATTTGTGAATCTTCTAATCTGGAAAACATATAAAATAAATGATTGTTTTGTTTAGAATTACTTAAACTTAAGGTTTTAAAGATTAAAATTCTAATTGATATAAGAAATAAAGTTAATGAAAGGAAGGTAAATATATATGAATGCAAAGAAACTAAGTTGTGTGTTAAGGAAATGACTTTTAAGATGAAATAGATTATTTTAAAGTGTGGTCATCTTGGAGAAAGCCAAATGAATTTGAAATTAAGCTGCATAATACATTCATGTAAAATTTAATTTTAAGTTCTTTCATCTGCTGAAAGGAAAACTGTGTTATTAAATTGTGGTAATTTTTGATAACAGATTGAAAATTGTTGAAAAGCCTTATCTAAGAAAGAATTTGTCTCAAAGGTAAATTATCTTATCAGGATTCTGATAAAAGTAAAGGTAAGAACTTAGTCCTATCCTATATGCCTTCGGCTAAATGGATAATTAAGTAGCTTTATTACTATATAAACTTAATTTTCCAAACTCTCTAAGATAAAATTCTAAATGAAAAGGTTTTTTTTTTTTTTTTTTTTAATATGTGAAATCTTAGAGAGCTCATATGATACCCTATATAAAGAAATTATTCTCTGTGGAAAGAGATATTAAAGAAATTAGGCTCACTCAGTATGGTGAAATCTTTTGGGAAGCATTGTTAAAGTGAAAAGTAATGCTCAACCATATAGTATATATTTATATGGAAGCCTAATAATTGATACGAATGTGATAAGAATCATGAAATTTCTAAAAGTCTAATGTGCTTGCTTGCCATTTTGGTCACTATTTTAAAACATGTGTAAAGCAAACTCAGACAAACATGTTAATTATATTATAACCAGATCATTAACTATGATAATATTTAAAGTCTTTTACCATTTACAGAAGCTATTATTTCTGATATTTTCATGTTCAAAGAGATTCATGGATGAACTTTGTCATATTTATCATAAAACTGAACTAAGAAATTACAGAAATTATGGAAATAGATTCATAAAACTTCTCACAGAGATAAATATCAAGAATTAAATGGCACAGAATGAACTAATGAAAATGAATATTTTGATGACTTTTTGACTTAAGACAGATTCTTTTATGCTTTACCAGATTAAGAAGGTTTTTTTTCTCTTTTAAACAATTAACCTGCGGCAGTTTTAACTGTCTTTTTTATGCAGTCATACAAACTACAGATGGAAAATTTTATGAGAGTTGTTACTGTTCTTCTGAATATCCTATAACATCAGATAACATTTGAACTACAATCCAGAACCTGTGATCCAGAACCTTTCAGACTGCCTTAACTTCTCACCTGAAGGTGCTTTCACGTGGACATCTGAAAGTCTGGACTGTCTGCCCTCAGCTCATACTAGATTCATGGACTGAACCCCAATGTAACATTGTTCTTCTTTTGTTTCTTTGTAAATGTTTCTTATCACTGTTTGATACAGAATTAACTTTGGAAGTCTACCCTTACAGGTAAACTTAACATTACAATTTTGAGGGCTAATTCCCAGGCCTCAGAAGCTGCTGATACCATGACGTAGACAGCTTTCCAAGATGATGGATCAAGACAACACACCATTTATCTGCCTGTTTAGAACTCCCTATTTCCCGTTTTTAAAAAAGTGAGGGGTAGGAATGTATTTTTTACTCTAAGTGAGCATTTTGTGCTTATAGTATCTGGATGGAAACTATTGGGATCAACCTAACTTGCCTCTAAACGTCTCACCATGAAATCTTTTCAACCTGTCTTACTAACCCTCTGGTTTTCAACAAGTCATTTGCAGATAAGGCATCATTTGCCATGGACATGTCAACCAATGAATTGGATTTTTTGTTACATCAACATCTGAAGAGTCTGAAAGAAGCCTGAACTCATTTTTATTCCTGCTGATGGAAAACCTGGTGAACATTGGAAAATATCTCAACAGTGAGGTATGCCCTCCAGAGCTGGAAAATGTGACTTTGCCTTTGCTTCTGGTGAGTTAATTAAACTCTAGATCTCTTTAGAAACCCAAGGACTATTTCTTACCTAGTTACAAGGAATAGATGAAAATTTTTCCCTGTGCATAGAAACTAGACATGCCACTGGGATTTTCCTTGAGCTGTGTTATAATCAAACTGCATTTTGATTTTGAAAGTGGCATCTTCAAACTTGCCAAGGACTTAAGAAGTGACTCTAACACAGAGGTTTGTCAAATCACCAGATGTCTTTTTGGAAAGTGACTCTGTACAGTTTGGGGTCTCTCAGTTATTTCTTTGTTAAGATGGGCTCACACCACAAATTATATGTATGGATGAGAAATCTGAACTTCCCTGGCTTAGTCACAAGACTAAGGTCTTTAACTGTCAGAATCAAGTAAAAAGCTTCCTCCATCAGCTCTATGGAAATCTTATTTGCTCAGAAACTATGGATAGTGAAGATGTATAGAAATTAAAATTCCAGAGATGCTGAGAACCAAAGATGTCACTCTGACCCTGTCCAAAAATACGCTGGTTTCTTTATTCTACATGGCAACAGTATATAAAGGTTTTTTTACCCAAGTGGTCAGGAAGCAGTGAATATGGATAGCTAGCTCCCTGTTTCATTAGACATTTCACCCCAAATGCCAGAAAAATTGCAAACTTGGTTTTCAGTTATTCATAAACTTCTGTCACGTAATTGTGACTGTCAAGAAATTATGGAGAATCTACTTGTGTATCATGAGTCTAAGTTCTTTATCATGCTGAAATTCTTATTCTTAAAACTTTGAAGGGTAAGAATTGGAGAACACTATCTTAAGTCTCTCCATGGTGTTAGAACAGGAGTCCAATGACACTATGCAAAGTATTGAATCATAAATTGACAGTATAACCTCTACTGTGCTTTAGAATCCTTGCATGCTGACTGCTCAGCAAAAGTAGATGGTGCTGATCATTGGGGGAAAAAAGTGTTCCTTCTACATAAACAGTACAAGTAGAGTCACCATATCATCCATTTTATTAGTTCAAGTTGTGGAAGAAGCCATCTCCTAATCAAGAAAGGATACTTTGTCTCTATTCTCTAGAAGAATGAGAATGGAAAGTTAGGCATACTTTTAGAGTAAGAGTAAGGATGAGTCACTCTTCTTGCCTTGTGGAGAGCCCTTCCTCTCTCCCCTGAGACCTCTATGCTTCAGCTATCTATATAATTGTGTGTCCAGCAACTTCGGAAGTTACTGCCAAGAATTTACTTAAGAAGTTACTCTAACACAGAGGTTTGTCAAATCACCAGATAATCACATATTATTAAATCTGGGCTTTTCTCTTACTAATCATCTTCCGTGAATTCCTATTAAATCAAACTGTTCTAATTTGTCATTCAGGTTGTTCATTTGTCTAGCTTGTGAAGAAGCTCAGAGAAATGGTTGAACATTTCCTTGATTCATTCACAAAAAATATAGCACAATATATTCAAAATTCTGAAAGAAAAAGATTTCCAGCTAGGATACTCAAACCTGAAAATGATCATTTGTAATTGAAGGAATAACAAAGAGTTTTAATGACAAACAAAAGTTAAAGGAATTCATCATCATGAAACCAGCTTAGTAGACATATTAAAAAAACAAAAACAAAAACAAAAAACCCCTATAAATTGAAAAGAAACCCCACACAGAAGGATCACTACATCAAAAATATGAAATATTGGGAGGAGTGTAAAAACATGGATTATTAGGATTAGCTCAAGACTAACTTACTTTTGAGTTATAACAGATTATACAACAGGTTATAGGTATATAATCTTTACGTAAATGCAAGGTAACCTCAAAACACAAACATATAGGGGGAAAAAATGAAAAGAGAAACCAATCATAACAAGTTTTCAAAGAACCTAAGCAGAGAAAGAGAACAAAGGTACTGTCTGCAATAACACCCATAAAATAAGAAAATAACAATGAAATGTTACATATCTATAATCACCCTAAATGTTAAGGGATTTACCACTAATCAAAAGCCACAAGCAGCCATGAGTATTAGAAAACATAACACAACTTTGTGCTTTATACAATAAGCTCATCTACATTTGAAAAACAAACATAGGTTCAAGGTAAAAAGTTAGGAGACAATTCAACAACCAAATGGTAACCTAAAAAAGCAGGGACAATCATACTTACATAAAATAGACTTCCTACTATAAAAGTTAACAAAAGACTGATATAAGCATTGCATAATGGCTAACTGATCAATTCAGAAATAAGACATAACTCTTAATAATATATACATTCACCATGAAGGAGAATCAAAATGCATAAAGTGATTTTTGACAGAGCTGAGACATTCACTGTAATATAATAATAATAAGAGACTTCAACACCCCATTTACAATAATGGGCAGATCAACCAGGCAAAAAATTAGCAGGGAAACAACCTTAAGTGACAAATTGGAACAATTTGGTATAATAGGCTTTTATTGAAGATTTTACCCAACAACTGCAGAATTCACATTTTTCTCAAGTTTCCATGTAACGTTCTCAAAAATAGGACAATATTAGAAAAAATAAAGGAAGATACAAAGAAAAAGCTATTCCATGCACATGATTGAGAAGAATCGATATTGTTAAAATGACATCTCACCTAAAGCAACATACAAGTTTAATGCAATCCCCATCAAAATCCCACAGGGTTTTTTCAAGGAAATAGAACAAGAGAAATTGAAATTTACATGAAATCACTAATGACTCCGAATAGCCAAAGCATTCATAAAAAAAAAGAACAATAGTGGAAGTATCACATTCCTAGATCTTGAAGTATACTACAAAGCAATAGTGATCAGAGCTGTATGGTAGTAAAATAAAAATAGATTCATAAATAAGTGAAATAGAACTAATTCACCAGAAATTCACTCATACAATATGGCTTGTTAATTTATGACAAAGGAGTCAAAAACATATGATGGAGAAATAAAAGTTTTTTCAACAAATGGTATTGAGTTAACTGGACAGGAAAATGTCAAAGAATAAATCTAGACTGCTCTCGAACATGATACAGAAAAAAAAAAGGGAATTTAAAATGGATTAGAGGCTTGAATATAAAAACAAAACAATACAATAACTAGAAGAAAACATGGGCATTATGGTCCATGATATTGACCTTAGAGAGGTGTTTGGGAGCTCAAGTCTAGAAGCAAGGCAAACAAATGCAAAAATAAACCTATGGGGTTACATCAAACTCAAAAGCTTCTGCACAGTGAAAGAAATTATCATCAAAACAAGAAAAGACATCCTACTGATTGGAAGAAGATACTTGAACATCATATAGCTGACAAGGGTAAATACTGAAATTATATATAAAACTCATAAGTCTCAACGACAGGAAAACAACAACTCAATTAAAAAAAAAATAACTGGACAGAAGAATTAAATAGAAAGTTTTCCTAAAAGACATTTGTATATCCAACAGGCACATGAAAAGATGATCCTCCTCACTTGTTATTAGGGAAATACAAATCAAAACAATGAGTTATCACCTCACACAAGTAAGAATGGCTATTATCAAAATGTCTGGAAATAACAAATGCTGAAGAGAATCAGGACAAAACAGAACTCTTTTTCTGCATTGATAAAAATGCAAATTGTTGCAACTTTTATTAAAAAGCAATATAGAAATTGCTCAAAAAATTGAGAATGGATATTCCATATGATCCCATCATCCCATTTTTGAATATTTACAAAAAAAAATACAAGATCACTAACTTGCAGAGATATAGGCATCCTAATATTTACTGCAGCATTTTTTACAATAACCAAGAACTAGAAATTACTTAAGTGCTCATTGCCAAATGAATGGATAAAGAAGTAATTTATGTACACAATGGAATATACATGACAGGACAAGGGGTTCCAGAAAGGCATAGGTGATGCCATTTTTTATGTGACATTGGGGCAGAATTCTCAGGGGCCTTTGTCTCAGTCTTTCCTGGTGGCACCTTAGGAAACTAAGGCCTTTTTACAGTCTTTTCTGAAAACTATCTTCATACTGTTTTGACAAATGTCTTATATTAACATTTAATAGATTTCTTAACACACTCTTTGCCTCAATAATCACAGACAAAGGCTTCAGATTCTGAATAAATTGTAACAGCATCACACCCTGAATCTGAAAACCACCATGCCTCCTGCATTCTTTAAGACCAGCAACCACCCACATCTTCCTTTAAAAATAGCCATTAACACTGTCCCCAGGCTGGTGCATATCTTTAGTATACCAATCCACTTGATGGAGCCAATTAACGCTTTTGGATACTCAAAGTGTTTCTGGGTTACTCCTTCCCATGCTTCCAAACCAAGAAACCACCAAACCTCCTGGGGACCTAACAAGTCCTAAAAAGATGAAGTCCTATAATTTGAAACAACATGAATGTAATTAGAGGGGATTGTGCTAAATTAAGTCAGTAGGAGAAAGACAAATACCAAATGATTTTATTTACATGTGGAATACAAAGAAATAAAAGAAAAGACAAAATAAAAACAAATCCTTAGCTATTGACAATAAAATTAAGGTTACTAGTGGGAAAGGGGTGTGGACAAGAGCAAGTGGTAGTGGTGCCCAAATGACAGAATAGAGGATTTTGGGTAACTTTCTGTGTATGCATTTCCTTGTCCTATTTGTTGAACGGTGAACCTACAAATATGCATTTGTAATAGTTTGTAAATCAAAATTACCGCTATAAAACATACACAAAAAATCTATCACACATTAGATCATAGACTTAAAATAAGGATTTAAATTTATAAAACTCATTGAAAGAAAGAGTAAATGCTTTGACTTTAAACAATGATTTCTTATATATAACAACAAAAGAAAAACAATAAAGAAGAAAAATTCAACAGCAATTTAATGAGTTTTTTAAGAGCAAAAATGTGTGCTTCAAGAGGCACCATCAAGAAAGTAAAAGGATAACACATAGAATGGGAAAAAAATATTTGAAAATTATACATCTTATATAGGACTTGCATTTAAAATATATAAATACAAAAATAAAGAGAAAACAGTTTTAAAATGGACAAATTATTTCAATTGTTTGAATGAAAATATATAAATAGCTATGAAAATTGATCAACATCATTAGTTAGCAATTCAAAGCAAAAACAGAATGACATACCACTTCAAACTCACTAGATATCTAAAGTTAAATTCTTATTAGAGTTTCCAAAAATTAAAACTTCATGCATTGCTGGTGAAATTGGAAAATGGTTCAAACCTGGAAAATAGTTTGGCAGTTTCTTAAAATGTTTATAGTTGCCATATGACTCAGAAATTTCACTTCAAGCTGTATATACAAGAGAAATGAAATATGTATATATGCAAAAACTTGCATACAAATGCTCATGGTAACCTTATTCTTAATAACTTAAAAGCAAAAATGATTCCTGTATTGACTGATAAATGCATAAACAAAATATTGTGTATCAATAAAACTGATGCTAAATAGCTGTAAAAATTATAAAGAAGTGATGCTTGGTACAATATGGATGAAATTTGAAAAGACGTCAGGTAAATTGGGTAGAAGGGATCAATTTCATAGTGAAGAAAGAATTGAAAATGTTATGGTGAACTTAACTTATTGTAAACAGACATTGATTTACAATGATGCACAACTTAAATCTATATAAGGCTATGATGCAATGCTCTTTTAATAAAATAAATTAAAAAAAATTAAAGATAATAATTAGCATCACATTTTCAGAGCTTGAATAACATACTTCCACATGTAGAGAAAAGGGAAAATTCAAACATGTTAATTAAAGCTAAATAGAAAGTTTATGGTGGTCAATTGTATGGTCAAGATTGTATATTAATTATTGTGCTTATGATGCTAATTTGACTATTTCTCTTTGGACCTATGCCTTGACATATGTAAGATTTAAAATCTAAACATAATTTCACTTATTTACTACTGTGGGACATTGCATGTCTAATGAATGTTTGGAAAAATGTATGAACTTACTCTTTGTTATTTCTGCTTAGAACATTAGATAGATCTTATTCTTAGCAATGTGGTTTTGAGTTAAATAGTGTTCTGAATCCAAGTAACTGATATCTTTGCTGCTTACTATCAAGTAGAACCTATTTAATAGAGATGGGCATTGAAAATAACAAAGAAATACTGCAGTAAAAGGCATGAAATAAAATATACCAAATATATAGGAATCTACAGTTATTAAATGTGGGAGCAAAAACTTCACACACCCTTAAAAAAGTTTCTGAGGATAATTTCATACTATATTATCATGAAATTACTTATTTTAAAGACAATTAAGAACTACTGAATAAAGAAATATATTATCTTTCTGAATCAATTGGAAGTCATGGTGACAAGTATGGCTCCACGGAAGAGAAAAGAACAAATGTCACCTGAGCAAGAAGACTATGACAAAGGAAAATTCCATGTCCATTCCATGTCCAACAGCAAGAGCAAGGGAAGGACTACTGACTGAGAAACTAAAAGAGGCAAGTGTTCTGTAACATAAGCACTAAAATACCCTTTCAAGTGACAATGACAATTCTCTAATGGGAGACAAATGCTAGATTGGGTCATGGGAGTAAAAAGTGGAGGTTTGGTGCCTACCAACCACAGGGATCTCTGTGGAGGTGAGTAAAACAATATGGCTACAGGCAAAGGAAAGTTTCCGGCACAGTAAAACTTGTGATAGGATGAGGAGACAGAGAAGATCTGAGTTTCTACTTTTGTTTCCCTTAACTGAGTTTAAATAGTAGGGACCTAGAGTCTTGATGGAAACTAAAATGCATCTTTTAATGACAAATGGTAACCTACCCTCATGTTATCTGTGGTGTGTATGTGTGTTTGTATATGGGATTGGGAAAGTTAGGGAGGATGGTATAAAGCAATTATGTGGCCTGTGACTTCAAAATGGACAGCCAGAGGTCAACCTGAGATCATAGGAAGCCTTCAGTGAGATTTCCAGTACCAGAAAGAACTGTGGTGGGCCGAAGTTGGCAGGATCATCAGGCTGAGAGACCCAGAGAAAAATGGTTCAAACTTGAGAACAGGACTACTTCAGTTACAAAAGCTTTGACAGTATTTATTTATTTTTTTGCTTACCTGAATTTGAAGTCCAGATTTATAGTTTCATTATTTATGGATACATAGAATGTAGAAATATATTTAAGGTTATGTTTAAGCATTTAAAATACATGATCGATGGCTTATTATTGAGTCCTTGGAAATGTAATTGACCAGATCTAGAGAGCCCTGCTCATCAGCTCTTTGCCCTCACCATCCACCCTGTGGGCTATATATAACACCACAATTATTTCACTGTCCTGAAGACATCTGCTTGTAGATTTAATCACAGAGAGGGCACTAATTGGGCCAGGTCTTTAAGGACTGATACTGAAAAACTGCTATTTAATACATTGCCCATTAGGTTATTCTGTTCCTGATTTAAAATGCCTCATTACAAAACTCTTTTAGAAATCATTTTTTTTTAATAAGAAATCTTTTGAATAATGGATTTAGCAAAAAAAAAAAAAAATGAGATCTTAAAAGATTTTTATAGCTAAGAAGGTTGGTGGTAAACTAAATGCTTACCTAAGGTTTTCAGAAAACTGTGTATTACCTCACTATCTCTATTTCTTCTATATTTCTTTATCCCTTTGTCTTTATATACTTACTTTATATTCCCTTTTATATTTACAGCTTTCAACATCTAAACCTACACCTAACTCACTTTTGTTTTCTCCATTGCATATTATCCTATTTTTATCTTTATATCTCTATAGTTATAGATCTATATGCACGATATATAAATATATATCTATATATATCTATACTTATAGCTGTCCTATATTTCTGCTCTTATTCCTGTAGAAGGGAGGAAGCTGCACCCCACTTTCTAGCCACTGAGGACCAACAGTGGCCACCCAGACACCAGGTGCCTGACAGTCTACACTGGCTAGAATCTACTGAGGGACCCCTTTCTGAGAATGAAACCTTTTGTGCATTTTACAACTATGTGATGAATCCTGTGTGTTATCCATGTGAAGAATTCACAAATGAATAACTGAATTCTGTTTGTAATTCCTGTTCTAATTCACACCTTCCCCTCTCCCTCACCAATAAAAGTGGATCCCAAAAGTATTTCGGGGCTCAGATTCTACATCTGGCCCATGCGTAATAAAGCTATCTTCACTACATCTAAAAGAGTACTGTTTGGATTTGTCGGTTAAGAGAGAGCTATAACATTCCTACTTCAATGTCTATACTTAGGCCTGTACCTTTATATCTATGTTTGAAACAAAGAGAGCCTTACTGTTTTGGCTACATTTTGATTTCAAATGAAGAACTAATGTGGTAGTAACAACTGACATGTATTAGAACAACATAATATTTTACCCACAGGTTCACAATTTTATAATAGACAATGGATTTTCTCTTGTATTAATTTTTAATATATGAAATTTATTTCTATCTAACTTTCCTTTGGTATGTTGATTATTTTTTAGCTGATTTGCATGCAAAACCAAATATATTAGAGGATCTGATGAGATTGGCAATGTCTTGAGAAATTGAAGGATGTTTAGAGACCCAGCAAAGTGAGCATATGTTGACATCTGGGAACCAATGTGTAGTATGTCATAGGGACTCTCCGTCTGGCATTGGAAAATCTTCTTCTGTCTGATTTATGTGCATAACTTCTACACTAGTGGCTACATGTGTACATTGAGCAGGGTTAATTTCTTTTCAGTTTATTTTTCTTTCTGTTATCTTTTCCTTAGATTTTTCACCTCTCACTAGCACAATTGAAAGTGATACAGATGTATTATCAGAGGAGTTTTAACGAACTGCAGGCCTATTGAATTTAATTAATCTAAGTGTGCATACTTTTTTTTCTTTCGTTGAGGAACACATTATGAATTAAAAAATAAGGAGCATGCACATCATTTTTAATCAGTCCTTGGTGAGCAATTTGAAAATAATAAACTTTGCATAAACAAAGGTTATCATAATTATAGGCAAAGCCAGAGAGGAAAACTTTCTGTTTCTGGTTCATAAAAATTTTAGAACACACATTTATTTATTCATTTACCATCACTGAATTTGACTTAGGAGTTTAGTTGTGTGAATTAAAAAACAAATAATGGTTTCAGTCACATTAACTGATGAGTGCCCATAAAACTTACTTTCTGTTTTGCTTTACTTATAATTTTTGGTAAAATTAGTCACAGAAAAAGCACAAATCTTACAGCTGCAGCTCAATAAATTTTGACAAGTGTCATCTACTGGTATGATCTAAATTTCAACAAGATAGAGAACATTTCCAACCCTTAGAGGTTTTCCTCATTGTAACTACAAGTAACAACCAAGGAGCACTTGCAGTTCTTGCAGTTGCCTACAGTTCAGGCAATTATGAATAAAGTACAGTGAATATTCTTGTATAAGCTCTTTTGTCAAGATAAATCTTCATTTAAATAAGTACCAAAAAGTGAGATCGTTGGGTCAGAGGGTACGTATATGTTTGACTTTCTATAAGAAAGACCTATTAAAAAAAAACTTTTAATATTTTTCCGAAGTGACCACACCACTTTACATATTAAAAATGCATTCTAGTTGCCAAGTTAGTGTTTATTATTTTCTGCATTTTCAATTTTAGCTATTTTGTCCAATATATAGTAGTATCTCATCATAGTTTTAATTCACTTTATCCAGATTATAAATAATTTTGAATATTTTTTCTTGAACATGTTAATGGCCGTTTCTATATTTTCTTTGTGAAGTATCTTTTAAAGTCTCCCACCCCCCCTTTTTAATAAGTTGCTCTTCTTTCTAGTACTGATTCCAATTTATTCTTCCCTTTTTTGTTTTCTCTGACATCACTGCATTTTCCATATGAAATAATCTTGCTACATTTTAGTCATCCAGATGCTGAATTGTTTCTATCTCTCAGAATGCATGCAAGTGGTTCTGAGTCTCCATGTCACCATGGGAATTCAAGCTTTTTTCATCAAAAGAATTCTGCAGCCGTGTATTTACCTCCTCTTCCTTCCTCTCTTAGTTCCAATTGAGATCCTCATCACCTCTGATCTATGTCTTTGCTGTGACCTACCAAATGGCCCTGCTGCCTTGCTTCTTGCTCCTTTAATTCATCTTTCTTACCTAGAGTGGCGTGATCTTTTATAATATAAACCTCACCAAGCAATTCTTGTTCCACAGTCTCACCCTAGTGCCCTATCAGCAGTTTCTAAAGTCTTTTGTGATCTGGTTGTCTTTCCTCTGCAACATCAGCTCCAACTATCCTTAAACTTACTCCTAACATCACAATGGTACTGAATTAGTTATAATTCAAATATATCTACCCTGGTCATTTATAGTCTGTGAAATACTTATCTAGTCATTCAACATATATTTTTAGCACACTTACTATGTAAGTTACTGTTTCAGGTGTGTGGAACACATCCATGAACATAAGAGCTAAAAAAAACATAGCTTGGCTATTTTGTCTGAGATATTTGTTTAGTCATTTTTGCTTGACTAATTCTTGTTTAGAATGACAAGTTTTAAGCCTATTTTCTCTAAGGGTTCTCCTTTGACCATGTATTCTCCTTGTTATGCTTCAAACCAGCACACACTTAAATTTGTCTGTCTTTTCTCCTTTTATTATACTTACCTTAGCTTATTCAAATTATACATTCAACTGTCTTTTTCATTAGCACATGAGTGTTAAAACTATGTTTAATACATCACTGTAATCTATTTTTCACAAAATAAATACTTGTATGCTATATTCCCCTGCCCCAACTCACACACAAATGACAAACCTAGAAAGTAAGTGAACCTGTATTTCAGGGGAACCAAGTCTTGCTTGTGAATTCTAGGGCTGATTGTAAAAGGGGTATTCACCTGACTGTCTTTTAGATGCTCAGTGCAAAAATAGTGCACAGAAGTGACCTCAGGCTACTCATGACTACCCACTAATTCCTCCTCACCCCCCACATATCCCCACAAAGTGCTAATCATCTCTGATCTACCTTTTCTATTTGTTATGAATTCAGGAAACTTCACTATCTTTTAAAACTTTATGATATATCAACAAAAATAATGTATTCAGAGTTCCTTTTGGATGAATTATTGGGGTTAGGAAATAAAATTTAAAGAAGTCTATGATTATAAGACTCAAACTAAACAAAATGTTTCAACTATAATGCAAATTCAAGAACACATACATACACAAATATATATGTATATATGCATAAATACATAAATAAGTACATTACAAAATATTTGAAGAAATTATTTATAGGACTTGAAATGCACCCAGATATTTCTCACTCTAAATCTGGACCATTTGACATTCCTGTCCCTATACTCTGGCCTTAATTTTGGCTCCACCAAAATTCTTTACTCTTGGACAGAAATCTCTATAAAAATAACAACAAAAAAACAAAAACAAATAAGCCTTATGATAATACTTTCCCTAAACCCTTGTTAAAAGTTATGGATAAACTGGATATTATAAAAATTAAGTTTCATATTTAGATTTGTTTTCCTTGTTGGGTAATTTTCTTTCTACCACGACTTACCATATTCTGTGTTTTTGGAGAATTTTTTCACTTGATTAGAAGAGAAATAAGGTATATCTGAACTCCATATACTTTTATAGGATAGGAATTCAACAAATATTATACACTGGCCAAACATAAGCTAGAATATTGTACTTTGGTATGAAGTAAAGAATAAAATTGGTGTTTTCTTAATAAATGTGTTATGTATAGATAAAGAATGTTTGGAATGATTAATACATTACCAATTTTGATAGAAAATAGATCTATAATATTGTCAAATATAAATAATTAAGGAGAGAATATTTGAATTTATTCACTTATATTTTCATTCAATAAATATTCATCTTAATATTTTATTACTATTTTATTTTTTAAAGAGGAAGAAGGCAGACATGAATGAAGGCAGAAAGGTAGGCAGCAGGCAGAAGCAGAGAGAATATTGATTTATTGATTGTTTTATCTGTTCATTTTAGTTGCTTCCTTCTGTTCTGGGCTGTTAATCTGTGTCTTTAGGCTGAATGTGGACTGTGCCCCAGGTGCCAACTCAACATGGAGCCATGAGGGCATGCCATATCCACTCCCTTTTAGCTCCGTGCACAGTGGTGTTATGGACTGCATTGTGTCCTCCACAATTTTGCATATTAAGAATTAACTCACCGTGTATCCAGAGTAAAGAAGTAATTAAGGTTAAATAAGGTCATAATGGTGGAACCATGACCCTGTAGGATTAAAGTCTTTGGACTGTCTCTCTCTCCTCTCTCTCTCTCTCTCTCTCTCTCTCTCTCTCTCCTCTCTCTCTCTCTGTTCTCTCTCTTCCCTCCTGTGAGAACACAATAAGCGGTTTTCTACAAACCAGAGTGTTTTCATTAGAAAATAAATTCTTTGGATTTATGTTACTTTGTAAAGCTAAGTTACTTCAATAAATATTACACTTAAGAAAACAAACAAAAATTAAACAAAACTAGCTGGTGCCCTGATCTTAGATTTCTGAGTCTGCAGATCTATAAAAAAATAAATGTTTGTTGTTTAAACACAGTCTATGGAACTCTGCTATGGTAGCTTGACCAGATAATGCAAATGACAAATTAAAGCCAAGTTCTAGCTACATGTTAACAGGAAAGTTAAAATAAACTAAGCATAAGTGTAAAATCCCTGATATAAAGTCATATTAAAAGCAATGAAAAGGAATAGCAAACCAATGAGAATATTAAAAGTTTATAGAATTCTTATAAAAGATAAGTCAAAATAGTTAGCTCCCTTCTATGTAGGGACACTAAGAGGAATAATTAGAAATATATGAGAGTGGTGTCTTGAAATGTGTGAATGAAAAGGAGATTCTGTGGTGTTTGAAGAAGTCTAGGAATATTGTTCATGTGAGAAGACGAAATTGAACTCAAGTGCTATAACTAAAGTAATAGAATCTCTTTAGGGTTTATTGGTGAGATAGGAAAAATACAAAAGAAACATAGTAATCTGTGGTTAAATCACATGAATCACCTACCCTACAGCTCTGAAATCCCTATAAAGTATTTCCTCGAAGGGTTCGAGGAAAGAAGAATCTGGGAAGACTGCCCTAGTATAGATGAAATGGTTGAGGTAAGGCAATCAATCTGTTCAATCCCTGTCTCTGGAAGAATTGCTTGACTGCAGGAAAATTCAAAGACCTGAATTCTACATTTAAAAACAATGAAATACATGGTGAGGAAAGTGATTTTCAGATACTAGTGTATGGGTGCGAGTTGAAAGAACTTTAGCAAAAATATTTCTCAGAGTAACAGCAACTGTGCAATCTGAAAAGCTAAGAATAATTGATCTACTATTATCCTGAAACTATTCTATACTCCAGATAGTATGTCCTGGAGAAGTAAAGTTTGCAAGCATTTCAAGAAAATTAAATTGTCAGAGCAGTGGATGTTGTTTGGGTGTCTGATGGGATGTCATGTTCAGATGGTAGAAGGTAGATGATATAAAACCTGATTACTTGAACTTAACTGTAGTAACTGTTCATCTAAACATCCTTGGAAACATTATTCTGTGTGTACTGTTACCATATTGAAAGAGCCAACTTTTGTTACATGTTTCAGATGTGACAGATCTTGTAATCTACATGTATAATCTCAACCAAACCACTCCTTTGAAGTTTGATATATTTTGTTTTCAGCATCTGACAAAATAGCAATCTAGAATGCTTAATGAGTAAATTACAAATTAATATTTTTAAATTTTATTTATCTTTATTGTTTTATTTTGTTTACATTACTATATGTTCATTAGGATATTAAATTTACATCTCAGTCTGTGTACATTTCAAACCACATTCATGAGAGTGCTAGCATCCTTTATTGCCACCTTCTTTCCCTTGTTCCCTTCATCCCCACACTCTGTAGACACAGACTTGCATCCTGCAAATTTTGTTGAGATTTTTCTGTTTTCTTTATATTCCACATGAAACTATCCTGCACTTCTCTTTTTCTTTCTTTTCTTTTTTTTTTTTTTTTTTGCTTGGCATAACTACTTTCAGTTCTTGAGGTTGTTGCAATAGGCATGCTATATAATCTTTTTTAACAGCTGCACAGAAATCCATTGAGTGTATCGACCACAACTTCCTTCTCCAATGATCTGCTATATGTATATATATGTGTGTGTGTGTATATACACACACAAATGTATATATATATATATATTTCTGATTATGGTTCTTGTGTTTTGAGGTATATGCCTAGAATTAGAATTGTTATATCCATTTTTATTTTTTTGAGGAATTTCCATACAGTTTTCTAATGATGCTGCACTAA
Organism: Solenodon paradoxus; assembly: GCA_004363575.1. Taxonomy (NCBI): domain Eukaryota; kingdom Metazoa; phylum Chordata; class Mammalia; order Eulipotyphla; family Solenodontidae; genus Solenodon; species Solenodon paradoxus. The sequence continues at coordinate 120,451 of RJWH01000318.1, read as the reverse complement.
TTTACTTTCCTACCAGTTGTATAAAAGAGTTCCTTTGTCTCCACACGCCTTCCAACACTATTTCAACCAGAAGGAGGAAATTCACTTAATGGCAAGATTCAGACTTTGTTATTGTTTCTACCTGATATAAATTTAGGTGGAAAAATTGTGTAATGATTTAAAAGTAGTCTTTAAGATGATCTATTTCATTTATAATGATGACTTTAAATGAAAAGATACAAAATTAAAAACTTTTTATTATAATTTGTTTTGCAATTCTTTTTACTTGAAAGGAAAATACATAATTGTTTCATGCATTTTGTCACTTTCACATACAATAAGATGTCAATTTGGCAGCTGTAACTGAGGCTCTAAGAAACCATAAGAGAACTAAAAGATCATATGATATTTATGAACTCTAAACTGAGGTGTCAGACTAAGATGGTTATTTCAAATGAGAAAAATAAATCCAGTTACACAACACTGAATTCCTCACCTATAGACAGGCTCTTAAAGAATCATGTTGTTGGCTAATTAGAGGGATGTAAAAGATCTATTTGGAGATAATGTTGGTGAATAGTGAATCCAATAATTTCCAAATGGACCTGATAGATGTGATAGATACCTGATCCTTCTTTCAAGCTTGGTGAGACTGGCTTCATCAATACTGGGTGAAAACTTGACATGTCTCCTGAAGTTGGTATATATGACACAGTGGATACTGTTTGATTTTTGAAGGTAAACATAAAAAGGAGTAGTGGAATGACTAATGCTTACAAATGTAAGAACAAGTAAAAGGTTACCTGAATTGAGCTCAGTCTATATTTCCCAGACTTTGTCTGCATAAAGCATATGAATGTTTCCTAGGGACGTGTTATATACCATGTAAGTGAGAGAGGTGGCCTTTGGCTTTCTGGGGATTATTTCCAAGAGGGCTATCTATGGGCAAGAAAGCTCAGCAAAGAAAAGTAATAGATATCAGTGGATTCTTTGAGGCTTTTAAACAAGCAAGCATAAGGAACAAAACATGTGCATAAAGGGATAGAAATGTGATAAGATACCAGGGAGAGAGTGTCTGAATAGTCTATATGGAAGTTGTGACAGTCACATTCAACGATTTGTCACAAGTCTCTGCAATTCCACTCTTGGGTGAGCCCTTCCCATGCTGAATCTGTACTTGTCACATGATTTGATTTTTCTCAAAAGAATGAAAGCAAACATAAGCAGAAATTTGAAAAAAATACTGGTACATCAGGGATTGCCCATTCTTTTACTGCTGTTTGAACTCTGCCATAGGAGGAGGGCATGTTTTCTTGAAAGATAAAACATGTAGCTCTTTAAATCTATTGTCTCATTATAGTAAATACATTTCCAAACATATGAGTAAAAGTTTCTGAAGCCATCCCACCCCAATTTAGTTATCTTCTGATCTCTGAGTTAACCTAGACAAAATAAGACAAACCTTGTCCAATCAATAAAAATAAATAAATGATTGTGGACTAATGAGAAATAATAAAGAGCTCTGTTTTAAGTCATTAAGTGTTTGTATAGTTTGCTCACAGAAAAAGTTAACTGATAAACCATAAATATCACCTCTTACAGAAAGGGAGCTTTAAATATTGAAAATTAGCCAGGTTTAAAAAGCTTAATGTTAGCTTATGATAGTAGCAGTTAAGTACGAGTTTTGTTGTCTCTCCTAACTCTCTGTACTCATTTTCAATTCTGTGCAGAAATAGTAAAAGATGAGCTGAGTGCAAAGTAGATGAAGAGACATCCCACTCCAACAACTGCAGGGCTGGCCTCTGGAGGGAAAATGATTTAGCTTAAAATTAAATGTTTAGAGTTTTGACTATTATACAGGAATGAACAAAATAATTTGACTTTGTTTTGCAACTTGTAGCAATCATTGGAAGAAGAAAATGATGATTAACCTATGTATTATTTGAAAAGATATCACCCAGTAATAAAAAAGAAAGATCTTCTTCAATACATTTCAAAGAATATCATGTTGCTTTATGATTGCACCCAGTGAAAGTTATTTTCCTGACACCCTGATTACTCAAACACTAATCCGACATCCAGCAGTTGATTAGTAGTTTTATTGTTAAGTACAAAGTCAAGATATAGTGCTAGAACTCTAAATGCCGGTCATTACCTATGAATAGATTCAATAATATATGGTTTTGAAGGCAGTTTGTAAGCTGTAAATTCTTTTGAGTTCTGTTTAGAAATGTACCCTATCTATACCTGCTCTGGATTCATTTGCCCTCACAATGTTTTCTTCTTCTGTAGATTCTTTGATCTTTAAAATATGGCGACAACTCAACCATCCTCAATAGTATTATGCTTCATGGATTCTGTAAATATATGAGACTTCAGAATGCTAATTCCTTTCCAAACTTGCATAGCATAATTATAAGTGGATGATGGGATCATGCTCACAGTTTCTGTGTGAAATTTAGATACAATTAACAAAGTAAAGAATACAGTATCTCACATTTTATATGTCACACTATGAATTGTACATTGGGATATACTTTACTTTTGCCCTATTGTTTGTCCTTTCAAAGAAACAATAATGATCACAGTTCACAAAATTTGTTTATTAAGAATGAAAAACAATAATCTCAGAATTGAAGTTCATATTCCTGTGTATTTGCACACTTAGAAATGATACTCTGATGTAGAAGGAAGTCTTCTTTATTTGAAGAACTTCAAGGTGTATTTTCTTCCCTACATTTTACAACAGGCCAGAATTATCTGAACTCTAAAAACATGTATCTCTAAAAAAATACAATTGCTTTGTGTTCACCTGTGATGAGTTAAATATTGCCATTTTTTACTGTTAACAGCAAAACTGTAAACCAGGTGTGTTTTGAATGAATTCCTGTTACATAATGGAAGTTGCTCAGAGCTCAAATGAAATTGTGCTGCATTCACAACTGTTTGCTTAGATTTCTAAATACAAAGAAAATAGGGACAGAAAACACTTTTTATGTGGAATAACCTCAAAAATCAATCCTAACAGTTAAATGTCAAATTGTTGAATTACTTGCTCTTATTACTTCCAGGTATTCCACATTCTTTTAATTGATTAGATATTGCAAAGATAAACACCTTGGGTTACATATAACACAGAACATAACACAACCTAATGCAATTTCATAAAGGATCTTCTGAAATTGCTTATCACACATGACTGTGCATGACAGAAACCATAATGAAATAAGTAAGAAATATTTCAGCTTAACCGTATCATTGAAATGGTATTTTGAATTATCTTGAAATACTTTTGATACACTTTGTCCAGATGCAAGCACAATGGAAATGGAAACAGTGGGGAGTAATTGACAAAGGGGCTTACCTTCCAAATAATTAGAACGAATATAGGCATTTCAGATAGGTAAGCACTGATTGAAGTAAAAGGTGGTATCTAAGGAGCAAAATATCATTAAATAGCATAGTGATCCTGCTATTAATATGAGGTGTAATGAAACTTTAGAACTGAAAAGCGTGTCAAAACTAAATAAGAAAAAGTAAACAAGCAACATTAGTCAGAACCAAAACTTAAGGGAAAATGTGATTAAAAAATCATGTGGATTTGAGAATGTAAAATTTTAAGTCGTTCACCTATCATTTACAAATTTTAAGATGTACTATTCCAGAAAATACAGAATTCCAGAAATGCTTTATTAATGCTTTCCTATTATTGTTCTCACACTATCATCAATTTCTGAGGTTTTCCTAATTGCAGAATCATGGCAAGCATTTTAATAATTATTTAATTAGTTCTTCTAAATTAGCAAACTAGAAAAGGTTCAGAAAAGTAGAGACTTAGATAAAATTGATTCAATGATGAGTTCTCTTTGTTATTCTGTTGTAATTTCCATTAGATATATGTATGTCCAGCAGTGAACTGTATGGGAGTTCTATTAGTAATTTTTGAGGAGCCTCCATATTATTTTCATAGTACTTGTACCAGTTTCTATTCCCAACAGCTGTGCATGGAGGCTTCCTTTTCTCTACATCTTTGTCAAACTTGTTATGTTTTGTCTTTTTGTTAAAAGGCATTTTAATTGATATGAGGTGATAATTCAAGTGGTTTTGATGTTTATTTCTCTGGTGATTAGTGGTGCTGAGCATCTTTTCATTTATCTACTGGTCATACTGGTCATTTGAATATCTTCTTTGAAAAATTTATCTGTTAAGGTCCTTTGCCCACTTTTGATCAGATTATTTAATTTTTGGCTCTTTAGTTGCATGTTTCCCTATATAATTTGATTATTATCTCCCATCATATGTGTGGTTTGCAAATAAAGGTAACAAGTTGTCTTTTCATTTTATTGATCATTCCTTTTGAGAAATGAAAATGAGGGAAACCCCCATAAATAATAAGGAAAAATGGATTCAGTAAAGCTAATGAAGCTTAAATAAAATAGAATTGGAATTCAGACTGAGAGTTGGGACTAGTCACATTTATCATGTTCTCAGAAAAACCACAACCTGTCACAATGTCCCCATTTTTGCTTTAAAACAGCTAGAACAAACCACTTGTGGAAAAATCATCAACTAGCCACTTGAAGACAGTGAACATCAACCTGTAGTTTGAACTTAAAAGCTATCCAGTCAGATATGACCTCTCCATCTTGTGTTTTTTGCCTTTAAAAGCCCTCTTGCTCTTTAATCCAGATGAGCACTCACGTTCACTCTATAATGAAGATTGTGTTTTCCATTTTGCAAACTGCTGTTTGCAATAAAATACTTCAATTTTGATCTCTCTGAATCCAGATTTTTCATTTGGTTGACATTTTGCTGGGCAGAAGCTTTTTAGATTGCTATGACTCTTGTGTATTTTTTCTTTGTTGCTTATACTTACGGTGTTGCATCGAAAAAAAAAAAAAATCATTGCCAAGGAGTTTATCCCTTATGTTATCTTTTAAGAGTTTTATGGCTTTAGGTCTTCAATCTAAGTCTTTAATAAATTCTGAGCTAATTTTTCTAAGTGGCATAAGTTAAGAGTTCTAATTTCATTCTTTGACATGTGGCTATGCAGTTTTCTCAACACCATTTATTGAAGGCCATTCATTAGCCATTTCATTACCTATTTTGGCTAACTTGTCAAATATTTACCTACTATATATGTATGAATTAATTTCTGGACTCTCAATCCTGTTTCATTGTCTGTTTATTTTTATTTTTAAATTTTTGCCAGTACCATACTGTTTCAATTATAATATATGTGTAATACAAGTGGAAATCAGGGAATGTGATTTCTTCAGTTTTGTCTTTCCTCAACATTGCTTTAGCTATTTAGGTTCTTCTTTTAGGAATTTTTTTTCTTTCTATAAAAATGCCAGTGAATTTTGAGAGAAACACTGAATCTACAGATTGCTATGGGTAATACAGTTTACTAATTTTAATTCTTCTGATCCATGTACATAGGATGTTGCATTTCTGTGAATCTTCAATTTCTTTCATCAATATCTTACAGTTGTCACTATACAGCTCTTCCACGTACTTGGTTAAATTTATTCTTAAGTATTATATTGTTTTATATACTATTATAAATGGGATTATTTCCTTTATTTCTTTTTTTATAGAATTTGTTGCAAGTAAATAGAAACAATTGATTTTTGAATGCTGATTTTGTCATACAATATTTATGAATGTATTTATTAGTTTTAGGAGTTTCTTAGTGGAGTTTAGTTTTCTATATCTAAAAATCATGTCATCTACCAAGACAATGTTACTCCTTCCTTTCTAATTTTTATTATTTTTATTTCTTTTTTTTAGTATGAATGCTTTGATGATGACTTACAGTACCATATTGAATAGGAATAAAAGCAGACAACTTTTTTCTTTTTACTGATTATAGGGGAAAAACTTTCAAACTTTTACCACTGAGTAAGATATTAAGTATGTGATGGTATACATCATGATTGTGATGTTATCTTGTAATATACGACTTGTATTATGTGGAGGTATATTTTTTCTATATGCAATTTGTTGAGTTTCTTTTTATGCTGAATTTTTTATTTTGTGCATGCGTTATTTTCCTAACTTTGTTTAGGTATTTCTGTGTGTTTTGAAATTCACTGAACTTCTTTAAGAGTATTATTCGGAAGCACTTGTAAGATTCATAGATTTCCAGTTCTTCAGGATCAGTAACTTGAGTTCTCCTTGGTGGTTTCATCCTCATCATCCTTCTGCCCTTGTACTGGTATTTATGCATTTGAATAAATAATCACTTCTTCTAGATTGTGTGACTGTGATTTGGGGCAACCTACTTCATTCTTTCACATCATTTCCAAATAAAGACACTATATTTAGAAAAATATAGAGTAGCGACTTTTCCAAAGCTTTATATATCAGCACAATTTTTATTTAAAATGCCAGAATGCTACCACCAAATAAATGATTGTTAAGTTATACGGTTGTTGGAAATTCAATAAATATATTTAATGTCACATATGCATCTCAAAAGAGTCACTGATAAACTGGTCAATATCTTTTATGGAAAAAGAGACATTTCTATGAAGAAAATTGTGTTCTTTCACTTCACTGTATTTTAAATTTGTGGACTTCAAAAAAATTAATTGATCTAACAATGAAATATTTTTACAGTTTACTTAGGAGCTACTTTGTTTCTTATTCAATGCTACTACCTATTTTTAGAATCTTAATTTCCTTATGTTGCTGACTCTTCCATTTGACAATTTACCTGTCTTTCACTAATATTATCAATTCTTTATGGAGGAATTTTATACGGCATTATTACATCTGTCTAGTAAATTACAAATTCCCTTGACTACCAGTCAGAAGCTTTTCCAATGTGATTTGTTGTCCTAAATTTTGTTCATAGTATATCTTACCAATATATACTCTAATGTTCAACTTACTATTTTATGAGGTAAAATTACCTGACTTCTTACCTGACTTCTGCTCTATTATGATTTCCTACAGCAATATTTTTTCCCCTTCTAAATATTATAACGATCTAGCTGGCTATGATGGTTGAACTTAGTTCCCACGAACTCTCCAAAGCCTTCCCTAGTTATTGAAATTTCCTCCTTTCCCCTGAAGAGTATTTACATATTCAATGTGTATTAAATGCTACACTCACCCTTGAACATTATTGCCCCTATGGCAATCTTTGGTTGAATGTAGGAAGAGACACCAGTAAAGGTATACTAAGACTATAATATAGTAGGTTATGGTGGAGGTCCAGACTGATGTTAGAGTATAAAGGAACTGTTAACAATGTGAGAGAAAGGACATACTGAAGATAGAGATTTGTCCTAAATCATGAAAGACTGGAGTTTGGTCAACTGATGATAAGAAAGATATTCAAGTATGAGGGGGCATTGCTATAAAGGCATATTTGGAAAGATGTCTATGTACTACGTGTATATTTTTAGGCACTAGTCATGTACATATCTTTTATTGATTCAAGAAATATTTATTGGGAACACATAAATTAGTTAGAAAATAACAAAAATAAAATTCTTCTTGATGGACTTAAAGATATTTATGTTAAATAATATTTTTTAAGGTAAGTTAGCTTCAAAATAGACTAATTTGGTAGGTTTGACAATGTCAATCTGTACAAATATTTCTTCCATCTTTCTGCCTTGCTATTTCTGCTTAATTCCCTTCGTGAACTTAAAAATTTAGAAGAGACATGTTTCTTCTCATATATCATATTTTAAGAGTAAATAAGTCTTTCATTAAATTCCCCAAAGACAGTAAATTTTCAAGTCTCATTGGATAGAAGATGTCACATGCCAAGCCTAAGCCAGTCACTTGGGAAAGGAATTGAATCAAAAAATCATAATGAGTGAATTGGGTCAATGAAGAATTACCCTAGAACTTAAACTGAGGAATACAGTTCCCTGGATCATATATAGGTGATTCTACTAATTCTGCTAGTAAGGAAATATGGGAAATGAATGTCAGACCATTTTTGGTTATCTGCAACAATCAATTATTTATCATGCATTGTGCTTGATGCTAAAGGTAATAATGAGAAAAATACATCATCTTTGACCTCAGAGAGCTTAGGAAATGCTGAGTAAATTATTAAATAATGACATAAATTATTAGAAATAGCAATAATTTTAAATAAAAAATACAGGGATAAATGACAGCATTCAATGGTAAGCTTTATGTAATTATATACATCGAGTAAGATTTCTATGAGAAAATTCTTTTGAGCCTGACTTGAAGTCTAAGTTAGAATAAATCAAGCAAATGGTAGACAGTTGAAAAGTAAGTTTATTCCTGGCAGAGGAAACAGAATTTCTACAGGCTATAAGACTAGTTGTTAACATTGCGTGTTTGAGGAATGGAAAGATTTCTAGGATGATCAGAGAACAGAGTCCATACAGAAATGGGGCTGGACCTAAATATAGATAGATAGAAGCTATTCTATTAGCACATTTTAGATCTGTTTTAGGAGAAATAAAAAGACAGAGACAATCCGAAAGCAGGAAGTTTCCAGATGTTGTAAAACAGATGAAATACTTAACTTACGAGAATATATGTGTGTGTGTGTGTGTGTGTGTGTGTGTGTGTATTTTTGGACATTCAAACAATCACAATACATAATTATCACTTATATTTGGTATTTATAGAAGTTCCTATCTCAAATGTCACCAAATTCTTAGTTTCTTGAAAGTGATAAATGTGTCTCTCACTAGGCTAATAAACTGAATTTTGGGGGAGCATCTAAGGATGGGAGCTGGTTGCTAGGGAATCAACCTTGTGATTAGTAGGTTTGAACTTCCAATCCCATCCCCAGAAATAGAGGAGAAAGCCAACGGCTAATAGTTTAATCAGTCATGTATATATAATAAAGTTTCCATAAAAATCTTAAAGGAAAGGCTTTGGAAAGCTTCCAGGTTGGGGAACTAGAATACTTCCATATTCCACCTTGCCAGTTCCTAACACTTTTTTCTTCAGGCCCTATGTTTCTCTACATCTGGCTATCAATTCATATTCTTTAGCAAACATTGCAACAAATTACTTACCATTAGTATCCAATAGTATCCATTAGCTAATGGATTTCCTGGGTTTTGTGAATCACTCTAGAAAGTTAATAAATTAAATCTAAGCAAGTAGTCATGGGAAGCGACAATACGTAGCTGGTTGGTCAGAAGTATGGGTAAGATTCTGGACTTGAAACTGACATCTGAAGTGTAGAGCATATTTAAGAGACCAAGTTCTTAGCCCATGGAATCGCTATTTCTGGGTAGACAGCCTTAGAATTGATTTGAATTCCTGGATACCCTGCTGGTCTCTGAGGATTGCTTGATATTGAGGGAAAGTTTCCACACATGCTCATGTTGGAATTGGGTCGGGAACCCTATTCAGTGGATATAAAAGATAATATTCAGAAAAACACTTAAACTGAATTTGTTTTTAGCTTAGAATGAATACATGGCCTTCTGAATGAACTGGTTTTCAAGAACCAGAAATACTGACATCTGAAAATGAAATCAGAAGCATTATCTTACTTCTGTAAAATCTGGAACAATTATGTGATCCCCAAATATAAAAAAACAAGAATGAAGAGGATATAGAATTTTCCTAATTCATCAAAAATTTACATTGCCATAAAAGTGACAAAGCATACTCTAAACTTTGAGTGGGCTATGTGTGAAACAAGTATGTAAATTCCTTGTCACACTGCATTCCTTGGTTTCTTCCCTATCTTATTTCTATCAATTATGAAGTGATTTGGTACAGTTTTCTAAGTATTTATTGAATTCATTCACATCTCTGTATCTCAGCTCACGTTATTACCATTCCTCCCTTATCTCGGGATAAGATAGTCTCCCCTGCCTATGTTGGTCAGGTCATGCCGAGGTGCAGAATAAAAAGGTGGTTCTTCTTCCTATGTCCCAAAGTAAAATGGTTCAAACACATTAAAAAATACCATATTATTCATGCAAAATTCTAAATTTAGTGTTTCAGTTTACACACATCTATTTCTCAGGCAGAATTTGGGCACCCAGTCTCCTTCCATCTTGTGACTCCATAACTGTATATACATGTAGTCATCAAGAGGGAAAAGCAAGAACTCGAGTTCTTTTTAATAAACCTTGGTACACAAATTGTTCAGATATCTTTGACGCATATCCTATTGGCAAGAATTTTCTTACCAGCTCCCATCAAGTGAAAGAAGACTGAGAAATAGGAAACAACTCTGTATTAAGAATGAAGAAGTCATGTTTTTTCATCAGCTGGTACACTCTGCCATATTTGCCTCTAATCTTTCTGTAATCTAAATTGTTCTCCAAACTTTTAAGAGGAAGGAAGGCAGGCAGGAATGAAGGCAGTCAGACAAGCAAGAAGGAAGGGAGAAAGAAGCATTTAAAAAAATTATTCATTTTAGTTGTTTAGTTGTTTAGCCCTATGTCACTAATCCAGGCCCCTGGACTTTACATAATCACCAAGATATATCAAGAATGATTTTGTAAACATTTTGATTTAGATGCTTTTTTATTTAAAGTTTTCAAAAGTGACCAATGAAAAGTTCACTCTTTTTTCATGGATGCTGGTTTGCAATATTTATCTCATCACATTCTAAATTTTCAGCTACATTCCTCGCCTATTTCTCCCTTACAAATTACGTTGCAGACTTTTACCTGTTATCTAGACATGCTGCATGATTTTGTCTCTGGGCTCAGAAAGTTGACCTTGTCTCTGCCAATTCATTTCCTTAACTCCCACACATACTGAAAGTCTCGGCTTAAATTTCACAGACCCAGGGTGGTCATCGCTATCCCTGACTAGATGAAGTACTCTTGTGCTTATTCCCATAGTGCTCTGTAATCTTCCATGAAATTGCACCACACTTAAAAGGATGACTTAGTAAATGTCTGTTGCCCCAATGGAGTCTAGCACCTTGAGGACAAAATGTAACTCACAGACACTTCACATAGTTGTTGAAAACTTATTACAGTCAGTTCTGTTATTCTTGCTTTTAAAATAAAAATTGGTCCCACCCAATTGCTTTGTACAAAGCAAATTTTATATTTGCTTATATGTGATTTGCACCCTATAAATCCTGGGTGAATGAAGAAAACCGTACCTAGCATAATTAAGCCATGTAGTAATATGCAAATTAATGTATCTCAAACATCTCCCAGACACCGTGGGTCACTGTGAGTGATCCCAGCCATGTCTACACACAACTAGAATTACAACTTTACATCTAATTTCTGATAATCCTTTCACCGATTCACAATAATGCTCAAACTGCGAACCTTCAGACACCTACTTCCCCAAGAAAGTGTCAAAACTTTTTAGAGCCAAGTGATATATTTATTACAGTACTTATGCAGTCTTAACCATTTAACATGTAGAAGACAGTGCTACCACCTTAATTAGGCTTCCATATTATATCCTATGTGTCACATTGTTTTGATATTTATGCTACTAACTTTATTTTCCCCCTATAAACTCTAGTGTTTTAAATGGTGTGATTCTGTCTAATATGTTGATTTTTAGGAAAGCACATGACATGTTAAACAGAATTGACTTTAATTGAAAGAGTTAAAAAGCTAATTGGGGTAAGGCCATGTATGTGTGTTGAGAATTCAAATGGCTGCAATCTTCTGTTTTAAACAGCACCTGAGCTCACAAAACTGTCTGATTATGCTTACTCCCAGGACTTCATGTACTATAGTTCTGAGAATATATTTATATACTTACATACAATATTTAAATGTCTGTGTGTATATATAATATATACATGCATAAAAAAAATCCTTCACTTTCAAGTCCCAGTGTTAAGAAGAAAAGAAGAGATGAAATTAAAAGACTCATGAGTATAGAATTTTTTTTGAGGGAAGAGAGAATGAGTCTGAGCATGTCTGTGCTTGTGCACAGTCACACAAGCTCTGTTTCACGCAGTGTTTTGGACTGCCCTTTGTGGCTTTTACTTCCCACATGAGCTTATCTTTTCCTCTATGATTTTGCCAGTCAATTCACTACTATTGGTCTCTTTTTTTCAATCTATCAAAAAAAAGATGATTTCAAAACTGTTCATCTATAAGATTTCTTCCTTTCCTTATAAATGCCTTTCATTTGTGGTCTCACCCTCATTTTACCTGTGCCATATGGAAACATCAAGGTAATAAGGATGCAGACATGTGAATTAAAGGAACCCTGCTGACAACAATATCAGATTCCTAACCACACAAGTTATTTTGTCTTGTGTTATGTGTCGGTTTTTCACTGATCGGTACTCGCCTATAGATCAATCTAAGCAGAGACATAAAAAAAAACGTGTCTGTTATCTCAAGAATGTAAAGAGTAGGTGTTCAAAGGCCAGAATTTAAATAAGGAATAGGTCACACCTCTTTAAATATTGCTTTGTGTGGTCAAACAGAAGGAATTTCCTGGAGTCAGTGTTGGATGCAGGGGTTGGTTATTACTCACTGTGGATGTTAAGCATTTGTGAATGAAAATGGTTTATTACTGGACTTTCAATTAAAAAAAGATAAAACAATGTTAAGACTTAATAGGAAAACATTTAGAATATATCAAGAAAGTTAAATTTTAAGAAAAAACTGCCAAGAGAAGGAAATGTTTAATTTAAAAATGATATAAAGCAGTCTACATAAAATAACACAAGACAAAAAACATTTCACTTTAAAACTAACAGAGCTGAGGTTGTATTGATATATTCTGATCCCTGATCTTTAAATGCATATCCCTGACAGAAACATATTTACAGTGTTTCATATTTACAATGAAACAAAAATATATACAGTTATTATTTAAAACCATCTTTTTCTGATTGTATTAGTCAGCATACATTTTCTCAGATGATACATGATGAATTTTAGTTCAAATGACATGAACTTTTCCATCAGGGTACAAAATTGTAGCTAATTTAAAACAAATTGGAAAGAAAAGAATGAAATTTTTTTTAGCATTATTAGAAGCCTACTGTAAAAGACCCAACAAATGAGAGGAAAAGTAATGAAATAAAGAAAGGATTTAACAAACAAACAAAAATCCATGGATTCATATGGATAGTGTCAACTTCCTTCCTGAACTGAGAGCTTGACACATCAATAGCAGTTGGAAAAGGGAAAGGTAATTTCAGTGTCTCTGTAAAGACAATGATATAACAAAATCAGGATGATCTATATCAATAGTATAAATGCAGCATTTTGTATGCATTGTGGGATTTTTTTAAGTAAATTGATCTAAATAAGGCCTGCCAGCTATTCACAGTCTCTGTTACATGAGTGTCAGTTTTAAGAGCAAAATAGGTGCTTAGAAGTTTTGGTCTCAGAAGACCAGTTTTTATGAGGATACTCATTTATACACTTAATCCTCTGATCTCAAAAAAATATGCCTAGTAGGTGATTGAAGTAATAAAAGGAAATGAATATCAAGTTTTACTTAATTCAGAGGACAGACACTAGTGAGTCATAATGTCAAACTTGATTTTCTCGCTAATCTAATATTTCCCCTTTATATCATTATGTTTCTACATAGATTATTAAAACCAACCCTGATACTGCTTTTGCTTTTACTACCACTTAAGTGGCAGTAATACTTTTTTTTAATGTGGTTAAGTTTTTGCACACATTAAATTAATCTCATATGTATAGGTTCTCCATTCCTCAAATATATGTCAACACACCCTGCATTCCAACAAATCACCAAGTGTTCATCATTGTCCAATGGGTTCAGCCACCATTTGCCCCTCCCCAACCCCATTCCCTATTCATAACCTCAATTCTATTGCAAGTGTTCAAGGGTTGGTTCTGTTTCATCAGTTCCTTTGTTTTGTCTATTCATGTTCCACTCATGAGTGAGGTCATCTGGTATTTAACTTTCTTCTTCTGACTTATTTCACTTAGCGTAATCTATCCATGTAGATTCAAATGACTGGAGCTCATCTCTTCCAAGGGCTGTGCAGTATTCCATTGTATGTATGTACCACATTTTCTTTATCCACTCATCTGATTTTGTACACTTAGTTTCCAGCTCTTAGCTATTGCAAATGGGGCTGCAGTTAACATGGGGGGGGTGCATAAATCTTTACAAATGAGTGTTTTTGTATCTTTTGGGTGAATGTCCAGAAGTGGAACGATGGGATCATATGGGATTTCTTTCTTCAACATTTTGAGGAGCCTCCATACCATTTTCCAAAGGGGATGCAACCATTTTCACTCTTACCAACAACATAAAAGTGTTCCCTTATCTCGATATCCTCACCAACATTTGTTGTTTTCAGACTATTGGATAAGAGCCAGTCTCTCAGGAGCAAGGTGACATCTCATTGTTGCTATGATTTGTGTTTCCCTGATTACAAGGGAGTAGGAACATCTTTTCAGGTGCCTGTTACCTATCTGTATATCCTCTTCAGAAAATTGTCTCTCCAGCTCCTCTTCCTATGTTTTAGATGGATTGCCTATGTTTCTGTTAGTTTTATGTGTTCTTTGTATATTTTAGATATTAAGTCCTTCTAAGAAATATGAAATGCAAATATCTTTTCCAAGTTAGTAGTCTGCCTTTTGGTTTTTGCGATGTTTTATTTTGGTTGTGAAGAAGCTTTTTAGTCTGATATAGTTAGTTGTTTATTTTTGTTTTTGTTTCCCTTGATGCTAGAATTGAGTCCACAAAGACCTCTCTATGGCTGATGTCATAGAAAGTCTTTACTATACTGTTATCCAATAATCTTATGGTCTCTGGTCTTCTGTACAAGTCCTTAGTACATTTTGAGTTAACTTTTGTGAATGTTGTTAGAGAAAGATCTGGCTTCATTCTTTTGCATGTGGCAGTCCAGTTAGCCCGAAACAATTTATTGAAGAGACTTTCATTTCTGCATTGTATATGCTTTGGCTCCTTTTTCCTGGATTAACTGACTGTATGCGAGTCAGTTTCTGATGATTTAGTTCTAGTCCATGATCTGTATCTCTGTTATTATTCTAGTACCATATGTTTTGATCACTATCGCTTTATAATATAGCTCAATATCTGTGAGTATAATCCCTCCAGATTCATTCTTTTTCTAATATTTGCTTTGTTTATTCAGGATCATTTGTTTTTCCATACAAATTTAAGATTTTTTTGGTTCTATTTCCTATAAATAAGTCTTTGGGATTTTAATGGGGATTGCATTAAATCTGCATATTGCTTTGGGTAAGGTGATCAATTTATTGATGTTGATTCTTCCCAGTCATGAGCAGGGGATGAATTTTCCATTTCTTTAGGTCCTCCTCTACTTCTTTTAAGCAGGACATTTATTTTTCATTGTATAGGCCTTTTACTTCCATTTTAAGTATATGCCCAGGTATTTTATTCTTTTAACTTCTATTTTAAATGATGTGATTTTCATTATTTCATTTTCTTCTATACAGGTTGTCTGAGTATAAAAATGCAACAGATTTTTGTGATTTGGTTTTGTAGCCTGCTACTCTACTGTACTGGTTGATGAATTCTAGAATTTTTTGACAGAATTTTTGGAGTTGTATATATATATATATATATATATATATATATACACACACACACACATATATATGTGTGTGTGTATGTGTATAAATATATATATGAAATCATGTCATCAGCAAATAATGATAGCTTTACTTTCTCTATTCCAATTTGGATTATTATAGTTTCCTTTTCTTGCCTAATTGTTCCAACTAAGACCTCCAGTACAATGCTAAATAGCAGTGGTTAGAGTGGGCAGCCTTGCCTTTTTCTTGTCTTTAGAGGAAATGCTTTCAATTTTTTGCCATTGATTATGATGTTGGCTGTGGGTTTTTCATATCTGGCTCTTATTATGTTGATGTATGTACATTCTATTCCCATTTTTGCAGGTTTTTTTCATAAATGGGTGTTGAATCTTGTCAATAGCTTTTCTTTATCTATTGATATGATCACGTGGTTTTTCTCTTTGCTCATGTTGATATGGTATATTACATTAATATATTTATGAACATTGAACTATCCTTGCATCCCTAGGATAAACCCCACTTGGTTATGATGGATGATATTTTTAATCCATTGTTGAATTAGGTTTTCTAATATTTTGTTGAGAATTTTTGTATCTATGTTCATTAGAGATACTGGTCCATAATTTTCTTTTTTGGTAGTATCTCTACTTTTGGTATCAGTGTAATGTTAGCCTTATAAAAGTTTTTGGTATTGTTCCCTATTCTTCAATATTTTGAAATTTGAGAAGAAAGAATGTTACTTCTTCTCTGAAGGCTTGCTAAAACTCATTAGAAATGCCATCTGCTGCTGGGCTTTCATTTTTAGGGAGTTTTTTTTTATTACCTCTTCAATTTCTTTTCTTGTGACTGTTCTGCTCAGATTTTTCTGTTTTCAGGTTCAGTGTTGGTAGACTGCATTTTTCTAAAAATCTTTTCATGCCCTCAAGTTTGTCCACTTTGTTGGCATAGAGCTTGTCATAGTAGTCCCTTATGATGTTTGAATCTGTCGTATCTGTTGTAACTTCTTTCATTTTTGATTCTACTAATGAGAGTTTTTTTTTCTTTTTTCTTTGTGAATCTAACCAATGGTTTGTCAGTTTTGTTTTGTTTTTTTTCAAGAACCAATGTTTGGTTTCACAGATCTTCTGGATTGTCTTTTTCTTTCTATTTCATTTATTTTTGCTTGAAGTTTGGTTATTTTCTTTCTTCTATTGATTTTTGGCTTTAATTGTTCTACTTTCTCTAATTGTTTTAAATGCAAAGTTAGGTTGTTATTTGTGGTTTTTCCTGTTTATTGTGGTGGGTTTGGACTGTGATGAACTTTCCTTATATGTTTGCTTTTGCTGAATCCCATAGAGTCTGATAGCTCATGTCTTAATTCTCATTTGTCTCTCAGTATTTTCTAAGTTCCTTTTTGATTTTCTTTTACCGCAGAATCATTCAGAAGCATATTGTTAAGCTTTCAAATTAATTTGTGTTTTTGTATAGATTTCTTTTTGTGGTTGATTTCTAGTTTTAAGTCACTGTGGTCAGAGAAAATGCTTTGTATGATTTCAATCTTTGCAAATTGGCTGAGACATGTGTTATATCCCAACATATAATATATTCTTGAGAATGTTCCATGCACACTTGAGAATAAAGTGAAATCTGCAGTCATTGGGTGAAGTTTTCCTATCTGTCCCAGGCATTCATTTAAAGCAGCTGTTTGTCAATTTTCTGCCTGGTTGATCTGTCTATTGTTGTAAGTGGGGTGTTGAAGACTCCCAGTATTATTCTGTTGCTATTGATGTCTCTCATCAGATCTAATAATACTTGCTTAATATATTTTGATGTGCCTTCATTTGGTGCATATCTCTTAATAAGTGTTATGTCTTCTTACTGGATTGAAGCTGTAGTCATTATATAATGCTCATCTCTGTCTTGTTATGCTCTTTAGATGGAAGTCTGCTTTATCCAATACAAGTATAACTCTTCTTTTTCTTTTGTGGTTGTCATTTGACTATACAGCTGTCTCCCAACCACTGACTTTGAGCCTTTGCTTATTTTTTGAGAAAAAGTGAGTTTCCTGAATGAAGTAGTAGGTTGGGTCATGCTTTTTAATCCATTCAGCCACTCTGTGTCTCTTGATTGGTGAGTTAAGTTCATTAATGTTTAGGGTAAGTATTGATATGTAAAGAAAAAGTATTGTCCCTTTTTAATTTCTCTCTTGTATGATGCTTCAGACAATGCCTTTGTTCTTCTCTTTCTCTTCTTAGATCAATGGATGTAATTATGTCTTGATTGGTTTTCCTTTCTGTTTTTTACCTTTTCCCTACACATGTATTCTGAGGTTACCCTGGAGTTAGCATTAACAATTCTATGTTTATTTCCTATTTTTATTTGAAAACCTATTAGTGTTCCAGTTTTCCTAACTATCCACATTTTCATTCTTTTCACTTCCTCCTCATTTTTATATTACCTGTCTTATTGTTTTATATGAGGATTATTTAAAATTTATAGAGCTTTTTTTGCAAATTTTGCAAAGTTGATTTTGTGGTGATAAGTTCCTTTAACTTTTGTTTATCAGAAAAGCTTTTTTATCATTCCTGCAGTCCTGATACTAGAATGAAAATCATTTTCTTTCAACACTTTGGCTATATCATGTCATTCCCTTCTGGCCTGTAGAGCTTCATTTGAGAAATCTGCTGATAATCTTATGGGGACTCCTTTGCATGTGATACATTTTTCTCTGGCTGTTTTTATGTTTTCTTGTCTTGTATTTTTGACTTTTTGATGACAATGTGTCTAGGTGTAGGTCTGTTTGAGTTTCTTTTTATTAGGAAGTCTCTGTTTCATGAGTCTGGAGACTTGCTTCATTCTTCAGAGTTTGGGAAGTTCTCAGTGATTATTTCTTCTAATACAATTTATGTCCCCCTTTCTCTCTGTTCTTCTGGGAACCCTATGGTACGAACGTTGTTCCCTTTGATGTTATCTCATATGTATCAAATTCTTCCTTCATTTCTTTGCATTCTTTATCTTTTTGCTGGTTTGCTTGAGTGCATTCCTTTACCCTATCATCTAGCTTGCTGATTCTATTGGAGGCTTCATTCATCCTATTCTTGAGTCCGTCTATTAAGTTTTTTATTTGAGCTATTATATTCTTCATTTTGTTTGATATCTTGCTTCATTTCTTCTCTTTCTTTTTCAATGTTTTCTTTTACTTTCTCTATTGTTTTCTGGATTCCCATGAGTATGTTAATCATTGTTACTTGAAATTCTGCTGTATTCAAACTTTCCCCTGAGTTTTTTATTGGCCCCATCATTTCACATATATTTTTCTGTGCCTTTGCTCTTTTTGGCATTCTGTTTCTATTTCTGTAGATTTGGTTTCCTATTATGATGGTGTAAGGTGATTAACTTGCTGCTGCCCCACAATTGTCAATTAGGCTACAGTTACAACTCTAGCCACAGGGTGGCTCTAGCAGGTAGCACTGAGGTTTAGTTCCTTCAGGAAGACCACCTTCTTCCTTTAATCCTGGGAGTGGGATATCTGGTGGGCAGGATATCTGGTGGCAGGATGTCTGATGGGTGGACCATGAGCCTTTGGTGCAAAATGGTTGTGGGGGAATTTCTCTAGATGCCTTCTAGTTATTACAGTGCCTAGTTTGATTCCATCATTCAGACTCCAGCTCAGTACCCAGGAAGCTGATTCTTCCTCCACCTTGTGTCAAGATGGACTCCCCTGCCTCCTCATTCCAGCCCCATTCAGCATGTTCCTTGCTCCTCCACAGTGACTCTTCAGGCCCGTTCATGTCCTTCCACAACTCCACCCCACTGCTGTTACTCCTATGCTGAGTCCTGAATCGCGGTTTAGCTGTTTACCAAGATATTTTTGCCTACCCTTTGTCGCCATGAAAGTCATTCCATCTCTGCAGTTTCTGTGCCTGCTCTTCCACCGTTTTTGTCTCTAGATAACAGGCGAATCCTAGTTGCTCTGTGGTGGGGGAATCTGAATCTCATCCCTACCAGGTTGCCATCTTCTGCAGCAATACTTTTTAAAGGAGGTCTATGTTTAACCTGGTCACTTTTAAGTTTTCATCGTATTGAACAAATGCCTCATACATCTCAAATTCCTAAGTTTACTAGCATTCTCTGCATTTTCACTAACATTTGTGTCAGCCAGGATACAAAGAAAAACAATCAGGATGAATGTTATAGAATAAGTGATCTGTTATAAAGGTTAGACTTTAAGCAACTGTGGGAGTTGGTGGAACACTTTTCGTTGGTAGAATTGTTTCTTCCTCTAGTGACATGACTGAGTCATTATAGCTTAGACAGATAATAATAGAAAAGAAAAATTAGATATGGAAAGTGGTAAAGGCAAAAAGGAAAAATGAAATCCAAAAATATAAAATAAAACTCACATCTCGCAGCACCTCCACCTTGATGCTATGGGGACATATTAAGAAAGTTGCTGTCCTTCATTATAGAGCTACACATGCAGTTGAGCCAAGACTCAGATAAGTTGAAGGAGGAGACTGGCAGAAACTGAAGGTCCAGGTGTTTATACCAAGAAGATATGTTACTGAATGATGACAACATATCAGAGCTATTGTTACAGTACACAGGTCTTCAGAGTACAGAAAAAAAATATAGCTATTGCTTCACTTTGCCTTCAAAATGCAATTTTGAATTATTTAAAAAACAATGCTGCCACAATAACCACGATGTGAAGGAAATTTAAGGGAACACTCTCCTAATTTAGCTAAATTGGTGAAATTCTAATTTACTAAAGTAAATTGGCCAATTTTCATACACATACTCTTTTAACCAAACTGCTTTCAAAGACAAGAACTAATCATAAACTATTATTAACACAATCTAAGTTAAATGGTAGGATAATGAGAGAAGGGAAGAAAAACTGATTTATATATAAATGGATGCTATCCCACAATAAGGAACTAATTATTGCACTGCATTTTTCTGCAACTTGTCATGGACAAAGTTCTTCCACTGCTCAGTATATGCTCTTGACTTTTCATGGTTTCCTGCATATTGGATTGTCCAAAATCTCCATTCCTGAAGGTTCTCGGTCATTAGAAATCAAATATGTGTGTGTACATGTACATATATATATACGTATATATATATATATATATATATATATATATACGTATGTATATATATATATACTTTTATACTGAATATAGGCATCATTGGGTATGTCCTGAAGTCTAGAGTATCACTTTACATATTGTATTTCAGCAACCCAGTACCCCTATGAGAGTCAGGATAAATAATACCAGCCATATATTATTCCTTATTCAAATGATTAATTATCATTTACACACAAAGAAGCTATTTGAAGTTTATGAAAGTACTGTTTTATCCTTGGATGGAACATTTTTCCCCTTCGGAACTACACTGTGACTATTAGAGTCTAAAGATTTGTACGTATAAGCAAACATTTTTCACAGAAGGTAAGGATGAGACACTTGAGTGTTCAACTCTTTCTGGGTTTATTAAAAAAAAAAATATCATAAATTAGTGATGGATTTAAAGCCATAATCTATCCTAAACAACATTACAACCACATAGCACCATAAATTAGATTTTAATAGCTAAATTAACTATTCTGTCAAAAATTATTTTAAGATGGATAAAATAAAAAAATAAATTTCATAAGTATATTACTGCTCTTTGCTTGTGCAAGATGTTCTTTTATTACATTGAGTTAGAAATTTATATATCTATTAATTTTGGTAAATGTATCAGAGGGAAATCCAGATCCTGAGTGTCTATTCCAGTAAAAAAATAAAAGTTTTTTCTTCCATGATAGAAGTAATCCAATGTAATCAATATGACATATGATGTCGTTGCTAATTTTTTTTAAGGGAAAGGAGCCATACTGGAATTTCTGTGTTGGCCTTTCTTAGCAAGTTGGTCATGTAACAATATTTACAGTCAGGTTGATTTCAGCAGTGGGAATACCATTATGTTGACCCCAGACTTAAAATCTTCATCCCTGAAGCCAAGACTACTTTATTCATGAATCTATTGGGAAATGACTAGGCTGACTGGAATACTAGTATGACTGATATTATTGAATGGGACTTCTTATAACCTAATTATTAAAATAACTCTCTGCTAAAAAAATTTATTTGAGGAGTACTTGTGCTATAAATTTACTCATCTCTGATCATTCAGAAAGATTTATCTACATAAATACTCCACAATCATATAGCTCACTAATTTTCTTTCTTTTTTAAAAAAAGGAAAGGTACAGGCAGTAATGAAGGTGAGTAGATAAGCAGGCAGGAAGAGAGAGGAACAATAAATATTTTAATCTACTTTCACCTAGTTGTTCCTCTTGGTCATTCCCACAGCACTGAGATTCGGTGAGCTACGCTTGGCCAGAGGTGTTGAACCTAAAGACTACTCTACCAAGGCATGATGTTTTTTTTAATGATATTTTCATTATTTCTTCTGTTTACACTGCAATATGCATTTAGGATATTGAAATCACAACTCAGTCTGATATCTCACCATTTTTCATTGATGGATAGGAAACTGCCCAAGAAGTTATAGTGTAGGCTGAGAGATATAATTAGCAGAGCTATGGATTCATTTGAGATTGACCTGTTGCCAAATTCTTGATCATTGATCTCCATAAGTTCCTACTATGTTTGGTGGACCACAGCGAAATGTCAGTGTAGTACTTAATTTTAGCAATTACTCTCAATTATGAAAATTTCTTGACCTTGATGCAATGACTCTGGGAAATGACTTCAGGTAACACAGGAGAAGCTAATACAATTTTGGCTATGTAGCATGATCTTCTCTATAAAGGACTAAATCTTCATTTCATTCAACAGGCTCTAGACTCATGAAATGTTATAATCAGGGAACTTGTTGAGGAGTCAAAATTTTCTATTTAAGTGAGTTTTAGTCACTAGATCTCAAGTCTTTCAACTTATACAAAATCAGTAAATTATTTTTTAAGCAAAGGTACAGATTAAAATGAAGGCGAGTAGGCAGACAGGCAAGAAGAGAGAGGGGGGAAGCATTTTTTTAGTTGTACATTTTGGTTACTTTTCCCAGCCTGGGACACAAATCTAGGTCCTTGGCCTGTATATGGACTCTACCTCAGCTAGAGGCAATTGATCAATCCACTACTCCAAAAGGGCATGTTGTATTAGTAGAAATTTTAATAGGTTATCTATTTAGGAGTCACATGATCCACTAATCAATGCCAGATATCCCTGCAGAAAACACTTTTAAATTAACTGCCTTGGTTCTGCTACCCATTAAGTTAACAGCACCTATGTATCTTCGATAATGTAGTAGAGCTTCCACTAGGTTATACTCACTTTGTGCTTTCATCATTCATATTGATTAAGGGACATTAGTTTGACAGCTGCATTTTTCTTTTTATTTCTAAGATACAAAGAATAATTATAACAGACTTTTGATAATAAAGAGAGACAACACAGCTCTTCAAAATTTCCCACAGTAAGAAGTAACTTCTGGTTCTTTTTGGTGTATATATTGACATAATACCAAATAATTTTTACACAACAAATCATATCTAACATTCCATTTTTTCTAAACTCTTGGATAACTTTCTCCCCAGAATTTCTAGAAAATTCTGGTATTTTAGTTTTGTAGTGCAAGCCACTTTTGGGTCCAAATGTCAGTAAACATCAAACTAGAATCACTCTTTTTTGTTTCTAGTTGAGCTAGGTGAGACTCTTATATTAATACATTCAGCCCCATCAACTATTATTCTTTCCAACTGAACTCAATACCGTCAACACCCATTTCCACATATTTTATCCTAGACTTGTATCTACATAAATTAGGAAAATAATAAAATCATGTTGGTATATATTATAATTAAAAACTGTTCATACTTTGTGATACATCCTCTGGGATAAATTGGGTCTTAAGTCAGTTATAGATTTTCTTAAGGAAGATCAAACTTATATCCCAAGTTATTCAGCCATGAGAAAACTCACTTTCTGGGAGAGAGGGAAGGCTAAGGACTAAGGTTTTCAACTTCATAAAATCTACCTATATTATTCCATTCCAATTTTTAAAACAAAGTGCTTCACAATTTCCCAATCGATGTCCTGTGTGGAACATAACGAAGCCTATAGGCAAAGGAATTCAATTTGCTTTGCAAGCATCTACCTGAAGGAAAAGCTTTTGGTTTCTTTTTCAGAAATCTCAATCATGAAGCTACAAGGAATAAGTGTTTCTCATATGTCAGTCATAGGATTTTCTAATGTCTTCAATTTAGTTGTATAACTCACCTGAGCTCATCGTTTTATTTGTAAAAGTTCTTCACTGCATTTATAAGCAACTAGCCAATTTAGTTGTAGTGCCTGTTTTCACAAAAAGTGTTACAAGGCAGCAACCATGTGTTATGCATTCTTCTTTCCTCTTTATAGGTGCTTGAATATGAGGATTTCAGGTAATCATTTCAAGGAATCATGTCACCATTGCATGCTCAGATTAGCAGTACCTACTTTATAAGTGGAAACAACAGAACCTGGAAACTGAAGCAGTTTTAAAAAAAGATCATATTTTACTATTTTTATTCATATTGTTAAGTGGAACAAAGAAATTGGGTGCCTTCTAAAGAGCAGCATTGGAGTCCTTATTCAAGATTGTCCATTCATTATTTAGAAGGATTACTATCCATCATCAAGAAGCAGAGAGAACACGCAAGTTTATAAATGTAAACAGACCTACACTGAGACACATTATAGCAAAATTAGCAAAAAATCAATGACAAAGAAAAACTACCCAAAATTTCTAGAGAAAAGAAAATATAACCTACCAACACACATCCATCAAGAAACTCTACAGGCCAGGGGAGAGTGGAATGACATTTTCAGAATACTAAAAGACAAAATCTACCACCAGTCAAGAAAACTCTACTCTGCAAAATTGTCATTTAAATATGATGAAAAATAAAAAGTAGTCTATGACAAAAAAGGTTACTGGATTTTTCTATCACCACACCTACCATTCAAGAAATTCTGAAAGGAGTGCTATAACAGGAAACACAGAAAGATTCACCAAATTTCAAGAATGGTGATAAATAGGAAAGCAAAGATAGGAACAAAGATTAGTCCAAGAGCAGTGAGCAAATAATCACTAACAGAAACAGAAACAGGTATACTATAAATATATACAAATATGATGTGGCATCAGATCTTAAAGGAAATCACAGAACAGGATAGTTAGAGTTAATCTATAGGACAGCCACAAAACACAAATCTAAAGAGATGCATAGCTGGGAAGGGGACAAAACTAACAGAATAAACACTTAATATCACCTAAAGGAAAACAAAAAACAAAAAAACAAACCTAAACAGGAAATGAAAAAAGGAAGAGAAAACTGATAGAAAACAGAGGTAGGCACAAATGATAGCAATAAACCCCTGCATTTCAGTCATCACCCTAAATGTGAATAGCCTAAACTCATCAAGCAAAAGACGTACAGTGGCTAGATGGATCAAAATTAAAAAAAAAAAAAAAGAACCCACTGATATTATGCCTACAACAAATGCATATCAGATCCAATAATAAACAGGTTGAAAGTTAAGGGCAATGGAAAAACATATCCATGCGACAATGATGAAAAGAAATCAAGGACTGCAATACTAATATCAGAAAAGACAAACTTCCAACTAAAAGGAGTACCATGAGGCAAAGATGAATACTATGCTATAGTCAAGGGGGTAATATATCAAAAGAAATAACTATAATCAATATATATGCACCCAATACAGAACCATCTAATTATATAAAACAAATACCAACAGAGCTAGAGGCAGACATTGATGGTAATATGATTATAGCAGGGGACTTTAACACTCCACTTACATCAATAGATCACCCAGGAAGAAAACCAATAAATAAAGATCCTAATTGAAACAATAGATTAAATGGAACTAACAGGCATAGACAGCTGTGTTCTACTCCAACAACAACAAAAATAAATAAATAAACACTTTTGTCAAAACTTCATGGAACATTCTCAGGGAGAGATCACACCTAGGGCACAAAATAAGTCTCAACAAACTTAACAAAATTCAAATTATAGAAGACATTTTCTCTGACCACAGGAGGGTAAAACTAGAATGAACCAAACGAACAAAACTAGAACAACAAAATGCAGAAATTGAGGGACATGATTCTGAACAACTCCTGGATCACTGGTGATATTAAATATGATATTAAGTCTTATCTGAAAGCATTGACATTTGGAAATGAGGTATCAGAACAAATGGAATGCAGCAAAAGCAGCTCTGAGAGGAAAGTTTATAACTATACAATCACATAACAAAAAAAACAAGGTAGAAGCCAAATTAAATATCTAACCACACATCTTAGGGAATGAGAAAGGACAGAACAGTCAAAATCAAAAATAAGCAGAAGAAAGTAAATGAAAATCAGAGCAGAAATAAACAAAATTGAAAACAAAAATCATCCAAAAGATCAATGAATCCAAAAGTTGATGTTTTGAAAAAGTAAACAAAATCAAAACACTCCTAGCAAGATTTATGATGAAAAAAGGTGAGAAAACCCTAATAACAAAAATCAGACATGGAAGATGTAAGATCACAACTGACATCACAGAAATACAAAGGATAGTGAAAGTCTACTATGAGTGTTTATATGCCAATAAACTTGCTAATCATGAAGAAACAGACAGGTATATAGAATCCTAAATCCCCAAAATTGCATCATAAAGACATAGACAACTTAAACAGACCAATCACAAGAGCAGAAATTAAAGCAGTTAAAAAAGAAAGAGAAAAATCTCCCCAAAGCAAGAGACCAAGAACAGATGGTTTCACTAGTGAATTTTACCAAACATTCAAAGAAGAGCTAACCCTCATCATCCTTAAACTCTTCCCCAAATTTGAAGAGAGAAAACTCCCAAATACATTCTATGAGGCCATGACTCTGATTTCAAAAGTAGACAAAGACAGCACCAAAAAACCAAAGCAACAATAACAACAACTGCTGACCATTTTTGCTGATAAATATAGATGTGAAAATCCTCCATAACCCCTGACAAATAGCATTCAACAGCATTATTATTCACCATGATCAAATGGAATTTATACCACAGATGCAAGAATGGTTCTACATATGCAAATAAATCAATGTGATACACCACATCAGCAAAGTGAAAACAAACAAACAAGAAGAATATTATCATCTCAATAGACACAGAAAAAGCATTTGACAAGATTTCACATCCATTCAGTATAAAAACCTTTACCAAAACAAGAATAGAAGGCACCTCATCATAATGAAAGTGATATATGACAAACCCACAGCCAACATCATAACTGATGGTGAACAACTGAGAGCCCTTTCCCTAAGATCTGGAACAAGACAAGGTTGCCTATTCAATATAATTATGAAAGTCTTTACCAGAGCAACGAGGCAAGAAAAATACATTACAGGAATCTACATTGAAAAAGAAGAAATAAAACTATTATTATTTGCCTGACATGATACCATACCTAGAAAATCCTAAAGACTCCATGAAAAAAACTGATAGAAACCATAAATGAATATAGCGAAATGGCAGAATATAAATTCAACAAAAAATTAGTAGCATCCCTATATACACATAATGAAGCAGAGAAGAAAGAAATGAAGAAAGAAAGCCCATGCACAATAGCACCAAAGAAGATCAAATACCTGGGAATTAACAAAGGAGGTGAAAGATCTCTACAATGAAAACTATAGGACCTTAACAAAATAGGGCGGGGGGAAACAAAGAGACTGAAAAATTTCCCATGTTCATGGTTTGAAAAAAATCAACGTAGTAAAAATGACCATTCTACCCAAGGCAATATACAGGTTCAATGTAAATCCCATAAAAATCCCAGAGACATTTTTCAAGGAAATGGAACAATTAATGCTTGAATTTGTATGTAACCAGGGAAAACAAACAACAACAAAAAGAACCCACAAATAGTGAAAACTATCCTAAGAGAAAAAAGGAATAGTGGAGGCATCACACTTATGGACTTCAAACTATACTACAGATCAATCATTATCAAAATTTTATGGTACTGGAACAAAAACAGACACAGTGATCAGTGGAATCAAATAGAAAGCCCGGAAATAACGCCATACCTATATGGATAGTTAGTCTGACAAATGTTCCAAGATAGCTTACAATGGAGTAAAGAAATTCTATTCAATAAATGGTGTTGAGAAACCAGAAAGACATCTGCCAAAAAAAAAAAGAATAGAAAAGAAACAAGAGAATTCATTATCATCAAATACATATATCAATTCAAAATGGATCAAAGACCTGGATGTAAGACACAAAACTATAAAATACCTAGAAGAAAAGTGAGGAAAACACTCCATGGCCTTAACCTCAAGGAGGTCTTTGGGAGAAGAACAGTGACAACAAAAGAAAACAAAGCAAAAGTAAACAATTTTGACTACATCCAGCTGAAAACCTTCTGCACAGCAAAAGAAATCATCACCGAAGTAAAAAGACAACCCACAGAACTGGAGAAGATAGGTACACAATATACATTTGTTATAAGCTTAATTTCTAAAATATGCAAAGAACTCACACATCTCAACAATAAAAAAAGCAAATGAGCCACCCGCAAAATGGGCGAAAAAGCTGAATAGTGACCTTTTCAAAAAAGACACACTGATGGTTTACAATCTTCTGAATAAAAAAGTTCTACATCACTCATCATCTGAGAAATGCAAATAAAAATCACAGTAAGATACCATCTTACACCAATGAAAATGACCTATAACAAAGAGACTGGAAATAGAAGGTGTTGCAGGGAGTGTGGAGAAAAGGGAACCCTTCTATACTGTTGGTGGGGATTTTAATCGATGCAACCTGTTTGGAAAACAGTATGCAGATCCCTTTAACAAATAAGGATGGATTTATCATTTGATCCATCAATTCCACTCCTAAGCATCTACCCAGAGGATACAAAAATCTCTATTCAGGAAGAACATCTGCACCCCTATGGTCAAGAAGTACAATTCACCATAAATAGGACATGGAAACAACCTAAATACCTGCCATTAGATGATTGGACAAAGAAGCAATAGTACATATACTAAATGGAATACTATATGGCTATTAAAAACAATGAAATCTTGCTCTTTGTTATAACCTTGATGAAAATGTAGGGGACCACATAAAGCGAAATAAATCAAAAAGAAAAAGAGAACTTCATTCATATGTGGAGCATAATTAAATGAAACAAAAAAACAAAAATACAACAAAAACAACAGGATTTGGGACTGTTTATGAGGGTCGAGGTGGGGGTGAGGGAAAAGGTGGCAGTAAGAGACACTGGAATTCAGGTGGTGGATGTGCTGTGAAATATAGAACAAGATGCAATTTTAATATCCTTACAGAATTTAACATTGTGAACTAAGGAGATAATAAATACTGCTATAAAAATAAATGAAAGTATTCATCTTCATGGGCAACTGATTTATTTCTTATGAAAATAGAACATTCAGATAGACTACTGATGAGGTTAAGTTGGCTAATCAGATACAGAGATTAATCTCTTAGCACTCATCTTTACACTAAATTATGATCTTCCTTGTGTGTCAATTTTTGTACCATCTTGGTCTAAATGCATCAACAGATCTTGTATCTTTACAATTAAGAAGAAAAGGGTATCTGATCTCAGCTAAATTCAGGTAAAAAGAGCCTGTTTAGTAAAGTCATACCTGCTGTTATGTAAAACTGAATCCTTTTTGCCTTGAAATGTCAATGAACACTTCAAAATTACAGAGGCCCTGCACTTTCAAAATTGGGAATGGTCATAAAAAGCAGTAATAAAAGTAACACCAGATGGATAAATCGTCAAAATAAAGAGATCTTTAGGCAGCACTGTTTCATTGTTCTGAAATAAATGAGGGTCTATAGCTAAGATGGCAGGAAAAAAAAAAACAAAAAACTTCATTACCCCCATGGGTCCTGGATGAGTGAATAGGTACGTGACCATGAACTGAAGGTTGGAGTACATTGGTTATCGCTGTGTTTGCTAGCAAATTTCCAGGTATATAGTGATATTCCAACTAGGGAATCTTTGATGCAGTCAGCAGAATAAGTGAGGAGAGCTTGGGACATCAAGAAATTCTACTGTCTGTCGTTATTCTCCACTGGTTCAGAACAGAAGAAATCACCTAGAAGTCAAAAAAGGAAATTGAAGTACTAAATTCCATTTGGTTTCAAAGTTGAGAAAAATCAAGTGAGGAAAAGTTCCACAGAGAAGAATCCAGAGCCACTACACATAGAAAAAAAATCTTGGGAGATTACTGAGACCAATGAATATAAAAGCTACTAGACACTTTCAAAGTGTATTTTATCAAACTTAGTAGAGGTATATAATTTCAGGATTCTAAATTTGAAAACATATTTAAGTCTTACAATCGTTGGTCAAATTAAACTACTGTATCAAACATTCTTCAATATATCTCAGGGAAGGTTCACGTCAGCAATAACTGAGTAACCAGGTGAGTTCATGGAAGAAAAAAATTCATTTTTTTGACAGATTGTCTAGATGTTAAGATCATTGTTTCTAGGAATAGATTAATCTGAGTTTGAATCCTGTCTGTACCTCTTACTACTAATACAACCTGGGCGATTAACTTCCCCATACCTCCAATTGTCCATAGACAATACTGGTGAATAATGATTATACTGTCTTTTGAGAATTACTGTAAAGTTTAAATAAACAAATGAATACAAAGCACTTAATTCTGTTCATGTAAATATACTCTACATCTTGTGTAAGCACACTTCAGTACTTAAATAGATATGGTTAGACTTATGGCCAAGATGGTGACCTGGTAGTAGTGAGACTCACATCCTCCCCACAGAGTAACTAGAAACTCACGTATTTTCTGGAAACAAACTCCGAAGAAAAGCAGGCACAGAAGCTGTAGAGACACAGCAGCAATCACAACAAAGGGTAGGTAAAAACGTTCAGGTTCAGAGCTACAACCAAGACACAGAATGGATATTCTGCTGGCGGTGGAACTCTGAAAAGAACTGGCCTTCCCGGAAATTGCAAAAGCACCAGAGACTCCGCCCATCTGGACCTCTACACGGAGCTAGGGGAGAGGGTCAGGGTGGAAGAGGCACAGTGACCCAGTTGTTTGAACAGGAGGCCCAGAGTGTAAATTACACTGGGCGCTGACATAACTAGAAGGCAGCAAGGGGAATCTCTGACCCCAAACTACTGCCATCCCACCATATTGCCCCAGAGCTGAAGGACCCACCCACTGGAATTCTCAGAACTGGAGATCCGGTCCCTCAGATTTAAAGGCAGAAGAGAGTCTTCCATAGAGGGAAACCATCGATGTCACCCACCAATGTCACCCACCTTGTGGATATAGGGGAAACTGTACAACAAGGCAATCATTGTGATGGGAGCTGAGACGCTGGGGGAAGGCTCTGCATCCCCCATACAAACCCCAACCCCATTGACTGAAATTTCAGGAAGCAACAGAGGTCTCACATAAGATTTTCAACAAATCCAACCAGGGGTGACATCACAAAAATTAAAGATATCCATGTCCAAACCAAAATTCAGGT
Organism: Solenodon paradoxus; assembly: GCA_004363575.1. Lineage (NCBI taxonomy): Eukaryota > Metazoa > Chordata > Mammalia > Eulipotyphla > Solenodontidae > Solenodon > Solenodon paradoxus. The sequence continues at coordinate 89,386 of RJWH01000318.1, read as the reverse complement.
TTACTCAGCACAAGTCAATACCCTACGCAAGGCTATCACTGCAGGAAAATCTAATCCATAGAAACATAAACAGAATGCTAAACAGAACAAAGACACAGAGAAATATAAATGAAATGATGTGCATAATAAAAAACCCAGGAGAAATTCTGAATGTGATAGACATCAGCAAGCTACCTGAGGATGAATTTAGGGTAACTGTGATAAACATACTGATGGAAATAAAGAAAACAATAAAAGAAGAAAAAGAAAATAACAAAAGAGAGAGAAGAAATGAAGCAGCTCAAAAAGACGTCAAAGAAATAAAAAAAATAAAAAAAAAAAACGCAATAGCTGACCTCAAGAGCTCAATAGAGGGATTCAAGAATAGGATGGATGAAGCCACCAATAGAAAGTGTGGTAGAAGTGAAGGCAGAGGCATTCAAGCAAACCAGCAAAGAGACAAAAGAATGCAAAACAAACAAACAAACAAACAAACATAAATGGACACCTATGAGATAGCATCAAATGAAACAACATTCACATTATAGGAGTCCCAGAAGAAGAGAGGGGAAAGTGGGCAGAAACTGTATTGGAAGAAATAATAGGTGATAATTTTCCTAACCTGAAGAATGAAGCAAGTTTTCAGACCCAGGAAGCTCAAAAGAGTCCCTAATAAAAGAAACACAAGCAGACCTGCATCATGATACCTTGTCATTAAAACGTAAAATATACAAGATAAAAAAAAAAATTCTTAAAAGCAAAAGATTGGCAGTTGAAAGTCTACTGGCCAGAAGGGATTGGCATGACATATTCTAAAAGTTGAAAGAAAAGCATTTTCAACCTAGGATACAATACTCTGTGAGATTGTACTACAGAATTGAAAAAATGATAAAAAGCTTTTCAGAAAAGCAAAAATTAGAGGAATTTATCACCACAAAACCAGTTCTACAAAAAAAAATATATTTAAAGATTCTATGTAAAGCATAAGGAAACCCTTTGTAAAAGCAGGTCATCTATTAGACCTATTTATCTATGTCCACTAGAGATATTAATCTATAGTTTTCTTTCTTGGTGATGTCTTTTTTGGCTTTTGGTATCAGTGTTATTTATGTTGGTCTAATGAATAGTTTGGGAGTGTTTCCTGTTCTTCAATATTTTTGAAGAGTTTGAGTAGAATAGGTATTGATTCTTCTCTATGGTGTGGTGAAATTCATTGGAAGAGCCATCTGGTCCTCGGTGTTTGTTTTTTGGGGAGACTTTTGATTACCTCTTCAATTTCTTTCCTTATGCTTATTCTGTTGGGTCTATTCAATAACTAGGCATATATTGTCTTACTTAAGATAAGAATATGATGCACATTTTATTATTCCCATTTTATAGATGAGAAAACTGAAGCTAAGAAATCTGTCTAAAGTTATATAATACACAAGTGTCAGAGCCAATGTTCAAATTTATCTTTTGTACCCAAATACTGTGTACTTAATATTTTACACTGTTTAGTTTTTTGTTACTTATATTGTTCTAATTGGAAAGATAATGCTATCAAAAATTCTACTTTCATCATGTTGACTTTTTTTCTTTTTAGTTACCTTATTTTTGATAATTCCAATTCTTAACTTTTTTAAATTAAGGAATTGTAACTCAAGTTTACATTATGAATTTTTATATATTCTACTATAGTAATTTTAAAGTTAAATTTTTTATAAATATCCAATATATTGTACTTTGCTGAGTTTTTTGCAATAAATATTTAACATGATAAATTATGTTCTTTTCTTAGCTTGAAAATTATTTTTAAAAAAACGAGTAGTAATAGAAACTAGAACCTTCGTGGTCGGTATGGTATGAAATGCACACAGACTGAGGTATGAATTAAATATCCTAAAAAGCATATAGTGATGTGAAATAATATAATAAATATATACAGCATATGATATATAAGCATATATGCACAATGATAATATAATGAATATGCATATATCTACCATATTGTTTGATTTTACCTGTTTTGAAATCTATGTAAATTTTAAGAAAGCATATAAATAAATAATTTTAAAAAGTAAATTAATAGATATGGTTGATCTTCCTGCTGTGTTTTTGCTACTGAGATGATTTCTCAGTTAAATATAATGTGATGGTATTCTGTGTCCCAGTAGCATTTAGACAAAACTTTGGGAGCGTACTCAGCTGATAAGCAGCAAGTTTTCAACCAGCAACTTTTCAGAATCAAAGCTTTCATTGCCTAGTTACCAATATTAAAACTCTCTCTCCTACTGACTCAAATTTCAGTCTTCTCTCACCTAAAGGATATTCAGTGTTCTCTCAGCCATGGAATATCTAACACCTTAACAAAATGATGTTTACTTCCCTTTAGGAGAAGTGATTGTCTTATATAATCTGTATTGGAGTGCAAAATAATTTTTCCTAAGATTATGGAATAAAGACTGGCCATGGCCATAGTGAGTAAGTCTCAGAGAAGGTAGTTGAGTTGCATAAGAAATACTGTTGAGATTCCCTGGGCATCTAAATATTTGTTGGATTAATTACTAGGCATTTTTGATGCTCTGGATACTTACATATAATTGTACCTGAATAGAATTCTTCAAGACTTTAAAATATGACAAAAATATTTATTGACAAATACTGTATCTATATTCTATAACAGAACCATATGCTGTTGTAACATACGTACTTCGGAGCTGCAGTGTCCAATATGGAAGTCACACCTCCCGGGGTTACTAAGCACTTATGAAATGTCCAGTGGAGATGTATTCCATGTGTGAAATAATCTTCATACTTTGAAGACATATTTCAAAGAAAGAATGTAAAATACTCAATAATTTTTACTACTTACTACATGTTGAAATAGTATTTTGACCATATTGGATTAAAATGTATGTTGTTAAAGTTAAATTCCTTTTATTGCTAATTTTTTCAATAATGTGGCAACTAATACATTTAAGTTTACATATATGACTACCATTATATATCCATTGAACATTAATTTTGGGGAGGATAAAAAGTGAATTATGATATTAATCATAATTTCTCCTTCACTTGGGGGTTTAAAAAAACACAAGCATTATATCTAGGAGAGTTTTGATGTGAGATTTTTTTAGTTCTATCTTTCTAACCTGAAAAATATTTCCTTCAGTCTTTTCTATGTATTTATATTTAAAAGCCCAGAATTCTCTGCAAAACAGGTAAATAAAGAGCATTTTAAATTTTTAAATTTTTAAAATTGCTTTTTCTAATTTCACATAGCTATATGCTTTTTTAAGGTATTTAAATTCATACCTCAGTCTGTACATTTCATATCAAACCCACCACCAGAGTTCTAGTGCCCTTTATTTACCACATCACCTTGTTAATTCCTTCATTCATTTTTTGTTTTTTTTTTCCCCTAAGCCCCTTCAATTCACACTCAGTCTCAGACTTGCAACTTATCAACTTTGTAAGATTTGTCAGTTTACTTCAATTCTTTATAATTCACATGAGCGAAACCATCCTCTGCTACTCTTTTTTCTTTGTGGCTTATTTTGATAAGAATAATCACCTCCATTCCCACCTAATTTATTCCATAAGACACAACTTCATCTCTTTAAATAGCTGCATAAAACTCCCTTAATTATATATAACTCATCTTCTTTATCCAGTATCTTGTTAGGCTTTTATATTATTTTCATGACTTAGCTATTGTGAATTGTACTGCCAGGAGCATATGGAGTGCCTTTTTTCTCCTGATCAGTTTTCGTATTCTCTGTATATATACCTAGAAGTGGAATTGCTGGATCAAATGGTAAATGCATCTTTTTTGTTTTGTTTGAGGAATCGCCATACTATTTTCCAAAGTGGTTGCACTAATAACATTCCTGTCAACAGTGTAGGATGTTTCTTTTTCTCCACATCCTTTTTAACATTTATTTGTACAGGTCTTTTTGCTATTGGGCACTTCTCACTGGCCTGAGGCAATACCTCATTGCTGGTTTTTATTTGCATTTCACTGATGGTGAGTGATGTAGAGCATTTTTTCATGTGTCTGTAGGCCATCTTTGTACCTTCTCTAGAAAACATAGTTCTTCTGCTCTTTTTTTTTTTTTTTTTTATGTGGGTCATTTGCTTTTTGTTGTTGAGGTGTTTGAGTTCTTTATATATTTTGGAGAGTAAACTCTTGTATGCTGTATGTTGTGCAAATAAATACCTTCTCCCATACAGTGGATTGGTTTATTATAGTGGCAGTTTCTTTCATACATTTAGGAGATGAATTCAGACATTATAAAGAAAATATGAGTTTGATATAATTGCAGTTGTTTAATTTTCACTTTCTTTTTTTTTTTCCTCTTTTTCCTGAGGATAGCTTTGGTTATTTGAAGCCATTTTTAGTTCCATACAAACTTCAGTACTATTTATTCATGAAAAATGTCTTGAATTTTTATAGAAATTACATTAAATCTAAGTATTGCTATGGATGAAATGGTCACTTAATTGCTAATTCTTCCAATCTATGACCATAGACAATTTTTCCATATTTTGTGTCTTCTATTTATTTTATCAATGTCTTATAGGTCTCAGTGTATAGGTATTTCACCTCGTTTAAGTTTATTCCCAGACATTTTATTATTTTTTTAGTGAAATTGTGAATGGGATTTATTTCTTGGTTTCTCTTTTTCTAGTCTATTGTTTTCTGCATATAAAATCCTATTAATTTTAGGGTACCAATTTTATACACTTACACTGTGCTGTATTCTCTTCCCATTTTCATGATGGTTTTTATAATGAATGACAGTGTTGAATCTGGTCAAATGCTTCCTCTGAATCTCTTGATATGACAGTTTGTTTTTCCATTTGCTGTTGTGGTATATTACATTACATTATTTGCATATTTGAACCATCTTTACATTTTCTGGAATAAATTTCACTTGGTCATGAGGTATAATACATCTTTTTTACTGTACTGTTGAATTTGATTTGCCAAGACTTTGGTGAGAATTTTTATATCTATATTCAATCAGTGATATCAGTATCTAATTGCCTTTATTGGTGCTGTCCTTAGTTAAGGTAGTTTTCTACTGGAAGCAGTAGCTGTAACCCCATTCACTGATTTGAAAATATTATGCTATTTATGTAAAACAGCATTGAATTTCCCCATGTCAGATGAGACTTAGGAAACTTTTTATATTCTATTCCAACGTTGTTACCACTAGTAATATTGTTGTTCATAAAAATACTATTCATGCATTAAATATTAATAAATTAATGTGTTGAATGCTTTAACTTTATTATCTTACAACAATATATAAGGTTTTAACTCGTTTATTAAAAAAAAACCAAAAATATAACTTGCTCAAGTTCATAAAACAAATAAGCAATAGATGTAAATCTTCCCTTAAAACCTGTGCCTTTCAAACTATGATTTATGGTCCAATATTATCATAGCATTAAAAATGTCAAAAATATCAAACTCTAACTTGTCAGACTAATAAGCAAATTATTAATTGTAATTATGTTTTATTAAAAACATTGTACATGATTGAACATCATAAAATAGTGTTGCATTATATTTCTATTGCTTTATGAAATACTCTAATTGTTTAAAATATATTTATGTAACTCTTGTACTTAATTAATTTATTAATCCAACCAGCATATTTTGAAAGCAGAATTATAGCACTTCAGTTTTAATCCCTACTCATTAAATTCTAGCAGTGCTTGCTCAATCATTGTGACAACCCATAACTGCCCCATGCTTTTTCAAATGCCCTAGATGATGATTTGATGGGGAGCAGATTATATGTCTATGATTGATTACCATTGTGCATCTGAGTTAAATGAACTAAAGCCTTATATTCACAGCCTTGCTGTTATAGTTTATTATTCTCCTATAAATAGTAGTCTACTCCCACTTCCCTACCTACAAACACACGTGCATACACATACACACACACAGCACACACACACAATCTTAGCCAGTCTTTTCCATGTCCATTTACAAAGTAGTCTCTAGTCTCTATCAGGTCATCTTGGAAGTCTTCACTTATACTCTTAAATAATTTTCCTGAACCACATGTAAATTACCAACAAAATGATTTGTCACTCCTGAATACTTCTGATATCTGATAAAATCACAGCACAACTTTCAAACTCTATTATCAGTTCATCTGAGAACTATTTTATTTTCTGAATATAACTAACACAGTAAATCTTTCATTTCATATGTTTTTCTTACAAAATAAGTTTTACATTCTTCTCATTAAATGTGTGATTTTGGTCTCGGGGAGGAAGAAGTAAGTCCTTAAATCTGAGAAAGTTCTGTGACTTCCGAGCCTAAGTCATAAATGGTGAGTGAGAGAATTTCTATCTGATTCTCCCAGTTCACTTATTATTGATTCCCAGCCTTGAGGATTTGCAAACATCAACATGAAGAGTTCACAGTGAGATCTGGATTCTGAGCCAGATGGAAAGAATCAACTATCAGGCATGTGAATAATTAAATCTTCAGATGCTTTCCACTTATAGTCAGCAAGTCTTTCACTGAAGTCCCTGGTAGGAGGAAGAAAGAATCACCACTGAGCCCTTTTCAAATTCCTAACCCACAGAATCTATGAACATGATAGCACTCTTGTTTTATGCCACTATGTTCAGAGTGATTTTATATACATAAAGAGAACAAAACATTACTATATCTAATCTGCAAAACTTCTTCATTTTTTTACCCCCAACTATCCTATTAAAAAGGATTCTAACAAAGGATGCAATTTAGAAATGTTACATTTATTTATTAAGCTCCTTCAATCTTGAGTGGTTCAGTCCTTTGTTTCATGATCTCAAGGTTTTTGAAGATCGCAAACCCATTGTTTAACAGAATACCCTTATATCTTGGTTTATCTGAGATTTTGTTTTGATTATGTTCAGATTATGCATCTTCAGTGGAATATTACTCCACTGAGGCTGTGTTTTCTCATTCATTGTTATCAGCTAGCACACAAATCAACTTGTTCTATTACTTATAACATTTATTTGGTTACTCATTTAAGGTGGTATTTGTGAGTATTGCAACACTTTCTTTTGTAATTAGTAAATGTTCTGCTAAAAGGCATTTTGAGCCTATAAAATGCCTTATTTCTTCGTGTTTATTTTTTTCATTTTTTACATAAGCATAAATAAACTCCTAGGCTGTGTTATATGAAAGGAGTAATGTTCATTTATTTTTTATAGACACTATAGCTGTGTTCAGGTAAAACACAAACACATACGCATGCACACATACATCCACACACACGCATTCAATTTTATGCCATAGATCACTTCACTAGAAGAGCGAAGAGTCCTTGGTTAAACATATTTTGAAAATTGAAATACTGTGAAAGTCAATTGTGCAAATCTGTTTTATGTGATATTTGACAATATAAAACCTGAATTACAACAATATAGACTGATTTGGAATTTTACTTAGAAAGTCCCCAGAGTCAAACATGAGAGAGTTAAGTTTATTCAGTGGAATGTTAATTTTCATAAAAATGTAGGTTCATAGCTAAGCAATTCTTTCTTATATAATTTAGAATAGGGTTAGGAATACACATAACCAGTAAAATTTATATGCTAAAAGATTTATTAATTATTCGAACCAAAATTTATTTGAAGATTTCTTTGAATTTAATATCAAATATTGTGTTAGATATTGGAGACACATATATTTGGAGAAATTCCCTACTTAAGGATCTCGTGTAGTAGGAAGGGTAGTTATATAAATAATAGCACAAGAGTAGTGATGGTTACATGATGAGTAGATATACTGGAGAAACTTCCTTAGCTGACATCAGGGAAAGCATTTGATAGAAAATAACTTCCATCTTAGTCCTTGGACTAGACCAAACTAGGTAGGAAACTACCTACAGAAACAACCTTGTAACACCTTGTGGTGATCTAGCACATATGCACCTCCCCATTGCCCCTTACCTCCCCACCCCAATCTCAACCCTAACACACTTGCCCCAACATCACCTCTGGCCTGCACAAGCCGTGTACATGCCAAGGACCTGGTTTCCTTCCAGGACAGGGGGAAGGGAGGGGAACAAACAAGATGAACTAAATAAAATAAAATAAAGTAAAATAAAGATACTTCTTCCTCTCTCTTCCTGCCTCCCTATTCACCTCCATTCCTGCCTGCACCTTTCTAGAAAACAGAAGGGAATAAAGTAATAAATAATCTTGCAAGCAACTTTTCTACTATAACAGTAGTTTTAACCTAAGGAAATGGATATAAATACAGTCAATTTGAAGAATCAGAATATTTTCAAGAGCGCCGAAGTTTATAGAAAGAAGAATAATGTCAGTGTTCTGATCTAGTCTCCCAACTGTTGTTTTCCTATATTTGAACACAGAACCTGAAGGTTTGTCAAATAAGTACTGCGAATAAAAAAGAGAGAATGCCAAAATAGCATAATTTTCCTCACCTAAAATAGGCTATGCTACAATAACCTATTCATAACTTTTGCTAGCATAATATATCTTTAGAACATTTTAAAATACATTTAACTTCAATTTATTTGTAATTCCATACTGTAAGGGTATGCAATATATTGAATTTTGAAAGTTATTTAAATTTACCACTCTGTTTTTCTAAGCTTATGTAATAAAGTCAAGCATTATAATTAACTAGTTTTCTGTTTTTCTACTTTGTATTTTTTAAATAATCATCTTTCTTTAAACCACCTATAGATTACTCAGAACCTCAGTTTTAAGATTGCCTGTTATTTCAGCAATGTTGACTATTTAGACTATTATGTTTTAGTGCATTCTATAATAGTAGGAAGCCATATCGTCTTCTACATCATGTTGTCACAAATTTATTCGACTGCTATAACTTTTTTTTAAATTGTTGTTTCATTTTGTTATATTGAGTCCTAGGACAAACATCATGGGATAAATATACTTGTAAATATTTACATTTCTTCACAATAATGGGAATCAGAAGGCTAAATCCCTATGTATTGCTCTAAATATTTACCTTTCTTTGCTAGTAAATGCAGTCAAGGACAACAGCAATCATTCTCAATGTTCACAAATAACAAGAGCGGCTTAATCTAGAAAAATAGACATTTCCTACATACAACTGGACAGAGCAAGAAGAATATGAGTGTTTCATCAAGCTTTCTCATATATATAACTATATACATAATTACATGTTAATAACATAATTTAATATCATATAGTCTATACTTTAAAATCACAAGTGTTTGAAGATGTAAAGATATCAAGATACAGTTTTAACTCTTACTGCTTTAAAGAACATGGTGAAATGGAGCTGATCAACACTGAAATCATGAAATCTATCTCTGATTATAATATTTTACTACTGGCATTTATTTGTTATCACCAGGATACTGGGACTGCTAGGTTAATAAGATGGCTCTCCATTCTTTTTTAAAAATTATTTTTACTGAAGTACATTGTATCATGACACTATATAGGTTTTAGTTATGAGTCATTATAAATCAACACCTCTGTATTGTGCATTATGTTTATCGCCACCAGGCCAAAACTTCCTTCACCATACAATTGATTCCATTTACCCAATTTGCCCGCCACTACCACCCCTATCCCACACTTCTGCTAAACACATTGAATTTAAGACTAAAAGTTTGTTTTTGTTTTATTTACTTCATTTGCTTGCATGGTTTTTCTATAACTACATGTGAGTTTTTCTATATACCACTAGTCATCTCTCATTCATTGGATGTCTGTCTTTCTCCTTCTGGTTTCATTAACTTAGCTTACTTCCTACTAGGTCCATACATTTTGCTTCCAATGACAGGATTTCATCTTTCTAATAGCTGATTCTATTGTGTATACATACAAATATTATTTATCTACTAATCTGTTAGTGGGCACTTGGTAATTTCCAGCTCTTGGCTATTGTAAATAACAGTGCAATAAATATTTTGGTATCCACATCTCTTTCAATTAGCATTATGTTTATAGGGCAAATACCCAGAAGTGGAGAACTGAGTCATTTTCACCATATGGAATTTCTATTGTCAATTTTTTGAGGAATCTCCATACTGATTCTATCATGGTTGCACCTAATTACAGTTCCCCCCAAATGTGTAAGAGTTCCCTTTCTCTGCATCCTCACCAATACCTTTTGTTTCCAGATTTTTAGATAATAACCATTTCTACAGGTATAAAGTAACATCACACTGCAGTTTTGATTTACATTCATCTAAAAACAAGAGAGGTGGAACACCTTTTCATATAAATATTTCTGAATATATATTACATAGCTTATAAAATGCAGTAAAAACAAATATTTGAGTCAATCGAACTTATAATTGAGAAAATTGCAGATATCTTTGAAATTCTTGAATTATTTTCCTTTCCAGCATAGTTTTGAATCTCTGGACTCTGGCTATTTGTACACAAGGTTTTGAGGCCAGGGCTAAGTCAACTAAGCATGACTTCTTAAAAACTATCACATGCTCAGAGATACTGTTCATGTGATCCACCCTTTTTTGATATCATGCTTTTTACTATACTATGTATTATATAATATATTATTTTGTGATATCACTTGAACTTACTATGTTATAGAGTCATTTGGTAGAATATTTGTTCTTTAGCTTCTTGTGTGGTTGAATAATCCAAAAGTTGAACATGACATTTTTTCTTTAGCTGGTCTGAGGACTAGCTATAAGTTGACCAAACTGTATTTTTTTATCTCAAAAGATAATAAGTTATTTGACTAATGTCCTCTATTTACTTATTTTTTTGCACTGGCCTTTTAAGAGCTTAGATTTTTTTCTTTCATCCTTTTTTATGTCAAGCACCGGTCATAATATATTAAGGTCCCCCAAAATGTTTGCTGAATTAAACTGAACTAAGAACCAATTTGTTGTTGATTTACTTCCCACTGCGTCTAAAGTCAATGCCATATTGTTGACAAATTTAAGTAGAAAAAAATACACAGAAAAGACATTTTCATTGTAAATTAATTTTCCATTGATTTAGTTCTATCATTATTATAATATAATCACAAATATCTAGTTAGTATCTATTCTCAGAAAACCTTTTTGATGCTGAGATATACAATCAACAAAATATTGGATCTGTGCCCCAGGAAATCACAAGTCTAGTGAGGGGCACACTATAAGGGTAAGTCTAGCATAATGTACTACATTCTGAGTTGGAGGTAATTACATAAGCACATAGAAGGGACTCAAATTCATTTCTGGAAAGGGGGAAAAAAAAACACAGATTTCCAAAATAAAATAGAATGTTCTACTAAGTCTATCCTCAGAATATAATAAAATGGCCAAAAATATACACATGTTTAATGTCAATAAAATCTAAAATAATACTTTGAAATATATTATAATTCCACTATTATCCCTCTTCATGCCCTTATTAACTGAAAAACAAAATTTTCTCCTACACTAAAGTAAAGCAGGAATGGTTTAAACTCAAAACAGCATGTATTCAAGAAACATAAATGTCTTAATTTAAGTGTGCAAGATAATTTCTAAATGGAATGGAATTTGAGATTTTGTTAAATGCACTTCTTAAGAAGCAATTAGAAAGAAATTAATCTGAAATGTCATCATAAGGAAATGATCTTTCAATGAAAGTTAACAAAAATTTAAATATGACACCATTTTTTTTTAATCTCATAATTAAGGGAATCCATTTAAGCAAAATTGAGAAATAACCCTGCCCTCTAGTGGTACTTAATAAAATGTAAAAATAAGCTGAAAACACCATTTTGTTGATGTATTTATTGTAGTGGTCACACTAAAACCTTAAACTTTATATTAAATTGACAAATTTAAAATAACAATTTTGGCTGCCATTTGGTAGATTTAATGCCACTAAAAATTTAGCAAAACAAATTTTAATACATGAAGTGTTACTGTCTCCGTTTATAATTGGTATTACCAAAACAAAATTTGACTTTTTGATGGAATCCTCTTCCCATTAAAATTTTGATTGAAAATCCACTATGTAGGAGGAAATTTACAAAGTCTGTTTCTTTATTCAAATTACTTTGCCTCATAATCCAGTTCTCATTACCTTTACAAATCCTCTTCATGTTGTCTCTGCTTAACAATTGTAAAATCATTTCTATTTTTTTTAAAAGGATTCAAAGGATCTGTATGAAAATTCAATTTATCAAGATTTAACCTTTCCCATGTGATCCTTACAATCTCTATATGTTTCATAGATGCCATCTGAAATACATTTGTTCCCATGGACTTCTACTATAAGAAAAACAATATTTTTTCCAGGGAAATGTAGTATTATTGTACACACTGAAAAATGTTTATAACATAAAAGATGTATGTGTACTAAAAAGAACTGAAATTTGAACTATTAATTTTAAAAATCAGCACCTATTTTTATCTATGACTGTCATAATCAGTCTTTAGTTATATAATCACATTAAGAACTACTACATTATTTTTAGAAATAACTAGATAATTCATTTACAAAAAGTGTTCAAAAACATTTTTGACTTAGCTAAACTTATATTTTGTTAGTTGGCTGGTTCCTTGAAAATCAGAACTAGTTGACAAATTCTGAGCATCTCTGAATTTTCTACGGAGAAAAAGTTAGATATTTTGAGATGGAATATTATCTTGGATTATCCAATAGAGTTAATGCAATCACAAGATTGCTTATTAGAGAATAGTAGGAAGGTCAAAGTTAGGAGATACAATGTCAAAAACAAGAGAGGAAAGGAGAAAAGAAGGGAGGGAAAGGGAGAGGAGCAGGGGAGGTGAGGAAGAGAGATTCAAAAGCACTGTGTCTTTAAAGTGAGACCCTCAACCAACGACTGTAGGCAGCCTGTATAGACTGGAAAAATAAGAAAACATTTTCCTCTGAGTCTAGAAAGGAACACAGACCTACTGACCTATTTTAGTTTCTGATCTTGAGAATTGTAAAATAATTCGTGTTGTTTGAATTCCCTAATTTTGCTGTAATTTGCTACCACCATAAATTCCATGAAGTCTGAAGTTATTTCCTCCTTTTACTTAGTCCATTGATTGTCAAATTATTCTGCCTGAATTCATAGTCTCAGCATCATCTGGAGACTTATTAAGGATGCAAATTAACCTATTTCAATCCAGAAAGACAGATCTAAGGAGAGGGGCACATAATCAGTTTTTTTTTTTTTTTTTAAGGATCCCTTTAAGTGATGAACATGATATTTGCGAACCACTGACATAAAGTATTTCCATTAGCTAGTACAAGGAAAATTATAGAACATAGAGATAAATATATTTTGATAAATACAATGAATTTTAAAACTGGAACTCAATACCTTGACTTAAATTCCATAATATGATAGATTGATACAAGTGTTCAAAAGAATTCTTAAATGAAGAAATAGGGAACATAAAAATTATCCTCTCAGTTATATACTTCCTCATTCAGAACACAATATGGATCAAATAAAGAGATGAAGTTTAGAGGAATTGAAGGGGTAATCTAAATGGTTCCTGATCTGCCAAAAAGATACAATTACAGGAGAGATAAGAGAGGGTAGACATTTAAAAATTAATAATAGAGATATTTAGTGCACTAAATATTACATTAATATTCTAAAGGATAATATCAAAATCTACTTTGGCTCCTTTTAAAATTAGGTAAATGTGAAAACAATCTCTAGAATATTCAGTCACACAAAAAGAGCAAATTAAAACCTCTTTTATTAATTTTACTTTCTCAGAATCCTCACTTATCTGCAAGTTTATGACCTCTTATATAAAGATGTATGAAAAAATTTAAGGAAATAGTGTATATCTATACATGTATATATGCATACATATGTATTTATTTATGTCTATATGTGTTATTTTTATATTTGTCTTACAGTTTTTTCTATTTTGGCATATGTTAATGTATCTCATTTACTTCATGATATGTATATCTACATACACATATATGTACATATATGTATCTTCATATGTCAATCTACACATTCCAAAGAGTAGACATTCTAGAATGCTTTGTTTTATTAGTTTCCCAATGAAGCAAGTATATATTTCCCTAATTTTCATATATAGTAAACACACAGATATACACATACAGATATAAGTATTATATATATATATATACCTCCTTGTGCATTTAGTATACCAATACAAAAACTGTTCCATTTCTACATCATGTCACCATGATTACTTCTATAATGTGTATTTTAAAGTGTTTACAGATTTTTTCAGTCTGTATAGCTGTAGAATTTAGAGTAGAAATTATATCTGTTAGGATGACTCTTTATCCCTGAAATTCCTTAATGATCCTAAGTGTCTCTGACATGTACCACTGCACCAATTGAGTGTAACAAGTCAGTGAATATCTGATTGCAATTAGGTATAGTTATTGAATATTTTCATTAAAAACTCAAAATAAGTCTATTTACACAATCACATAACCAAACTCAATTAAGTAATCTATACACCCTTTATTAAGGTCTAGTGAAACACTTGGCATCATGAAGTATGTCCTCAAAGTCCAGAGGTCATAAAATGGATTGATTGTTAGATTAGACTAATGGATTTTTAATTTTAACTCATCTTAAAATTTAATATTCAAATGAGTATTTGAAAACTGTTTTCATTCATTGGTTGATTATTTTATCCAACAGTATATAACTGAGTATCTTCTATCTGTCATACACCGTTTTAGGAACTGACTGCATAGCAATAAACAAAGCTAACATCTCTGCTCTTGTGTAACTTCAGTGATTACTATAATAACTACATTACTATTGTTATTATAGTACAGACAAAAAAGAAGCAAATTAATGGGGAAGCTTGCCTAAAGTCACTAAACAAATGTAAGAACTAAGATTTCAATGCATAGATGTTTGACCCCAGTGAGTGACCTTAACCAAGGCCACAAATATCCTCTCACAGTAAGGGAATAACAATTTAGTACGACCCCAAATTTTAAAGTAATGGCTATTAAACTTTTTTTAATAACCTGTTTCTTGGAGAATTTTTTTTTAAGGTGAAATAAAATTAGAGAAAATCATGAATTAGATCACTACTCTCACAAATGGTTGATTT
Source organism: Solenodon paradoxus (assembly GCA_004363575.1). Lineage (NCBI taxonomy): Eukaryota > Metazoa > Chordata > Mammalia > Eulipotyphla > Solenodontidae > Solenodon > Solenodon paradoxus. Next base: position 74,339 of record RJWH01000318.1, on the reverse strand, counting down.
TTCTTCATTCTCTTCTATGCTTTGTTTTTCACCTGAATTATCTGAGGGTCTAAATGAATGACCAACAAGAACATTAGAGTATTTTGAATATTTAGACAGTAAACATTTTTCTTCATGTATATTTTATTACTTTTTGAATTATTTTTGAGAAATCAAGGTAGTTCCTCAATTCACATTAATAACTGTAAAAAAGAAACTTGACAGTTTATACATACTCCATATGTGATTATAAGACATAATTCAGAAACATATTTCTAAATTCTAAACTTTATTTGCATGCAAATATTGTGGTAGAAGGTATATTTAAGATAAAAGAAAATACATATTTTTACTTTATTTAATATTTTTCATTTTGACCTGTATACATTTTTCATGACAGTAATGACCTTATTCTTTTTATTCACTAATGTATCGTCAAGGTCTAGCACATATGTGATTAACAAATGATAATATGCTCTAGTAGTGACAGTACCTTCACCACATTTTTACTAGTAATAAGTATTATTAATGTGTGTTATTTTAGCAGATGGGAGATTAACCCAATCATTGTTTTATATTGAGTTAGTGGTGAATTTAAACAAGTTGCCTTATGTGTATATAGAAAAATATGATATCAAATTGCTCACTTTTCACCTTTCTACCTACTAAGGTTATATGTTATTTAAGTTTTCAGTTATACTGTTTCATGTATATAAAAAATTAGCCACTTGATATCTTCAGCAGTATGCAATCCCTTAAGAATATATAGGAGTTCTCCAATTGGAATTGGTTTCAATAACTATGTTACTTTGTACCTAGAACACCAGCTTGCAAGATGTCTAATAGGACTGAGTTTCAGAAGAACTTTTTTGTGTGCCTTGGTGGAGCAGTGGTTAGGTCAATCGCCTCCTAAGAAGGAAGCCACATATCCGTGGGTTTGAGTCCCAAGTCCTGGGGGAAGCAACCAACATTAACAACTAAATAAAAATAACATAAAATTCTTCCTTCTCCTCTCTCTTACTGCCTGCCAGTCTATTCACCTTAATTCTTGCTTTCAACTTTTCTTTAAAAAAAAGAAAAAAGAGGAAGAACTTTTGAAGATTAGGTGACTATTCAAATCTTTTTTTCTCCCACACATTACTACAAAGGACAAATAATTTATTCTTTTTTTAAATTTGTGAATTAGTCTAAGGTCCAGTAAAATGCAAAGCTGACAAAAAAAGTGACAAAACAATATTCAGTAAATGCGAAAACTTATATTAGGATATTTTAATCTATAAAAAAATTAAAAGCATCATTTTTAAGTTAGTTAAAAATATCTCCCAAAAGATTAAATAAATGTGAGGGGGGAAAAAATGGTACTTTAATCACTTGTTTTCTGATAAACAAAGAAAGAGAATTTTATTTGGGGAAATCAACCAATATTTTACAGACTATAGAAAAATAATGCAATTCATATTGCCATAGATGTTATTTAAAATTACTGAGAGACTAAAAATGAACTATTTGGAAAATAGACTAATTCAGGAAGGTGTCTTGGCACAATTAGGACCCATTATTTCTTATTTCTTCAAATCTGATTCCATTAATAAAGTGAAATTCACATTATGTTAACACATTCAAAAAGGCAGGAACTGCTGAGGAGAGTGAGAATAAATACAAACTGTCTGGGCATATTCACAATTTCTAAATATATCCATAATTGTAGTCACTACGAAAATATAATTGTATTTGCCTTTTTTTGTTGCTAAATAATTTTATTATTTCTTTTGTTTACATTGCTATATTCATTTAGAATATTTAAATCACTCCTCAGTCTGTATGCATTTCACACAACACCCACCACAGGAGTTCTCATGCCTTTTACCATCACATTGTTCCTCCTTCCTTCCCTCCTTCCTCCTACAACCTTGATAGTCACAATCTTGTGTTGAGTGAATTTATTGAGATTTGTCTCTTTGTTTTAATTCTTTATAGTTCACTTATGAGTAAAACTTTTCAGTTCTTCTCTTTCTCTTTCTGGTTTATTTTACTTAGTCTGATCACACCCAGTTCTAGTCAAGTTGTTGCAAATGTCACAATTTTGTCTTTAATGGCTGCATAGAATTCCATTGGATATAACACAACGTTTTCATTCAGTTATCTGTTGAGAGACATGCAGCTTTTTTCCATGTCTTGGCTACTGTGAAGTGTGCTTCTATGAACAGAGGGGTGCTGATATATTTTTTTTTCTCTTTAGAGTTTCAGTATTCTTTGGGCATATGTCTAGTAGTGGGATTGTTGGATTACAGATGGCAGAAACTTCTTTTTTTTTTTTTGATGAATCATCACAATGTTTTCTAAAGAATTTTCACTGTTACATTTCCACCAACAGTATAAGAAAGTTTCTTTTTCTCTATAGCTTCCACCATACTTGTTTTTTCTAGACTTTTTGATATATGTCATTCTCACTGGTGTGAATTGGTGTCTCATTATTGACTTTATTTGCATTCCTCTGATGATGAGTGATATGGCACTGGTTCATGTGTCTGTAGACCATTTATGTATCTAGTTAGATGTCTATTCATTTCTTCTGCCTATTATTTGAGTGGGTTTTTTCCTTTTTGTGTTGTTAATGTGTATGAGTTCTTTCCATGCCTTAGAGTTTTTATGGAACCACAAAAGACCTTGACTAGTCAAAATTATCCAGTAAAACAATCACACTCTGACTTCGAACTATTCTACAGAGTGATCATCATCAAAACAGTATGATATTGAAACAAAAACAGTCATTCAGACTAGCAGAATAAAATTGAGAGCTCAAAAATAAAGTCACTCTTCTGGGATAGTTAATCTATGGCAAAGGAATCAAGAGCATATAATGGAAGGAGTAAAATCTGTTCATCAAATGGTGCTGGAAAAATTGGACAGACACCTGAAACTAAATTATTCATTAGTGCTATATCCAAAAATTAAGTCAAAATGGATCAAAGACCTGAACATAGAACATGAAACCACAACATATATAAAAAATAATGTAGGAAAACCCTCCGTGACAACTACAAAGATGTCTTCAGGAAAGGGACACCTATGACAATGAAACAGGTAAAACTCAACAATTGGACTACATAAAACTAAAAAGTTTCTATATAGCAAAAGATACTACCACCAAAATGAAAAGGCAACCTATAGAATGGGAAAAAAAAAAAAAAATATATATATATATATATAACAACTGAATTTATCTCAAATACATTTTAAAATAATTCTCTATGAGAAATAGTCTAAATGGATTAAATACATATTTTCATTTTTTGTCCTATTTCCTGGATATAGACTGTGGGATTTTAATGGCGATTTCATTAAATCTGTATACTGCTTTAGGTAATATGTCCATTTTAGCAATATTGATTTTCCCAACCATGAGCAGGGGATGTCTTTCTATTTCTTTGTGTCCTCTTCTATTTCTTTTAAGAAGTACTTGCATTTTTCATTATACAGGGCTTTCATCTCCTTTGTTAAGATAATTGATTCTTCTTAATTCTATTTGAAATGGTGAAAATTTCATGATTTTGTTTTCTTCTAGCTAGCTGTGTATAAAAATGCAACAAATTGATGTGTGCAATGATTTGTAGCCTGCTACTTTACTGTATTGGTTGATTATTTCTAGTAGTTTTTTTGACAGTGTTTAAGATTTTCAATATATATGAGCTCTCAACTACAAATAATGATAATTTTAGTTCCTCCTTCCTATTTGGATTCCTTTTATTTCTTTTCCTTATTCAAGTGCTCTGGCTAAGACTTCCAGTACAAAGTTAAATAGTAGTGATGAGAGTAGACAGCCTTTTCTTGATCTTGATCTCAGAGGAAATGCTTTCAATATTTTTTGCCATTGACTAGGATGCTAGTTGTGGGTTTATCATATATGGTCTTTGTTATGTTGAAGTATGCAATCCTACCCCAATTTTATATAATGGTTTTATCATAAATGGGTATTGCCTCTTATCAAAAGCTTTCTCTGTGTCTATTGACATGATCATGTAGTTTATCTCCTTGCTCTTGTTGATATAGTATATTACATTGATAAATGTATGTAGATTGAACCATCCTTGCATCCCTGGGATAAATCCCACTTGGTCATGATGGATGATATTTTTGATGCATTGCTGAATTTGGTTTGCTAATACTGTGCTGATAATTTTTGTATCTATCTTCCTTAGAGACACTGGTCTGCACTTTTATTTCCTGGTGATGTCTCTGTCAGCTTTTGGTATCAGTGTGATGACAGCCCCATAGAAAGTATTTGGGAGTGTTCCCTGTTCTTCAATATTTTGGAAGAGTTTGAAAAGAATAGGGACTATTTCTTCTCTGAAGATTTAGTAAAACTCATTAGAAAACCCATTTGGTCCTGGGCTTTTAATTTTAGGGAAACTTGATTACCTCTTCAATTTCTTTGCTTGTGATGTCTCTGTTCAGGTTTCCCAATTTTCCATGTTCAGTCTCCGTACATTGTGTTAAAAAAATGTCCATGATATTGAGGTTGTCCCCTTTGTTGGCATAGTGCTGTTCATAGTAGTCACTTGTGTTTTATACTTCTGTGGTCTTTTATAATGTATCCAATTACATTACAGATTCTAGTTATAAGAGTTTTCTCTCTATTTTTCTTTGTGAGTCTAGCCAATGTTTTGTCAACTTTGTTTATTTTTTCAAAGAACCAACTTTTGGTTTCATTGATCTTCTGAATTGTCTGTTTTCTATTTGTTTATATATGCATGAATTTTTAATTAATTCTTTTCTTCTACTGCTTTTTGGCTTTAATTGTTCTTCTTTCTCTAGTTATTTTAAGTGTAGAGTTAGAATGTTAACTTATGATTTTTTCTTATTTTTCAGGTAGGTCTGGATTGCAATGAACCTCTCGCTTAATACTTTTTTTACTGCATCCCATAGATTTTGTAGCTCATATCTTCATTCTCATTTTCTCTAAGTCTTTTCTAAACTCTCTTTAATTTCTTGTTTTACACAAGAGTCATTTAGAAGCATATTGTTTAATCTCCAGTTAATTTGTGGTCTTTCAACTTTCTTTTTGTGATTGATTTCTGGTTTTAAGCAATTGTGGTCAGAGAAGATGCCTGTTATGATTTTAATCTTTGCAAATTTGTTGAGACATGTTTTATGTCCCAACATATTATCTGTCCTTGAGAATGTTCCATGTACAATGATAAGGTGCAATATGTAGTCATTGGATAAAGTGATCAGTATACATCTATCAAATCTAACTGTTCCTGTTGATCATTTAAACCTGCTGTTTTCATGTTAATTTTTTGCCTGGTTGATCTGTTCAGTGTTGCGGAGTCTTGAAGTCTCTCACTATTATGGTGTTGCTGTCAATGTCACTCAGTTGTAATAATATTTGCATAATATATTTTGATGCTCCCTCATTTGGTGCATATGTATATATAAGTGTTAACGTCTTCTTTCTTTTTTAAAGGAAAGTTGCAGGCAGAAATGAAGGAGAGCAGGCAAGCAGGCAGGAAGAGAGAGGAGGAAGAAGTACCTTATTTTTTTTCTAGTTGTTCACAATGATTGTTCCCCTCGCCCCTGGGGTCTTGAACATGGGACCTTGGGATGTATGTGGGATTGCTCCCAGGTGCACGAGACTGCTAGGCCCCCAGGGCACATCCTCTTCTTGTTCAATTCATCCCTTAACAATTATATAATGTCAATCTGTCTTTTGTTAATGCTTTTTAGTTGGATGTCTATTTTCTCTGACATAAGCATGACTGCTCCAGCTTTTTTGTGGTTGTCATTTATCTGTAGAATTGCACTCTAATCATTGTTTGAGTTTTTGCTCATCTTTTAAAAGGTGAGTTTTCTGAATGCAGTAGAAGTTAGGTTATATATATATTTTAATTCATTTCTCCACCTTGTGCTTTTGATGAGTTTAGTCCATTGACATTTAGGGTGATTATTGAGATGTACCTCTTTATTGTCATTTTGTAATTTGTCATTTGTTCATGTTCTAGGCAGTGACTTTGTTCTCTCTTATTTGGTGGGTTGCATGTAGTTGTGGTTTGATGGTTTCCATTTTTTGTTTTCTTCTCTGCTTTTCCCCTGGAGATGTATTTTGAAATTATCCTGAATTAACATTAAGAATTCTATATTTATTTCTTATATTATTTGAAAGTGGATTAGTCTTACACTCATTCTAATCATCCATATTTTTATTCTCCTCTCCTCCTCCCCACTTTTTATATTTGCTGTCTTATTGTTTTGTTTTGTTTTTTTACACTTTATTCTTCAGTATTTTTTTTGTAGGGCTGGTTTTGTCATGATGAATTCTTTTGACTTTTGTTTATCTGAAAAGATTTTTATCATTCTTTCAGTTTGTAAATTATAATCTCAGAGGGTATAGTATTCTAGGTTGAAAATTATTTTCTTTCAATATTTTGAATATATTATGCCATTCCTTTCTGGCCTGGACTCCTTTGTATGTGATTCATTTTTCTGTAGCTGCTTTTAAGATTTTTGTTTATCTTGTATTTTTGAAATTTTGATGACAACATGTCTTGGTATAGGCTTGCTTGGGATTCTTTTGTTTGGAACAATTTGAGATTCATGTCTGGAGGTTTAATTTAGTCCTCAAGTTAAAGAAATGCTCAGCTATTATTCCTTCAAATAGAGTTTCTTCCCCCTTTTCTCTCCCTTCTCCTTCTAGAACCTCTATGATATGAGTGCTGTTCCTTTTGATGTTATCCCACAGGTCCTGAATGCTGTTTTCATTTATTTTAATTCTTTTTTCTCTTTGCTCTTTGTTAGAGTGCATTGCTCTGTCCTATCTTCTAGCTCACTTATCTATGGGAGTCTCATCCGTCCTATTCTTGAGTCCCTCTATTGATCTTGAGTTCAGCTATCATATTCATTTCTTTGATATCTTGTTTCATTCCTTCTCTCTCTTTTTTGTATTTATGCTTTTCTTCCTCAATAGTTTTCTGATTTCCATGCGTATACTTATCACTCAACTCAAATTCATCCTTAGGTAGTTTGAATATATCTGCTGTATTCAGATTTTCACCTGCAGTTTTATTTGGATCCATCATTTTGCACACACATATACGTATGTGTGTGTGTGTGTGTGTGTGTGTGTATATATATATATGTATATATATATTTATCTTCACTCTATTGGCATTTTGTTTATTTTTATGTGGAATTACTTTCCCTGCTGTGATGGGCTTCGTTGTGTATCAACTAGTAGCAAATAAACATGGATCTTCTTTCAAATTCTAGGAATTCTTGAGTTTTGTTGTGTCACTACTAGTTGGATTGTTGATTTGTTGATTTCTTGATTTTCTTTAGTGGACTCCTTTTTGGGGTCTGCAAGTTCAGCTTATTGGGTGGAGAGTCTATCGGGGATGCTGAGCCTCCCTCAGCATCCCATTTTCGAATGGTAATGAACATGTTGTTGTTGGCTCACAATCAGCAATCAAGCTGCATTTCCACCTCCACTCATAATGTTGCACTAGTCTTTATCACTGAAGGTTTTTTTTCCTTCTAGGAGACTCATTTCTTCCATTAGTTCTGGGGGTTGGGATTGTTGGTGGGCAGGTCCTGCAGCTCTGGCAAAATATGATGGTGGGAGAGGTGGAGGTGGGGTATCAATCTAGTTGCCTTCTTATTATGGTGGCACCTTGTCCAATTTTCCTTCAGGGGCTCCCACTCAGTTCCACCAGTGCACTGGTGCTCTTGCCCTATGCCAAGACCCTCTCTTTAAGCACCGTGTCCCATGAATGGGCCCTCTGTTGTTTTTTTGAGTGACATCTGGGAGTTCCAGTTCTTTCCAAGGTTCAACCCCTTCTGCCACAGCCTGAATCCTGTATCTGCAGTGTAGCTCTGAACCCTAACATTTTAACATATTCCTTGTGGTGGTGATTTCTGCTATGGTCTCTGTAGCTTCTGGGCCTGCTTCTCCTCAGTGTTTATGTCTGAAAAATAGATGAATTCCTATCTGTTCTGTGAAGAAGAGGTAAGACTTCCATTTTTGACTCCATTCCACATGAGATTTTTTTCTCTACTAAAAATTAAAATTTAAAAAATATATTAAATCAAAGTTATCAGTTTGCTTTTCTATTGATCATATTTTTTTTTTAAATTGTGCCTGAGCTGAACTCATATACCTTTACTCTCCAATTTTTTTTCCTACAATTTGTAACATTTTAGAGTGCATACTTGGAACAATGATCCACTCTTAGATAAATGCTGTGCATGGTGCAAGGTTTGTATTAAGCTTAATTTTTTTAACATATGAAATCCCAATTTTTCAACTCTCATTTGGAGAAAATACTTTCTATCACTGAATTGCCTTTGCATCTTTGTTGATAATCATCCACTTGTAATTAGGGCTATTTATGTGTTCTCAATTTTGTTCCATTATTCAATTTGTCTATTTTATGCCAATAATGCTATTTTATATTAGGTACTCTTGACAAGGGTAAAGCACATCTTGAAATCAAGTAGAGTTAGTTTCCCTGTCATAAAAGTAGCTTTGACAATCCTACGTTCTTTTCATTTACAAATTTATTTTAGAATCAATTTATCAATTTCCAATCATTTCAAAAGGTAGATTATTTTTAAAGTTGTTTTAAGTTCACGGTAAAATTGAGAAAGCAAGTACATATATTTTTGATATATTCTTTGCCCTTCACATGTATGGTATCGCTTAAATTAAATTAGTTACTTATTTAATTTTGTATATCACATAGGACATACACAGTATTCAAATCAAGATATGTTTAAGGGATACTTCTTGGTTATGAAGTCAATGATAATTTTCTTAAAACAAGCAAGAAATTAATCAAAAGTGAATATGAACATGAATAAACCACATCTTTCAAATAACACAAGTTATCCTAAACTAGTGATTTATTTGGTACCATCCCTATAGCCTAACTATAGACTTCAAAGAAAAATGCTTGTTTTACTGGAAAGCTTTTGTAATAGTCAGGTTTGTTCCAGTATTGTATTTGCAATAAATAATTATGGCCAGTCACAATAATTTCAAAGCAGAGTGTTTTCTTGGGATATCTGTCATCAATGTGCTTTCTGATTGGTTTTTACACAGTAGCACTCCAAGTGTTTTCAGTTAAAAATTATTGATATGTGTTTTGTTTTCATTTTCTTTCTTCTTTGGTTATTATAAAATGTATTAACTGACATTAATCTGAAATCTTAGTTCTAACCTATCTGCAATGCTTATCAAGTAAAGCATTTATTAGATTTTTGTGGCCATCAATTTACTACCTGCTGTGGCTAAAATAAGTACAGGCTTTCTATGTGCTTATTTCAGACTCGTCTAATTTCTTTTCATGTGGCTCTAATTTATATTGCTGAGCTTCAGTTTCTGTGTCATATTCAGTTTCTGTGGTATATGAATATTTTTAACCTGACAAGTCAACAGGGGAATCACCTACTATATGTCTTGGTATAGAAGAAAGGGTGTCTCCTAAACTTTTTGTGATTGAGGCCATATTATTAGTAAAGAAGTTACATCCTAAGTAGATGTTGAAAGGTTATGGAACACTCTGCTTAACCTAGCAAAAGATCCCAAAATATAGAGAACAAACAAGAAAGATAAAAATATATGATACAAATAAAGTTAAAGATAATTTGTTAATTTTCACATATCCTACTAAATTGGGGGTTTGTAAAACAGTGAAAGAACTGAGCATGGAAAAAAACATCAGGTTTCAGGTAGATCCAGAGCCAGATCTTTGTCAAAATGCATGACATAGCCACAAAATTATGGTCAGTTGATTCTGGGGAAAATAATTCATTTAGTGTTTAACAAATTAGCTTATGAATAATAAAATTCTCAAATTAAAGTTCAATAATAAACATGGAAAAATTAGCCAGGTCCTTGAGTGGAAGGTAGAACTAATTATAGCAGCACTGGATACATCTTTAGTTAGTTGACAAGATACAAAGTCATTGAAATATAAAATAAAAGCTGTGTAAACTGAGTACTCTCATAAATTCAAGGAGAGGAAAGAAATACAATCACAGTGATTCTCCATTCAAATTTCAAAGTTCTCAATGTTTTTTTTTTGTTTCTTCATTTTAGATTTAAAAGAATTAAGTAGCTTGTATTCATTTTAATGATATAGAAATACACAAATTATCCTTGGAAATGGAATTAAATATTGTTGACTAAGCCATAGTTTTTACACAGTGATATGCAATGCAGTTCTAAGATCATATATCAACAATATAGTTCCTTTTATTAAAAATTAAATATCTAATGTTATCAAATGCATTATTTGCATTTGAACTTTTTCAGGCTTTGAATATTATGTGGACAGCTATAAGACTTGCCTTATTTTCAGCCCAGTTTCCTACTACCTGGTTATCTGAGTATATCTTTCTTATATTTAAAGTCAATAATTGTTCAGGATATATAGCAGTATCAATTGGCTATACGAAATGTTCCTAAAATTTTCTGGAAATCAGAGTAAATCTGTAAATCTATTTGCTTACAGAATCATTGTTCAACATTTCAAGAAAACTTTTGCCAATATTTTAGTTAGATAAATTCTTTGTTCCTGTCATTGGGATTTTAATTATTCTTTCATTGGATGAATTTTTCCTATCATCTATATTATTTAACTATTTGATTTGATCTCATCTCTTTGATTTTTCCCCCTGACTTAGTTATTTAATCAAGATTTTTCCTAGACAGTAAATAAAATATCAGAGATGTCTATTGGCTTCCTTTTAATTTCCTATATAATCTCTAGTTCTATACTGACATTATTTTGTCTCTATTTTGTTTCTTCAATTTTGCATTTTCCATTAAATTTAATTTTGGTGTTGGAATGTGTGACGTTTCAGTTATATTTTCCCTATAAAATGCACTAACTTATTAATTTATCCTATAGTATAATATTAATACTATGGTATTCTCTCATAATCTTAGTTTTACATTATTATATGCTGGATTCTTTCATCTAAGTTTCACATGCCCTTTTCTTTATCTTGAAATTTTTTATTGCTATATCTTTACCTCTTTGGGGTGATATTGTTCTATTTTGCTAACCATCTGTAGATGGTTTATAGATGGGCTTTATTTTGCATTTATCACATCATTTGAGATCTATTTATCCTCACTTTTTACCCATAGTTTGAGAATGTACACTGTCCTCATAAACTAAACTTATCTATGGAGCGGGAAAGAACTCAGGTAAAACTAATTGTAAACAAACTATGCCCTCTCTTTTGGGAACATGCTAAATATTCTTTCCTGGGTTTATTCAACCTAGAAGGAACATTTTCATTCTCATAGAGAAATACTCTTAGGACTGGGATTACTTTTCCTTATTAAGATGGAACTATTTCTATTTATTTACTTTCACTATTTTACTTGCAAGATTGAAACAACTTTTATTCTGCTCAACCAATCTGTCACTTTCTATTAGATTCAGGAAAATGCAGTGACAATTTTCAGAACCTCTTTGACATGTCTATCTAAATTTTGGTAAAAAGGAGCTTGATAAGAAGGTTAGTGCTAGAATCCTCTTTTCCTTAGACTTTTGCTTCTTAAAATTTATGGCATAGAGTTGAGGTCTTTCCTTGCTAAGTAATCATAAGAATCCTTTTGATATTTTTATATTTGAAATTTTTAATATATTTTTTATATTTGAATTAAGTATATATGATGTACTGAACATTTACATCCTAACTTCTCATTATCATCATATCATCATTATGTAGAAATCATATGGCTAAACACTAGTGAATGTGAAGGAAAATGAGAAATATGATTAAATTTGAATGAAGTTTTGTCATAATTTTCTTACTAAAAACACAATTTGAACCAATTTTATAACCATATTTTCTACAGCTCTTGTATTCTATAAACTGCTATTTTTATAATTGAAGATTTGCTACTTTGTGCTTTTAAAATTAAGATTCACTAGATTAAAAATGGAGTTCATAGGTCTTTCCTAGAGTCTGAATTTATGCATGTTGATTTATTAATGCATTAGACTTCATATTTAAAATACAAAAGGGAAAGTAGAAATAAGAGAGCAGATAATGTACAATTTGTACAAAGCATCATTGTAAAAGATCTACTTGGTGCAGAGACATTGATCCATTCACTAGATTCATTGTGTCTCAATTCCTTTTTTCTTCCTTTGTTCTTTTAATGATGAAACATCAACCTATTCCTCCAGTATGTTTTAGCTCCTAGATGGTAACACAAAAGCTATATTTTGCAGTATTTCCAATACAGCTATGTTATTAAGTTTAGGATAAAGTGATGCTTATGCAACCTCCAGATGGTGCCATTTAAAAATGAAAGCTTCTCCCAGTCTCCTATTTCTCCCTTTCCATTGGAAAGACAATAACGGAAAAAAACACCATAGACTTAGACATGAAAGTCTCTTTTCCAGGATGGTTGAGATGCCGCATCATCTGGCCAAGTTTATCTCTGGTCACTTACACTAATGAAATATCTATCTCCTTTAAGCACAGAGGTTGGAGTGTTCATGTTACAGAAGTTTAGGCTACCTCCTAACTAGAACACTTTATTATGTTAAAAATTATTCAAACAAGGGAACCCCCCAAAAGAATAAAACATAATAACAAATAAGAATTTGAACAACATACAAATAGAAAATGCTCTGTCTCCACTGAAGGGAAAAGAAGGAAAAAACTATTTCACTTTCTTTCTTGCTTTATTCTTCCCTTTCCCACCCTCTCTCATCTTGAATAGAAATTCAAATTCTACAGAACCATAAAGGCTTTAATAGAAATTTGGTGTAAATGAAATGAACAACTGAAAAGTTTCAAATTAGTTTCTGGATAACAGTGGTAGCAGAGGAAGAACAAAAAAAATAGTCCAATTTGATATTTACATTGAAGATTAAATCTATAAGATCAAAGAGAAAGAATTCTCAAGAGATTCCTAATTGTATGATTTCATCCATTTATTATCTCAGAGAATGAGTACCGTAAAGGAAGGGTCCACTACATAGTGCTTAACTCAATGTCTTTTACATAGCAGGTACTGAGTTAATATCTAGTTAATATGTGAAATAAATGATACCATAGACTGAGATAGTGACAACTGTGTTGGTTCTTTGTTTTATAAGCTGAGATTTGAAAATCCTCTGAATGCTTGAAGTGGAGATGTAAATTGATCAGAGTTGAGCAATAGAGATGGGGGGAACAGTCTGGACAGAAGATTTAAAATACTTTGCATATAGATGAGACAGAAAGCCATGGGTAAAGGTGAGAACTCTTTACAACATCCTTGAATGAAGAGGGCCTCTAACATGGCCTGAGAAAGTCCACAGTTTAGAAAGAGGGTTAGTAAATAGAGTCCAAAGCAATAACATTATCAAGAAACTATTGTCTAAAGATTTCCTCAGCACACTAGGATCATCTACCTGTGAATAAAGGGTCATTAAGAGAACTGAGTGACAAGAAAAGAAAAGAAGAAAAGTATGAGCTTTAAAGTTATGACTAGTTAGCTGTGTTTCCTGAGCAACATAATATGGTGTCTGAACACATGAGTAGGATTTAGGGTTTTAATCAAATACAATTTACAGCAAAATTATCAAGCATATTTAATAATATGATTAATCCTTATTGTGCTTCATGGTAATTAGGCACAATGTTAAGCAGCTTGAATAAATGAATATAATTAGCATGATGTTTATAACTAAACTCATTTTTTTTATTGTCATCTGAAGAAAAAGAAGGAAAAAATGTGGAAAGCATGCTTTTTTGAGGACTCTTTAAGACTCTTTGATAAGTAACCTGTTAATATCTTCCTTTGCAGAATAGAGAAGTTCAGTAATCAAAATCTTACTAATTGCCTCACAATGAAAATCAGTAAAAATTGGATTCTGAACTGACTTTGCTGACTTTATTTAAAATGTCATCTTATTGACAATTAAGTTATTTCAAAGATAAGAAAGAAGTAGTTTAGTAGAATTTAAACAAACTGGCATCTACTAAGTGTTGTCAGACCAAAGTAATATAGAAAAAGGCCAAAGAAAAAAATTGGGAAGACAAGATAATAATAAAGTAAATGATGGATTAAACGAGCTGAGTTGTGAGAAAAAGTAAGAAATGATTTCATTATTGTCACTTACAGTGCAATCAAATCAATTTCTGATCTTTTTAGTCAAATCAGAGAAAGTTTTATGACTCCTATGTACACATTTAAATAACATAACTTATCAGTCAATTCTAGTGATAATAATAGTGTCAGATAAGCATTTAATAATGCCAGTCCTGTTTTATAATTATATTTTATAGACTGTATTTAAGGTTAAGGATTTTACTCTGATCTCCACTTAATCTTTGGTAGGATATGCACTTTTAGTGGAAAAAGGAGTAATGATAGGCTTCTCTTTTTCCCAACTTGCTCTTTTATACTCTATCATATTGCTAACTCTTGTTTTTATTCCTTCAGATTTCAAACAGAAGTAAAAAAAAAAAAATTATTAGGGGCCAGAAATGTTCTCACTTGGCTAATAAAGTCATAATATAAGTTATTATATTTTCTGTATTTAGTATAGCATTTAGAGTTAAATCTATGGTTCACCATTTTTTTTAAACTTCTGGTCTCCAAGATATTAACAACTCCTTTAATTTGACAGTCATTTCAAATTAGATCACTCTCTTCATTATGGAAGTTGGAATATCAATATTCCTTTCTGTTAGGATATTTGGCAGAAAATCAGTAAAAATAGAAAACAAAAAGCAAAACTAATCCCACATGACCTAGAGATCACTTACAGAATAGCAGAAGTTTCCAACTTCTTTGTAGGCACACATGGAACATCTTACCAGAAGGATCATATTCATAGCTATGAAAAAAAGTCTCCAATATCAATTCGAAAGGAAGTTAATAAAATAATTTCATTTACAATAGCAACAAAAAGAATACTTAGGATTAATATTAGTCAAGAAAATAAAACATTATACACATGTAAACTACAAGAAATTGATAAAAGTATATTAAAAAGGACCACATACATGGAAATAGATCTCAAGTTCACAAACTGGAAAATGTAATATGGTTAAGATGCCAAGACTAGACAAACTGATCTACAGATTCAATGCAATCCCTAGAAAAATTCTAATGGTATTTTTTTACAAAAACATTAAAAATCTCTACCTAAAATTCACATAGAATCCTAAAAGATTCTGAACAGCCAAAATAATATTGAAAGAGAGCATGTTGGAAAGACTCAGAATTGTTGATTTCAAAATTTATCACAAAGCCCAGTAATCAAAATGTGGTAATAGAATAAAGACAAACATAGAGATCATTGTAATAGAATACCAAGTCTAAAGGCAAACTTTTAAATACATAGTTAAATGTTTTGACAAATGTGTCAAAGACATTTATTGGAGAAAAGAAATCTTTTCAACAACTGGTGTTGGGAAAACTGGAAATCTATATGCAAAAGAATAAAATTGGACCCTCATACTATACACGCAAATTAATTCAAAACAGATCAAATATCTAAATGTAAAATTTGTTGGAAAAAAGTTTTATGATACTGTATATGGCAATGGCACTGTGACTATAATACTAGAATTACAGGCAAGGAAAGTAAAAATAGATACATTGTATTGCATCAAAATGTAAAACTTTCATGTATCAAAGGACTCAATCAGTATCATGAAACGCTACCAACTGAACGAAAAGGTATATAACTGGTAATCATATAACTGAAAAAGCCTTAATGTCCAGAATTTATAGTTTTCTTACAATAAAACAAATAACCTAATTGAGATGTGGTTATATATATTTGTATTTCCAAAAGAATAGAAATCAGGATCTTAAATAGTTATCAGTATGTCCACATGCCAAGCAGATAATTTATAATAATCAGAGGTGGAAGGAAGCCAAGTGTCTATAAATGGATGAATGGGTATACAAAATGTGGTATATACATACAATGGAATATTATCATCTTAAAAAAGAAACACAATGTAATATGCCATAACATGAATGAATCTTGAAGACATTATATTAGAAAAATAAGTCAGTTACAAAAAGAGAAAGACTATATAATTCTATTTATGTGAGGTGACTTAAGTACTCAGATTGATAGAGGCAGAAAAGAGAGTGGTGGTTACTAGGATTTAGAAGGGGGCTGGAGAGTTGGTGTTTATTAGGTATGAATTTGTTTTGTATGATGAAAAGTTCTGGAGATTTATTTAACAGCAGTAAGAGTGTAATTAACTTTACTGAAATGTACAAATAAAATGATTAACATGGTAAATTTTGTGTTATGTGCAAATATAAATAGATCACAATATAAAAAATAAAGCAAAGTCAACATTAAAAAAATGAAAATTATAAAATGTATATTATCTAACCAAACTAAGTTAGCAATAAATAACTGGAATATTTCTGAAGGCTTTTCTACATAATTAGAAAAGAAATAATACGTTTAAATAACCACAGGTCAACAAAATTTAAGTAAAAAAAGTAATTTTAATTGAATGGAAATAAAACCACAACTTTTAAATTTGAAGAGTGCAACTGAACCATTGCCTGAGTGAAATAGTTAGCATCAAACACATAAATTAGAAAAGAAGAAGGACACAAATCCATATCAATTTCCACATTAAAATAAAAAAGTGAAAAACAAACTATAAATGAAAATCAAACTAAGAAGAAAATGAAACAATAAAGATGAGAGTGAAAATTAATAAAGGAAGCAAAAATAGAAAACAATAAAGAAAGTAAGTAAAAACAAAAGCTTATTCTTTGTGATCAATTTAAGCAAGAGTGGTCATGAATAGAGGGAAAAATATCAATAATTTACATCAGAAATGAAAGAAGTGATATCACTAAAGAGCATACCTATTTTTTCAAAAATACTAAAGGAATATTACAAACTACTTTATGCAAAAATATCCAATAAATTAGACAAAATTGCTTCATTGAAAGATTCAAATTACAATGGCCACTGAAAAAAAAAATACTTGAATTGTTCTATCTCTATTCAAACAAATTTGTAGTTGAAAAGAAAAAAAAGCTTCAAGACCATTCCATCACTGGTGAATTATAGCCAATATTTGATAAATACATATACTAAATACACAGAATTTACATAAAATTGAATTGAAAGAGGAAGATTTTATAGCTAATTTTGTGAGGCCAGAATTACATGACACTGAGACCAGACAATGTCATTGCAATAATGAAATGAGTTATTCCTCGTGGATACTAGTACAGATATTCTAAGGAAAAATATACTAAAATGTATATAAACACTCACACAATGAGTAATGCATTATAACCAATATACTTTGCTCCATGGGTATAGGGTTACTTAACATCAGAAATAAATCAGTAGAATTCATTATGTTAACAACAACAAAAAAGGTAAAAATAAATTTAATCACCTTACTCGTCAAAGTAGATTAAAAAAAATCTGATATCCATTCCCAATTAAAAAAAAGAAAAACCTCAAGAAGCTAGAATTACAAAGGAATTACTTTAGTCAGAAGAAAGGCATAATGGAATAATTACAGCAAACATCTTATCTGATTACAAAAGACAGAACCTAAAATTTAATAAAAAGAAGATACTCAAGACAATTGCAAATGGAGGGCAATTTCAAATAAATAATCAGAGAATGTAAGTGGATGTCAAATAAGAACACTAAAAGTTCTATTATTAGTTGTAATTTATACCAAAACCATAATATCATTGCAAACCTATTAGGTGTAAAACTAAAAAGCCTAATCATGCCAAGTATTAGCAAGAATGTGGAATAACTAGAAGCCTCATACCTTCTAGTGGATTGTAGATATAATCTGGCAGTTTCTTAAAAGTTGAAAATACACCAAACCCTTTCTTTCAGTGCTTCCACCCCTTGACAGAATAAACCATCCAGCAGTAAAATGATATGAACTATTCTTGCATGCAACAAAATGGATTAATCTCAAAATAAATCTGGTGAGTTGAAGATATCAAAGTACATACTGCAAGTTTCTATTTATTTAAAATTAGAGAAAATGCAAACTAATCTATAGCAGCTGAAAGTAGATCAACAACTGCCCAATATCAGAATGGGTGTAACAGGAATAGTTAGGGATTTGAGAAAATTTGGAATTGATGGAAAAGTCCATTATTTCAAATGTCTACGTGTTAGTAGCTATGAAGCTATATATTTAAAAATGTGCAGTTTATTTTATTCTATCTATCCATCAGTTGCATTTTTGTAATGGAGAAATGCAGGCTTTTTTAGATAATCAAACACTGATAAAATTTATAACCAGTAGGATTGCCTTACAAAGAAAGGTTAAAGAAAAACTTGGCAGAAGAAAAATGATAACCAGATAGAAATCTGAATCTAATGAAATGGGTAATACTGGACATGATATATATATGTGATATACATTTTTCTAATATTAAAATCCCTTTAATAAATTACTGGATATAGTATCAACTTGGGAGTATTTGTAGGGTATATGACATATGTAGAAATAAAATAGAAAAAAATACACAACATGGAAGGGGAAAACTAAAATTAGTGTTGTAAAATCCTTACCCTTTCATTGAAGTGATGTATTATTATTTGAAAATAGTCTCTGAAATTTCATGATGCATGCTATAGATCCTGAAGCAACCAAAAACAACAACGAAAAAGTGTAAAAGGAATTTTAACTAATAAGCAATAACTAAAAGAAAAGGAAATAATAAAAATTAGTTCAAAGGTAGAAAAAAAGAAAAAAAAAGTAATGTGCAATAGATTGGAAAATAATAATATTAAGTGAGATAGAGAATTAAATCTAAATCAACCAATAAATTGGATAAAAACTCCAATTTAATCTCAGGTATTGAACAATTTGATTAAAAAAATGAAAATGCAACTATATGCTATATTCATATACCCATGTTAATGGCAAGCATGTAAACATAAAAAGTTAAAAAATGCAGAAACATATAAAATAAAATTTTTGTAAGTTGCTCAGTAGTTGTATCCCTCTTGGGAAAGTTAGAATTAGAACAAAGACTATTAACAAGATTCAAGATTTGCATTTTTGTTTCCTGGAGTTTTCAGGAATCAAAATAAGTGACATTTTATTAAGTTTTAAAATTGTTTTACTCCCAGAGATACTTCAACCTCTCAAGACAGACAGTACAGCTCACACCAAAAGACATTCCTATAAACACATAAAGATAAGAAGAGCACGGCCAAAGGGGTATGGACTCCACCTCACCTATCCTGCATATATACATATATAAATTAAACAAAATAGATTCTTTCAGAGAACATAAATAGAATTAGACATATCTGGAACCCAGAATTCATGCTATGACCAGGACAGGAAATAGGTGATATCACATTCCAGATAGACATGGCATAAGTTGTAAAATACTGAACATTGAACAAGTGTCTCCTCTATTCACCTTTAAATGACATTTACACTACAGTGAGTCCATCTGTATTGCTTCTGGGTGTTTTTTTTTTTTTTCCTGCTATTTTCTTGTGATTATTTATTACAGGTATTATGAGTGGTTAAGTTTATTTTTTTATCCAAAGATATTTTGGTCCGAATAAATGACATACAATGCCTGAGTCAAGAAAGAATATTGAATACTCTAAATACAGAGAACAGTTGTCCTATGACGTCAACTTGGAATTTAACACATGATGGGATTTACAGTTCTCTACCTTTTGGAAATGGTGAGGGCACTTCTAATTGCATACAGTATAATCAGAATAATAGTAAGATTAATAGCAACTATTTACCACATAACTATTTGTCAGGCATTGTACCAGCCTTTAAGGTTGGATTATTATATTTAATCCTTCAAACAATTCTTTGAAGTAGATGTCATTATCATTCCCATTTGACTGATGCTGAAGTGAAGCCTCAGGTGAATTTAACAAAACAAAATCAAAAGAAGACTCACTCAGAGTATTACCGCCAGGGTAAAAAATCAACACATCTGCAATATTAAACAAGTATTTGAATTTTTAGATATTTTGCCATACATACGTTAGACATAGATGTTCTGGATTACGTATGCTTGTACAGAAAGGTGTCTGAGTGTGATTAATACAACCATCTTTCTTTGATGTATGAAGAAGCCACCTAATTTTTGCAGAGACAGACTGATGACAAAATTGGAGTCCTTAGATTCTTCTGTGACTAAATTCTAATGATCTCTTCACATTCCAACAATATTAATCAGTTAATTTTATTTAAGTTAACTTTGATAAGGTCCTTATGGAAAATCTTCAGTATTTTTCTATTAAGACCAATATCATGTAGCATCTTTTATTAATTGATTGATTCAGCATACATATGTTAAAGATCCTCTTCTACTAGGCTAAGACACTGAGGCTTTAAATAAAATTTAATAGTTTTTATCTTCACTATCAAACCTCTTGCAAAGCATAGCTTTAATAGAGATGCAATAAATCAATGTGAGATAAATTAATCACAAAATTAGTGTTTCTAGACCAAAACGGTTGAACTATATTTAGACATATAATTTTAAGCTTTGATTGTATGAGGTCAACACTAGGGATATGACAGAGATTTGAAGACATATACCCCAAAACACTTCTTATTTTGTGCTTCATATGCATCCCCAAAAGTAACACCAAAAAAAAACCATTTTCTTTATAAATTTGACTTTTTTAAAATTTAGGCCAACAGTCAAATAAATGAGTAAAGAAGCTTTTGAAGCCAAATGTGACCTAGATTTTTTTCTCTTAAGAATTGTATTTCCTTTTTCTTCTTGATTTTGACCTGACTTAAAACCCACAACTTTTACATTCAGAGTGGATAAAATAAAATAGCATGAAGTAAGCATTTACTTATGGAACAGCTCCTTACAAGTGACGATTAACCTCAACTGCAGATTTTGTTTCTATGTTATGCCCTTTCTTTCCTGTGTCCAATCAAAAATGAACATTTCTGAAATTCTGCTCACTGAGGACTTATATTTTGTGGTGTTTTAAAAAAAGTATCAGTTGACCTGATTTTTCAAGATGTATGAAACTGAGGAAGTCATGCTATGCATGCTCATATAAAGTTGTGGCATATAAAATATCTAAAACTCATTTGTTTGCATTTTACTTCATCACCTGAGATGACCTAGAATGACTAACGAGTCACAGACACATATGGGGTTATTGCTCTATTACTTATTTCTTCAGTACTAAGGACCTATTAGGTAGGTAACATAATTCATACTTATAAGAGGATGATAATGTATATAGACCAAATTTAATGAACTTGAATTTTAAGTGAAGACAAGAAACAATATTTGATTGCTACAGAAACAGTAGTAGACCCAGAGATACTGCAAAAGGAATGAGACTAAGACTGGTAAACAGTAGACTGAAACTATGAGACTAAAAGTTCTAATTGTAGACTTAACTGTATCACAGAAAGTTATTTTGTTCTAAGCTTTAAAGTCACAAAAAATGTTTGAGTTTTAATATTTCTGTATATCTGTATCATCATCATATCCATCACCATATGTATAACTAAAACTTATTGAGCATTTGGAATATTCCAGGTGCTGCTCCAAGAACTTTTTACATACTAATTAATCAATCTTTAGAGACCCTTGTAAGTTTATTGTAAACATTATACCCATTAGAAAGATGAGGAAGTGCAAGTGTAATAAAAGTAAAAACACTTCTCCAAAGCAAATAATTTAACAAGTCATGAAGCTGGATTTTATACATTCTGACTTCCAAGTGGACTGTTGAGCTTATATTTTAACATTCTTCTGAGAAATGCTGCCTATCTGATCATGCATTTACATTATATTCAGCTTTATTTAAAATGCATTTCTTTTAGTACCTTGGTTCTAAAATTAGTAAAATATAAATATTAATAAATTAGTAACAATAGCTAATTTAGCCTAATTTCCATTAGTTAAGTGTATGTTATAGCCAATGAATATTGATAGGCCCTATGTAAGATATATATAGATGTATATATAGATACAGATATTGAATTTTATACTTGTTCTTTATCAGTTGGGATAAGTTAATTATTCAGCTTTCTTCTTTACAGAACATATACAAATAATAAAATATCTAGCTTACAGAATTTTGAAGAATAAATTATATTTTCTAAATAAAACTCTTAAGATAGTAAGCTATATATAATAAAGACTGGTATTATTTTAGACATGCTGATTACTTGTTGGTGTATTAATTGATACCTCTTTATCTTTAACATCCAGATCATATACCAGAAAATTTAAAAAGCTCTTTGAAAATTCACTGAAAAGATGACTTCTATTTCAATTGTTTAAGTTTTATATTCATAAATCACTTTTAGAAGCAGCTGGATTTATCATTGACCTGATGAAGTGTGAATTGACTTTTTCTCTAGTATTAGAAGTACTCAGAGACATTTTGGCCACAGAAATGTAATATTCAATCAGTTATGTGAAAAACAAGATGAAACCTGGTATTATAAAATATTCTGTCTTTTTGGTAGAACTAATGGTTCCTAAAATCAAATCAACTTGTACATATGAGACTTCCTTATTGTTACACTTAACTTTATTAATTTGTTACTTTATCAAATTTTAAAACAGATCAAATGAGCTATTTAGTCAAGAGATAAGGGAAACTGTGGTTAAACCCTAATACATTATTTTCATTGATAAATTATTTTATGCATATTTAAAATAATGCTGTGAGGTCTATGTAGCATGTATATTTCCATAGATGCATATTATAAATATTCCCTAGAAAGAAAACTAATACTACATATGAGTCTTATATGGTAAAGAATTTTACAAACGAAATATTTAGAAATTATTGAGCATCTAGTATATGAAAAGAACAAAGCAAACATAAAACTAGTCTATAATCTAGTATATAGCAAAATAGATTAGGGGAATACTGATTTCAAGTAAATATAGACATAACATTTATTTAAAGTCCATCTTCAGAGAAATAAGACACTGGTACTTCCATGTGTCTAAGATATTAGAAAAGTATAGCGAGAGCTACTTCTAAGTCTCATAGATTTATAGTTATTGAAGACCTACCTGGACAGATTGCAAACAAGAAAATGAGGCTGTTTTATTCCACCTTAGCATAAAAAATCATTTTATGTTATAGTGAAAAAAAATAGGGAGGCAGAGGGTAGGCTTAGTATAATATAAGTTACTTTGTATTTAAGTATGTGTGGTTTTTAATATCAGGATACTTATATAGAGAAAATTCCTTCCTTTAACTTTCTTCTGCATATGTTTCTATGTGAGGCTGGAAGAAGAGGATACACATCTAAGAAATAGAGGAAAAGGACTGTTTCTCCAAATGCTTCTATGAATGCTAGCAAATGTGTACATATACACACACATGCACACACACACACACACACAGCGAGAGAGTTCTCCTTAACCTAGAGATATAGATCCCGAAATGAAACTTAGAAGTGCATCCATTTTTGTTTATTTATTTTCTCCACTAGCTAATGGTAGTTACATGGTCATAGGGAGTTTGTTCTGAAGAGAAATTAATCTTTCACCTCTCTGTATTTCATTAGTATAGCTTCAAATAGAGAGAATCTAACATCTATATTTGATAGACCACTATCTTGAATATGTAACACTTTGAATGACTCAGTACAAAAGGAGGGAAATATAGTCTGCCCACAAAGAAATCAGACTACTTTAATCTACACATTGAGTTCTTCATATATTTATAAGTAACTATTTTTTGGAGAATTATACAAATTCAGACTGCAAATATTTATCAATTTGAATTTTATCAGTATCTATGATTTGTTTAGCTGCATAACAAATCTACCTAAGATATAACTCATAAGATCATGCATATATATTTTTAATCAAAGAATCCAAATTCTAATAATGTCATTATATCCAGCAGAATATAATTCAGGAAAAATTTGACCACATAGTACAGTATATTAATTTTCTATCCAGGTAGCTAGAAGTTTTGGAAATCAAAGAACATAGTTAATCTTTGTGTTAAGAGTCAAATTATTTCAAGGTTAAACTGAATACTTCTGTTTAAAGAATAATCATTTTTGAGGCAGTCATATTAGGTCTCAGACCAATGTTTTTATTTTTAAGTTTCACATGTGCAGTATTTGGTCTTTAGAGCTTTCAATTCTTCTTAGATATTAATCACTCGGCCCCATCTGAATGTTTGTTCTTGATATCCACAGATTAGCGTGACTTTATAACTAATGCTTTTGAAATTTATCCTTTTGCAGCCTGGAAAGAATATTTATTTATCTATTAATTTATAATTTATTTATATATGTATATTTATATTTATTAAAACCTAACAAGCATAAATCTTGGTACAAATACATGTAATCTCTTCCCTTGTAGAAAATTTCTCTTCAGTTGCGGCCATTATCAGAGCTCTCCATCAAACATTACAAAGAAAAAATTGCTGTTTCACATTTCCCTTCATTTGGTAAAGTTTAAACAGCATCAGGTTAACTCATGGTTTTATTCTAGCATTCTAAAAACTTATTTTAAATAATGCTTTTGCAATTTCTTAAACTCATGCCAAGTAAATTCATCAAACAAAATACTGATGAAATTTAAAATGTATATGAAATGATTTTTGGAAAGAGGTTAAAATACCTTCAGTTTAAGAGAACTTATTGTTTACTTCCTCAATCAATAACATCACAATCAGTAACAATGATGTGAATGAGAGTGAATATCAGCCTAAACTGTCCCAACAATGCAAACAGTGCCCCAATAAAAAAATGTATTTTCTCAAGCAATAAATGGCAGAAAAGGCAATGACTTTTTTTTTGCCCTTCATAATGCTCCAAAATGATCCAGTATACTATCCTTCCCCTTACTAGGTAATAGCAGTTGCCTTGCCATTATACTCCTTAAACAGAGTAAAATGTGAAATTTAAATAGGTAACTTCATCAATCAGACTCAGACTTGTTTTTCTTTTATATCTTATTTAAAAATATGTTTCAACAATGGACCATACCTGAATGAGTAAGAATGCTCTTTTAATTTGATTAAATTCCTGCAATTTCCTGTTAGTCTATCTGAGGATTGTTAATTAATGAACCTCCTAAATTCTGAGAAGTATGATAATATCATAGTGAGAAGTATGATAAATTTCTAGAGGATATTCCAGTGGCTTTGTAACATTTTTTTTTGCCATTTTAGTGTATTTTCTGACAAAAAAATTATTAAAGATTAGACTGTTTAGTCTGTGTACTTTCAAATACATAGTTAAACTTAGCCTGTCTATGACAGTTCTAAGATTATGCTGAATACTTAGAAAATAAGGGGTACTGAGCCTTCACGGTGATATGGGAAGTTTATGACTACAGATGCCACATCATAACGACTATAACCAGATGACTATACAGAATCCATTTCACACATACAAAAATAAATAAATAAGGAACGCTGTTTCTCTAAATCTATAATTCTGGAGTTTAATAAAACATCCCTTTATAATAATACCAGAGGAAATCTCCTAGCCATAAGCCACTAGACTACATCTGGGAACACAACGTAAGGAAACTTGGTAGCCTACTCCATTTTCTCCTCAACAACTTAGAATATATTGTGACCACATCACAGTATATAAGGACTTAATTCTTGTGGTCTTCTTGGGTCTTCGAGAGATTGATTCCATTTGTAATAGAGAATTTATCAAACTTGAAAATAATTTCCTATGTCAGTCATCAAAGATCATCATGCTTCATTCATAAATAATCCCAATCTCAATACCATAAAAGAACAAATGTGTAATTCTTCCTTATGCTATACACCCATTGAAAGTCAATAATGGACAAAGGAGGGGCAGTTCCCTAAACATTCACCCTAGCACCAGCTTGACAGAGAAGCCTCCATCAAATGTGACTGGATGCCATTCCAGAAGAAATCTTAAATGCCCAGCCTGGAAATTTGAATTGTCACACTAATGTATGTGTGTGTGTGTGTGTATATATATATATATATATATATATATATATATATATATCAGCCAAAACAATGCAAATATTCCAACTCTACTATTTTCTCCCAAATTAGAAAGGAATATAAATATTTGGAACAATACCAATGACTACTAGATTTCTCCTTTCTGGCTATCAAAAACTTCTTTCACCCTCCTCCACATACTAAAAAACAAAACAAAAAACAACTATATATTCGTACCCTACTCCTCATCTTCAAGGGAAATAAAAATCCCATCCATTCCCACCAAACCAGAGTCAAGGAAGTCAGGATGGATTCCAGTCTCTTTAGGAATTCTGGGTATGTCTTCATGTTCAGAAGGTTGAGCTGAGAGAAGTTTTAAATTTTAAGTCACAAACTGTTTTAATTCACAGTAATGGATTTTTTTGTACTTTAAACAAATGTAGTCAACTCCATATTTCCAGTTTCTAGTCAGTTCCGTGTGATGATAATTTTGCCAAGTATTTTTGTATGTTTGGAGGCATGCCTCTCTATAACTTGAACAAAATTATGGTGCAGGGGGCCTATCCATTTTCAAAAGAATAGCCATAAATTCTTCCCCTGAAAGAATTTCTTAGACACCACTCAAACAAGATGTTTTAGCAATAAATAATGTGTGACTACTGTATGTTTGATTTCAAACATAAAAAAGGATAAGTTCTAATCAGACTTTGTTGCTCAAAACCTTTTGATTTTTATATTCTACACATTGGAGATGAAAAGTAGCAGCCTTTTCCAATTCACCTAGTTTAGTAATTCTTTGTAATAGTAGCCAATTATTTCACCAGGTCACCTGTTCTTTGCAGTATATTGTAAATGTAGATAAAAGTAATGACCAAAGACACTTAAAATTTTATATTCTAACCTCTTCTCTTAGAATATAACTCCTTAGGTGCATAGGTAAGTCATTTGTTTTCAATATCACTGTAGGCAACATATTTACCAAGTGTTTGCCATTGTATTATAATTCCCCACTCTTTAATTCTTTAAGTATAGTTTTTGCCCTTTTTACATAGTCTTTAATTTTCTTACAGCATTACCTCCTATATAGGTACCAATTTATAGATCTCTGAGGAGAGATTGAGTTATGCTAGAGTAATACTGTCAAAATCTTAGTGGCTTAAAATAACAACAAAAAAATTTCTTGTTCAAACTATACTCATTGAAGATTTCTGTCAGGATGATAGTATAGGCACAATCTTAAGCAATGCTAGTGACTATGGAAAATGAAAAAAGATATTTTGGAGAAACTCATAATGTCACTAAGCACTCAGTTTGGAAGTACCATTCTCATTATCCTTACTTAGTCATGTGGTTAAAATAATTTATAAAAAGCAGTAAATCCAAGTGTAACTAGTAACTAGAAGGGTGAATAATTGGAAATAGTTGGTCAATTTCCATAATCATAAGTTAATTGACGTAACTTGGATCTGGTGAAAAACTATATAGTGAAAGTGTAAATTCTATAAATTAGTATATAAATATGAAGCTAAAGCTTAATGCATAATGAATTAGCAATATCAGGCTGTTAACTAATTCCTACTGAAATTAAAACACATTTTTGAATAATGATTTTAGAATTTCCCAATTAATTGATGACAAATTAAATACTTATTCCAGCTAATGAAATTGTATTGAATTATAAAAATTTTACTTCTAGAAAGCAATGATTATGGAGTGATTACCTCAAATTCTATATATAGAAATAAGGAAACAGGCATTGCATATATATCACTTATACAGCATTTTATTCATGATTGTTAACAGATATTTGTTTATAAATATTCTAGAGATTATCAAATGCTTCTCTGAACAATATAATATTTGATTATTTCCAATAAAAATTATTCCAAACACAATTTATATTTATATTAATGCTAGTTTAATAATTTAATTTTAAGAAAAGATAAAGTATTAAATGTATTATTATCTCTAAAACAATCGCATTAGTTTTCATTCAATGCACGAATCATGTTAATATTTCATATATTATAATTCTTCCTTTAATA
Organism: Solenodon paradoxus; assembly: GCA_004363575.1. Lineage (NCBI taxonomy): Eukaryota > Metazoa > Chordata > Mammalia > Eulipotyphla > Solenodontidae > Solenodon > Solenodon paradoxus. The sequence continues at coordinate 46,369 of RJWH01000318.1, read as the reverse complement.
TTGGTGGCCATATCTTTATATAGAATTGATATTTTTAGGAAATTAAAGGAATGTGATTTCACCAAATATATATATATATGAATTTTATCAATAATTGAAATCTGAACAAAACAGGTTTTTGACATTCCGTGTTGAGGTTTGTCAGCCCTCTGCTCTTAGTGTTTTCTAGCTCTACACATTCTACCTGGGAAGTCTAGCTGGGAAAACCCATTCATCTGGTAGGACTGTCAATTCTTTATTTTTAATCACATTCTCCTTTAGAACGTATATCAGTCGTTTATCTCTTGAGACAGAGTTAATATTTTAAATCAAGAATAAAAAATATTGTTCCATTTTAATGTAACTAGAGACATCTTAAGCAAGTTGTAGAAGTCTTACTTCTGAGGCTTAGAGTTCAAAAACAATGATATTATTTAAAATAAGGTATTTTCTAATTTAGCAGTAATTTTATCTTATTTTGTTCCTTGAGTTTCATAATGTTTAAAAATAGTTAAGCAGGTCAAATAAAATTATTAAACCAGTTATGAAAATTACTTCTTGTTTCAAGAGTTCAATGGATTCTTGAACATAAAACGATTTATTATGTGCTGAATGTATTGTGTGTACACCAGCCCTCCCTGTTCTACTCACAAATTTCAATTTTGAAAGTCTGATTTTTAAAAAATGATTTTTCTAGGTCCTTTTGGTGACATTAGCACCTTAAATACAATGTATAATTCTGTGATATTTGATTAACTAGTATAAAATAAGGGTTGTCTCCATATTGTTTAAAACAATTGGGCAAAGATCCTTATCGGAAAACATGAACATCTTCTTAAGTCATTGTACAATATTAAATTACGTGTAATTTATAAAGATACATTTATTAAATAATTTAATTGATGAGAGTTTCTGCCTCTGCTTCAATCTATAATGTAATACATATCTAGTACAAAAAAGAAATATGCCTTCAGTCATTTTTAGTTTACTGATGACTTAAAGGGTAAATAATCAAACTTTTTCAGGCAAATAATTAGTAAAATCATTAAGTGATAATTATTTACCTGTCAGATAATTATTGATAATAGTTGACAATTACATAATAATCATTTTATGTATGAAAAATATATGATACATTTACAAGTATTTGTTATGATAGATAATTACTTGACACAATATTCGGTGATTAGGATGATGCATACAAATTCTAGAATCTAGTTTTATAACACAGATTTTTTGTTTTTTAAGACAAATATGAACTCCTGTGGAAAGTAATAATAATTTTGTTTGTCTAGCTATTAAATAATACCAAGAATGGAATAAGCAAGCAAATATGTTAACATTTATTAACATTCCTAAAGCCTTTTCACAGACTGATAGACACATACATATCAGCTGCCCTCTCTTCTATACATGCTGGACATCTATTTCAGTGTCAGATTAGTTACTTTATACACAAATAGCACTGGGAACTTATTTCCCATTTGTTTCCATGACATGGCTTTAGAAAAGAAGCTCTGTGCTTTTGGAATGAATATCTACTTCTAATAAATTCTTGCTTAAGTCCTAACTAGGAAATAATGAAGCAGAGTCAATATTGTTTGACAGGAGGAAAAGCCTATGCAAAAATTCATTATGGCAGGTTTGGGAGAGAGTAATGTCAGAAAAAGGATTAAGTTTTACATTTTTATCAGAACTTCTTCAATGGGAAGGAATAAGATAATGCCTTGGAGAATTCTAATTTACTAATTTGTTATAGATACAAAAGTTCTTAATCTATATTTCCAAAATAGGAAATTAGACTCAGATCCTATAAAACTCATAATACCCTAAATTCATTATATCACTATCCAGGTAAATAAATGACATTTGATAAATGTATATTTAGTATTTTATGTCACAATAAGTATAGTAAGAAAGTTATCTACTTTTCCAGTACAAATATTACTTGCACTTATTTCCATCTAATTCCTCTTAACAACTGTCTAGATGCTCACCAGGTGGTTAATAGGAAAGGCTCTGGGCTGGACCTGATACCTAGGACAGATGACTGCTAGAGACATAGTATAAGAAAAATATTTTTCTACTCTGCTTATCTCTTGCTGTACACAAATTATTATGGTGCCTCTACATGGACTGCTCAGCTACAGTTTCTGAGAAAAGGGAGGTGTGGCTAACAAAGCAGGGCAGGATTCATATTGTTTCCCAGACATGAGCATCTATTGCTAAATATAGTTTAGTGGTAAACTCATAGACATAACAAGGGTGGTAAGTTAGCATGCTAGTTGTAGGAACTGGTTCACAGGAAGTGAAATACCTTCAATTAAATGCTTTATCTCTTGGCCTATAAAGTTTCACTTACATAAACACATATGAACACATTCATGTACATAAAGACACAAACACAAACTCAGTCCAGTCTCGAGTCACCCATGAATTTAGTACATTAGAAATCTCATTATTTTCTCTCTGCAGCATATCTTCAGTCAGGAATACTACTCACCATTCCTGTTACCACACTGTTTATATCCTTGCAATATTAATTAGCCCATTATTCTTTATATCCTGGATCATTATTTGTAAATATTTCAATCCCACTCTGTATTGTTTTAACTTTGTTGACTGAGTATCTTTCTAATTTCTATCATTTTTTAATATGCAGATATCATGGGTACATGTTTCTCAAAGTTTATGAATGATTAAAATGTTTTAAAATTTTAATAAGAATCTTTAGCATCGGAAATTTATAACAATATTTTATTTAAAAAAGAATGAAGTTGTCTTTTCAAATATGTTCAACATTTTATTTTTCAAGATATCATTTTTAAATTTATATAATTGTTTCCCTGTATCCATGTATTAGATATATTAAAATTAGCATATAACTATATTATAGCTGTCTTATAGAGAAATTTCATTTAATGAAGTCATCCATTTCATATTACATTGATACAAGATGCTATTGGTTTTCAATGTTTTATTTAGGAGAAATTCTCCTTACAATATTTTTAAAAATAATAGACTTACCTACACATTCTTTAATAAAAGTAGAAACATAATTATAAACATTAAAAATAGGTAGCTTTCTAGTTAGTGGTTGTGACCAGAAAATAGAACTCTAACAGTCAAGTGTTTCTGTTATTGTGAGAATATTGTAGTTTTTCAGCTATAATTTTTAATGAGTTCACAGTATCATGTTTATTTTAACCAACTTCTGTTTAGTTTTATTTCCAAAAGTAGTTAAATCAATGACAGTTTTGTCATTTCCTTTCTATTCTTGGTTTCATCATTTGGCAATTTGTATGGATTACCCAGCCTTTCCCCAAAGAACAGTGAGGCTTGAATATAAATGAAGTCCTAGAGCATTCTCTTTCAAGTGCAGGATCACTGGGTTAATCTCTACATGAAACAGTCTGGTTGCTGAGTGGAAGGTCTGCCATGTGGACTAAGGCTGGCGAAGTCAATATATTTTAGGGGATTTATCACGACACACTTTTCAAAAGTTTCTTTATAAGAACCCTGTGTGATCTACACTGATCTAACGACTTTGATTTTCTTTGATATTTAATTGAAACACAGCTTTATCTTGTATCTTTATGTTTTCTGACAAACAAAGAACTAAAGAAACTGATCCTTTTGGACCACTGCATTTGGCAATAGATCAGACTCAAAGTACGCACACTATTTCATTTTAGTGTTTATTTTAGGTAATAATTGCAAGATGACAAAGGACTATAGGACAAAGCACAATAATCGCAAGATGATATCATGACTGTTGCAGATTAAATGAATGACTAGACATTCTCAAAAAATATTCTTATAATATCTCATGAGTGGTGAAGGATATATAAATTCCTGTATTTAAAATGTGTATTACTAGATAGCAATATTTAGAGAAACATGGTGATTATATATTCAAAACTATAGGTTGTAATTTGAGGACTATAGTCGTACTTAGAAGTTCCTATATGAACCAATGATCACTTCTTCTATATTCATATTGGTAATACTGCACCTAGAAAGAACTAGTGGTTATAAAATGTAATATTGTTAGTAATATTTTAATATTAATAGATAAAAAGGAATAATTATGGCGAAAAAGGATTTATAATGCAGGAGTGAAGCAGGCTTGGTCTGAATGTTTATGTGATACTAGTTATTATTTCTTTGTCTGTTATCATTGTAGTCAAAGAATAAAATCTATCATTAGCATTCCATTTGGAGAAGATCCTCTAAGAATTAAAGAATTAAAAAGTATTATAGATAAATATTCAGAAACTGGATAAAAAAACTAACTCACACCACAAAGGATAATGATGAGATGACATAACATAACTTTGGAATATACTTTGTATAAGTTATCTGCAGTTCTTCAAAATATTTTTCTACCCTGCTTTCTTTCACTGTGTTTTTATATTTCTTTCTCTGTTAGTGGCTATGTAGAATAGCAGACGATTATATAGAAAAACTCCCTGCTTCTCTTTTTGTTTTTCTGTCTTTACAATTGCAGCCAGCTATGGCATGAACTGAAAGATTTAATTGTTTCTCTTCTTCAGTAAAAGATTTAAGTCAAGCAAGTTTCATTTTGCAATTAAAATGAAACGAATTTAATATTTAAAAATCATGCTACATAGTTGATTTTATTTTTCTTTCGTTTTTGTCAGAGAAATATAAGACAAAACAAAAAAAAAAGATTCCTCAACCTACACCAGATCACAAAATCACTATTTAATGGGATTTATAATATGGAGTTTTTTTCAGTTTTAATAACTACCCAGTATGGTTTTTAAAAATATAGATATCACGTTTTCACAAGTTTTAGTTATATTAGAATATTAGTATGTGAAACAGCATTAAATGCATGAAGAGAAAAAACATAAATTTAAATAACATTTATATGACAATTTAAATATTATAACTGGATTGTTTACCCACTTTAATAAGTGAATCTAATTATAATCTTGTTGCTTAAAGAACCATCACATATATTTGTTTTACAAAATAGCTCTTTGCTGGAAACACAAACTAGAATTGTGAGAACTTCATGAGCGAAGGTTGAACATTGAATAACGGGATTCCTTAGATGGGAGTAACTAGGAAAAAATTCCACCTCCTTTATATGTGTGAAATGCTCCAAAATATATTTTGTAGTTGCTAAGTTTCTATAAAATTATGTCACATTCAACAAACTCATCCCATAAACTAACTGCTCTTTTCTCACTTCTTGTGAAGTAGTAACCCTAAAAGCTATAGATCATATCTTTTCTCATCTCACTTCTACTTTTCTCTCTCTTTGTTAAAGTATCAACTCATATCCTAATGTCAAACTCTGGAACACAGACCCTGGAATCTGGCAAACTTAAAGAACTCTCTTAATTATTCTAGTAATAGAGCTGTTATTTCTCTTACATATTTGAGATATTTATGATATTTCAAAATTATAACACTGATTATGGGTTAAATTGTGCTCAGACCACCCTCCCAATTCTTATATTGAGGTTATAATGCATAGTACCTAAGAATGTGACAGTTTTAGGAAAAAGGGCCTTTGCAGATATAATTTGTTATAACAAGGTCATTAAGGGGAGCTCCTACTCAAAATGACTGATATTCTTACATAAATGGGAAATCTGGAGATAGACACAGAGTGAATTGTATGTGAAGATGAAGGCAGAAGGATGATACTTACACAGGCAAAAGTATGTCAGATTGCCAGTGATCCATCAGAAGCTACAAGGAAGAATGGAATAGATTCTCTCTCACAGTCCTCAGAAGGACTGACCCTGCTGACACCTACATGTAAGATTTATAGACTCAGAACTTGAAACAATAAATTGCTGTCATTTAAACCACCTTCTCAGTGCTAATTTTTATCATTATTTATTATTATTACAGTCCTAGCAAACTAATGCAACCATTTACAATTTATTTCATCAAAATGTTAAACAGGACAGCTAATATTTAAAAATGAATAATAAAATAATAGCAATAATTAAATTTAATTAATTGTTCCATGTGATGGAATTCAATAGTAACTTAGCAACTATGAAATTAATTTAATTCAATTAATGTAATTTAATATTAATTTGATAATCAAATAGTGATCCAAATGTTATTACCAATTGTAATTGGTACGTGTCTGTTATCCCAATTAATTGAATTTTATTATAGGCTAAGAAATAATATTCTCCTGCTAATATTTTTAGAATTTTTAATCTAAATTACAGTTCAGATGTTTTTCTACAAATGTTAAGATATGATGTGATTTGTTTCCTCCATTAGAGCATTAATATGCCTACATTAGTGATATATACATATAATTACATATCTATATATATAACTATAATTATACAGCCATTGTTTTAGTTCTTGGGACAAACCCTGATCATAATGTAAACATTTAAAATTTGTATCTGAATTTTCTTCATTTATATTAATAAGTAAAATCATTTTTTAATTTTTTTGCCTGGTACTATCCTTTCTGGTTATAGTACCAATGTGACATTAACTGGATAAAATAAAGAGCTGAGTTTCCAGCCTTTTATATTTTCTGAAACAAATTTACTTGAAAATTGTTAGAGTTCATGTTTAGAATCATCTTGACCTGTGTTGATTATTATTTATCTAATACCTGTTAAGGATTTCTATTTTTCTTTATGTCATTTTGTATGTTTCTGCTCCACCTGTATCTTCAAATTTATTGGTTCATCATTGTTTTTGAAATATTTAATAACTTATTGAACTTCATTATTATTATCTTGATATTTTTAACCTGAATTATGTTAGCTAACTTTTATTACACAAAGATTACTCTAAAACTTAGTGATGTAAAACAAGCACCATTTATTCTTCTCACAAATTTGTTGGTTGAATGGATATTATTATGTCTGGGTTATCGTGTGTGTGTGTGTGTGTGTGTGTGTGTGTGTGTGTGTGTGTGTGTGTGTTATGGTCAACTGGTAAACCAGCTTAGGTTGAATCATAGAGAATAATCTAACTCATGTGTCTGGAGGTGAGCTGGCTGTCATCTATGTAACTTGTTATACCACCAAATAATCTTTGAGTTTCAATGAGGTTAGTCCAAGAGCAAAATGAGGGTATACCCAAACGTGCAGAGATTTTATTTGTTAAGTATGATAAAATAAAATACACATAACATAAAGCTTATCATCTTAATTTTTGACCTCACAATTCAGTGGTATTAAGTATATATACACACACAACAATGTATAAGCAATGCATCAGCACATTATCAATCTATGTGTTACAATTTTGCTTATATACTGTTATCCAAAGCAAGTGGTATATGCAAGGTCAGAATCAGTGTGAAAGAGAACTAACCAAGGTGAAAAAGAGAGCATTATCAGAGCCATTTTTTAAGCTACCAGTCAAATATTTTCTCTATTTCTTGGTTTTCTTGAAAAACCTTCAATAACTTCACACATTATTACAATATTCATAAAATATTTATCATCTCTTAAAATCATGTTAGTACAGATTAGTCACACTGTATTACTAAAGAAAATAATATAATGCTAACACTTTAATTTTTTTTTTTTGGTGATTATTATGGCTCATTTTGTGAAAGTATATTTTGTAGATATAGATACAAATATTTTATATAGAGGGTATAACCAGTGCAATAATCCAAGGAAAAGAAATAAAAGGCACAAAAAATAGAAAACAATAAAAATGTATTTTACATTGATTTCAAGATACATGAAAAAAAATTCTGGAATCAAAACTGGAACTAATAAGTAAATTTATCAGGACTATAAGCATGAATAAAACCTAAGAATCAATTATATTTCTATATATTATACTTGAACAATTATTAGACAAATTTATACAGCAACATAATGTCCAATATCTTTCAAAAACAAAATACTTAGATAAACCTTTACTAAATTATGGTATTAGTTTCCTAGGACTGCTATAACAAATGCAACGTATGTATGTGTTCTTACATTTCTGGGTTCTCAAAGTCCAAAATTAAATTGTCAACAGATTTTATTTCTCATGTGTGAGGCCTTACTTCTTTGCAAATGAGATGGCTACTTTCTCCCTCAGTCATTCCTCTGTTTATGTTTGTTTTCTAATCTTCTCTTATCATAAAGGCACCAAACTGATTGCGTTAAAGTCCATTCTGGACTTAATTTTAACTTAAATATCTCTTTTAAAATCCTATGTACAAATACAGTCACATTCTAAGATACTGGGAAATAGGGTTTCAGCATATACAATCAGCTCATCATACTTAAACAGTGATAATTCTACAAAACTGTGGACAGAATCATAAAAGATATGAATAAGTGAAAATATATTTCATTCTTGGTTTGGATAATCTATGATTTTTAATATATTAATTAATTCCAAGTTGACATATAAAGTTAACATAATCTCGAAAGCCAGTTAATAGAAGTTTCAAAGCTGATTCTAAAAGTTTTATGACAATGCAATTAATTTTAAAGGTTCAGTTTTAAAAACGAACTAAGCTACTGTATTTGTCTTGTTTCAAGATTAACAAAACTACACTAATCAAGAAAGTGTGTTATTATCATAAAGAACATATGCAGGCATTCAAGAAATAGACTCACATATATAAGCTTAAATGGATTTTGAAAAATCTTGCAAAGTAATTCAGTAGTGAAAGGATAATTTTTCCTATAAATATTCCTGGAAAAAGTGGATATTTGTGTGAAAAAAAATCACTCTATTTCACACCATATATTAAAGTTAACTCAGAATTGTTCATAATATAAATATCAAGGATAGAGCTAAGAGAAAGTTTCAAAAATATGGTAATCAAAAATTTCCTAGTACAAAGGAATATGAACCACAGAAAACAAGAATTTATAAAAAGGACATCAATAGAATTTCAAAAGTCTACATTTTAAAACACAGTAATAAAAAAGTAAAAATAAATGACATAGGTGTGAAGAAAACATCTGAGAAAAGATTCATAGGCAGAGTATATTAATACTATTAAATAATGATAACATAATAAGAAATAAACAAATGCAAACCTACAAAATATTTGAATGGCCCTTCCCAAAGGAATCTTTGATGAGAAATAAGTACACTAAGTGTTCAACATCATTAAAATTAAAAATACAAATAAATACTAGAAAGAGAATCCATGTCACAACCACTACAATATCAAAAACTAAAAATGAATGATTATATCAGATATTAGTGAGGAAGGAAAACAACTGAAGTTCTCATACATTTCTAAGAAAATTAAACTGGATCTGCAATATTGGAATGCAGTTGGCAGTTTCTTAACATTTTACCCATAATGGGGCAATTTGTTGGTAGGTATTTTCTCAAGTGAAATAAAAAGCATGTCTACACAAATGTCTATACATGAATATTTATCACAGTGTTACTAGTAGCTCCAAATTAGAAATAGCTTAAGCTTTCATTAACAGATGAATGAGTAAGTATACTATAATACATCAAACCAATGGAATATGATCTATTAAAACAATGAATGAATCACTGATTCTGTACAATAATTGAACAGAAAAAATGCTGAGAGCAAGATGATATTCACAAAAGACTTCATTCTACATAATTGAATTTATTGTAAAACTAACAACAAACAATATATCTGATAACAGATATCAGAATGTGGTTGCCAGGAATTGGGGGTTGATCTAAGGAAGAGGGAAAATTGACTGGAAATAGCAAATGGCAATTTTTACAGAGTGATAAAAAATAGTTATTCATCTCATTTGGTGTCTCAGTTGCATGGGTATATATAATTGTCAAAAATCATTAATTTTAACACTTAAGGCATATACATCTTATTTGTAAAATAAACTTAAATATTTTATGCATAATTTATTATTCACAATTGTTATTGTCAATTTAAGTCAATAATATTTTTATTGAACATTATATTAGTCACAAATCATGATCAACTTTCAAAAACTGCATATCATTTTATGTCGCTCTCAAAATTCAGTTGTTTTGGGGATCAGAGTCATAATGGCAACCTGGTAGAAGCAAAACCAACATCCTTCCCCACAGAAAAACTAGGAATCCATCTAGTCTCCAGAAACAAACACTGAGGAAAAACAGGAACAGAGACCATAGAGATACAGCAGCACTCATAACCAAAAGAGGGAAGGTGAAAATGTTAGGTTTCAGAGCTACACTGCAGATTTGGAATTCAGACCATGGCAGAAGAGGTGAAACTTCAGGAAGAACCAGGCCAACCAGGAATCGTGAAAGCAGCAGAGACTCTGCCCAGCAGGACAGGGACACAAGTCTGGGGAGAGGACTTGGTGCAAGGTGGAAGGAGGACCAGTGGTAGTTTGAAAGGAAGCCCCAGTAAAAATATTACACTAGCACTGCCATAACCTGAAGGCAGCTAGTGTAATCCCCTACTCCAAATCTCTCCCAACATATTACATTGGAGCTACAGGACCTGCTCACCAGAAATCCCACCCTTAGGCAGAAAAGAGAGACCCCAGGAGAAATCTTCAATGATACCTACTAGTGCCACCCTTTGCATGCAAGTGAAACTGCAGCATGATTGCTGATGTGAATCCACAAAGTGGTTATTACAGTTCTGAGCTGGGACACTGAGGGAAAGCTCTGCATCCTCCAAGCAAACTCCAACTCATAGGTGGAACTCTGGGGACCCAACACAGGATACATCAAAGAACATAAATTCAACCAGTGCTGATGCCACAAAACTCAAGATTCCCCAGTGTTCAAACCAAGATGCAGACTTCTGTGGTGCGAGTCAATACCCTACACAATACTATTACTGCAGATAAACCAAATCCACAAAAAGTATAAACAGAATGCCAAACAGAGCAAAGACACAGAGAAACATGGATCCAATTAAAACCTAAGGGGAAAATCTGAGTACAATTGACATAAGCAAATAATCTGAGGATGAATTTAGATGATAAATATAGAAATAAAAAAGAAACAGTAGAGGAAAAAAAGAGAATAAAAAAGACAGAAAGAAGAAATGAAGCAAGATATGAAAGAAATGAAGAATATAATAGCTGAGCCAAAGAACTCAATAGAGGGACTCAGGAATAGAATGGATGAAACTTCCAATAGAATCTGTGAGCTAGAAAATAGGGCAGAGGAATACACTCAAGCAAACCAGCAAAGAGAAAAAAAGAATGCAAATAAATGAAGACAACATTCAAGATCTATGGGATAGCATCAAAAGGAGCAACATTCCCATCATAGGGGTCCCAGAGGGAGAAGAGACAGAAAAGGGGGGAGAAATAGTATTGAATAAACAGCTGAAAATTACCCTAACCTGAAGAATGAAGCAAGCTTCCAGACCAAGGAGAATCAAAGAATTCCTAATTAAAGAAACACAAATAGACATATATCTAGACACATTATCATCCAAATGTCAACAAGAAAATATAAAGAGGGAATCTTAAAAGCAGTCAGCAAAACACAAGTCATACAAAGAAGTCCCCATAAGATTGCCAGTGGATTTCTCAACTGAAACTCCACAGTCCAGAAGGGACCAACATGATATAGTTAAAGTAATGAAAGAAAAGGATTTTCAACCTAGGATACTATAATCTGCAATCTTATCATTCAGAACTGAAGGAATTATAAAAAGCTTTTCAGATAAACAAAAGTCAAAGGAATTCATCACCGCAAACCAGATCTACCCCCACCCAAAAAATATGCTAAAGAATACTCTAAAAAGTATAAAGTAACCCCAGTTAAAAACAGTAAGAAAGCAAATATGATAAGTGGGGAGGAAAAGAGAACAAAATGTGGATGGTTAGAAAAAGTATAAGACTACCATGCTTTCAAATAAAAAAAGGAAATAAAGAATTCCTAATGCTAACTTCAGGTTAACCTCAAAATACATTTCCAGAAAAAAAAAAAAAGAAAACAAAAAGGGAAACCAATCTAAACATAACCACACTCAACCCACCAAAGAAGAAAAACAGAACAAGTTGTCTGGAACCATACTACATGTTACAGCTACATACCAATAACAACCCTAAATATTAATGGAATGAACTCACTAGTCAAATGATACAAAATGACTAAATGAATTGCAAAGCATAATCCTAACTTCTGCTACATGCAGGAAACTCATTTCAAAAGATCAACAATCAAACTCAATGGTTTAAAGACAATCCTACAAATGGCAACTATGAAAAACGAGAAATAGTCATATTATAGCAGATAAAATAACTTCCAACTAAAAAATATAATAAATACAGAGAAGGACATTATATAATTATTAAGGGGTCAATCCAGTAAGAAGACATAATGCTCCTTAACACATATGCACCAAATGAAGAGCATCAAAATATATTAAGGTAGTATTATTAGGACTGACAAGAAACAACAACAGCAACACAATACTAGTAGAAGACGTCAACACACCATTCACGACAATGGATAGATCAACCTGACAGAAAATTCACAGGAAAACAGCTTCATTAAATGATTATTTTGAACAGTTAGGTCTAAAAGATGTATACCAAACACTTCATCTAACAACTACAGATTTCACTTTCTTCTTAAGTACACATAGAATATTCTCAAGGAAAGACCATGTGTTGGGACATAAAACATGTCTCAAAAAATTTACAAAGACTGAATTTATACCAGGCATCTTCTCAGACCACAATAGCTTAAAACTAGAATTCAACAAGAAAGATGGAAGAACACATTAATTGCCGACTAAACAATATGTTTATGAGGACCCTTGATTAAAAGAGAAAATAAAAGAGGAACTTAAAAAAATACTTAGAGACAAATGAGAATGAAGACACAAGCTACCAGAATCTATGTGATGCAGCAAAAGCAGTATTAAGAGGGAAGTTCACTGCAATTCAGTCCTGCATCAAAAATAAGAAAAAAAATTCAAGTAAACAATCTAACCCTATACCTAAAACAACTGCAGAAAGGAGAATTGAAGTAAAAAATTGGTAGAATAAAAAAATGAAAATTCATGCAGAATAAACAAAATAGAAAATAAATAGACAATAGAGCACATCAATGAAACAAAAAGTTTGTCCTTTGAAAAAATAAACATAATTAAGACACCATTGGCTATACTCACAAAGAGAGAAAACTCTCATAACTAGAATCATAAATGGAAGGGGATAAGTTATAAATGACACCACAGAAACACAAAACATCATAAGAGACTTGAATGGCTCTATGCCAAGAAAGGGGACAACCTCAATGTTATGGACAGAGTTAAAAAAAAAAATACAGTCTACCTGAAAAACCTGAACAGAAAGATCACAAGCAAACAAATTGAAGAGGTAATTAAAAGTCTTCCTAAATATAAAAGCCCAGGACTGGATGGCTTTTCAAATGAATTTTACCAAATCTTCACAGAAGAATTAATACCTATTCTTCTCAAACTCTTCAAATATATTGAAGAACAGGGAACACTCCCAAATACTTTCTATGAGGCTACATCACACTGATACTGAAAGCTAACAGAGACAACGCCAAGAAAGAAAATTACAGACCAATATCTCTAATGAACATAGATGCACAAATTCTCAACAAAATACCAGCAAATCAAATCCAACAAGGCATCAAAAAGATCATTCATCATGACCAAGTGGGATTTATCCCAAGGTGGTAAGATGGTTCAACATACATAAATCTATTAATGTAATATACTGTATCAACACGAGTGAGGAGAAAAACCACATGATAATATTAATAGACACAGAGAGAGCTTTTGAAAAGATCCAACACCCATTTATGATAAAAACTCTGCATAAAATGGGGATAGAAGATACATACCTTAACACAATAAAGGCCATATAGGAAAACCCACAACCAACATCATAGTAATGGCAAAATATTAAAAGCATTTCCACTAGGGTCAGAAACAAGGCAAGGCTGCCCACTCTCACCACTGCTAATTAACATTGTACTATTGATCTTAGCAGAACAATTAGGCAAGAAAAAGAAATAACAGAATCTCAAATCAGAAAGGAGGAACAACTATATTATTTGCAGATGATATTATTATATATATTGAAAGTCCTAAAAACACTGTCAAAAAATACTAGAACTAATTAATGAATACAGCAAAGTGGCAGGTTACAAAACCTATGCAAAAAAAATCCACTGTTTTTTTATTCAAAAACAACATACTGGAAGCAAATGAAATCATTAAAACCACACCTTTTAAAATAGAAGTAAAAAGAATAAAAAATCTTGGAAAATACGTAACAAAGAAGGTGAAGACCTGTACAATGAAAACTACAAATCCTTCTTAAAAGAAATAGATTCAAAGAGATGAAAAAATATCCTGTCCATGGCTGGGAAAAATCAGCACTGTTAAAATGGTCATCTTACCTGAAGCAATATGCAGATTTAATGCAATATCCATTAAAATCCCACAGGCTTATTTCCAGGAAATAGAAGAAAAAAATCTTAAAATTTGTACGGAACAAAAAAAAGACACCAAATAGCCAAAGTTGTGTAATTATTAGGAAAAAAAAAGAATGGATTTAAGAGTGATTACACTCCAAGACATTGAGCTATATTACAAAGTGATAGGGATCAAAACAGTATGGTACAAAAATAATAATAGAGGCATAGATCAGTGGAATAAATATGAATTTCCAGAATCTGACTCACTCACATGCAGTTAGTTAATCTATGAGAAAAGAAGTCAAAAACAAATGAGAAAGGTTTCTCTTCATTAATGGTGTTGGGATACCTGGATAGCCACAAGCAAAAGCATGGTTAGAATACTCTAACACCATTCACAAAAATTACCTCAACATGAACTAGAGACTTGGACATAAGACCAGAAACCATAAAATTATTAGAAGACAACATAGGGAAGACATTTCATGACATCAGGCTTAGAGAAGTTTTTGTGGACAAAACTCCAGCATCAAGGGAAACAAAAAGAAAAAAATAAACAAGTGGAACTACATAAAACTAAATTGTTTCTTCACAGCAAAAGAAAACATCATCAAAACAAAAAGACAGCCTACTAATGGGGAAAAGTCATTTGCATTTTATATTTCTGACAGGGCTTAATATACAAAGAACTCAGTAACAGAAAATCAGGCAATACAATAAAAAAATGGGAAGAGGAATTGGAGAGACATTTTTCTGCAGAGGACATACAGATGGCCAACAGGCACATGAAAAAATGTTCTTACTCCCTACCTTTCAGAGAATTGCATGTCAGCCTACACTTGACAGACTGGCTATTATCCAAAATAGTGAAGGCAATGAATATTGGCAAGGATGTGGAGAAAAGTGGACACTTTTCACTGTTGGTGGGAGTGCAAATTGGTGCAAACCCCTTTGGAAAAAAATACAGATTCCGCAAAAAGTTGAATATGGAAATTCCATATGATCCCACTATACCACTTCCTATTGACTCAAAAGATGCAAAAACATTAATTAGAAAAGATTTAAGTATCTCCATGCTTATTGCAGTCCTATTTATAATTGCTAAGAACTGGAAACTGCCCAAGTACCCAAAGTCAGATGACTAGATAAAGAAGACATGGTACATATATCTAGATACATACATACATTCATACATAGATATATACATACATACAATGGAATACTATCTAGCCCTTAGAAGAGATGAAATCTCGCTATGTGAATCAACAGGGATGAGTCTAGAGAGGATTATGCTAAATGAAGTAAGTCAAAAGATGAAAGATTGATGATGCCAGATGACCTTATCCATCACTGGAATGTAAACAGACAAAACAAAGGAACAGATGAAACAAAAGAAACCCTTGAACACTTGCAATAGAACTGAGGTGACCAAAAGGGAATGGGATGCAGGAAGAATGGGCAAAAACTGATGGCATAGCCCACTGGACAGTGATGACAAACACTTGGTGATTTGGTGTAGGACAGGTTGTGCTGACATATATCTTAGGAATGGGGAACCTGCACATATGGGGAACTTAAACATATGAGTATATTTCAATGTGAAAAATCAATGTTACTGAAATTTTAAAAAGTCTCCTAAAATAAGAAAACATTTGTTTTACAAAATCTCCCAATATTTGGCATGTACTGTTCTCACTCTTCTCTAAACCACTACCTACACATAATATTCAACGCAACAGTTTATGTAGCAATATGTTATCAGTTTAATTCTACAAGAAACATACTTAACATTTTGTATAGTAAAATATTAAGTACTAAATATATATAATTATAATTTCAGTTTATAATAAAATATATTAAAATAATCAGTGAAAATAATTTAATAAAAATAAGCCATAAATATTTTTAAGTTAACACTGATTTTGCAGATTTATCAAATCTGACACATATAACTGATATCTTTGACAGCAATGAAGTTGAAGAGTTCACTTCCTATATTTCATTTTTTCATATTCTAATTCATGCTTATGTTAAATTTGATTTTTTTGTCAGTGTGATTTTTGGATGTGTTTGAACATTAATAACACTCGGTCTCTTATTTATATTAAATGTTAGGATGAGTGCTCTTAAATTAAAACCCAAAGAACCATAAATGACCATACTTAACAATGATCTCTTGGTACATGCTATATCCTTTACTTATATAACATTATATATATATATATATATATATATATATATATATACTATTCAGCAGTAATAATCATTCACTTGTGAAACATCTTTTTCCTGTAAAATACCACCACAATAAACAAAGTGAACACACCTGTGCTGCCATTAGAAAAAAAGTAAAAAAAGTCAAGAAATTGAAACTATATTATATTTAAAGCTAAGATTCTTTATTTTCACATTTCATAAAATGTTCCCTAACACATTTATTAATTGCTTAAGCATTTCTTTTTGCACTCTTTCATTTCTTCCAGATCTATCAGTCTTTACATTTGATGTGACACTGTTGTCACAATGTTGAAATTCTAGTATCACAGCAGATGGCAAATGTTTGGTGTGTCACCAGTTAATATTTAATTCAGTAAAAAAGTCAAGGAGTAAGGATGCAATAAAATGAATTTTATCTTTTTCTATAAAAGCTAGGCATAATTCACTTTAACTTTTATAAAGATTAAAAATGTGGTCATGAAGAAAACCTAACAATCCTTTAATAATAATTTCATGTAAGAGTTATGAAATTTTATGACTCAAATCAAAACCCATTTGTCAAATTCCGGTTAAAGATGATCACTTGGAAAGTATGTGCTAATCCGTTAGAAAATGCTTGAAAATGATTCCTGAAACTGACCAGTATGCAACAATAAAAACAGTGATATAAACTGAAATAATAAAACCATTTGGTCTTTTAAAAAAAGCTTTATTTATTGTTTTATTTAAGAGATACTGATCTTTAACAATTTTTGAAAAAAAATATATAATTTACCAAAATATATTGACTATCTTGAGAAAAATGAAATAACTATAAGCAAAATGATTGAAAAATTAAAGAAAAGCAAAATTATCCCTCAAAAAAGAAACCCAAAATGAATAACTCAAATATAAACAAAAAAAGAATATAATGTTCTATAACTGGTGATCCTCTTGAGAGTAATGTGTTTAAAATACTGATTTCAAAAGGTAGTACAGAGGGAGAATAGAGGCACAATAAACTAATTTTCATGCTATTCAAGTATAATCTCATTCTTCTCAATACATATTTATAAAATATCCTGTAATAGATAAAATAACTTTATGGTAGAAACAGTGCAAAGATTTAAAGCAGGTGGATCACTGTATAAAAATGTAGAGGTCGTAGTTTCATTGTGCATTTTGCAAACTGCAGGGGTTATTCTATTCTGGAGTGAACAGAATATAAGAAAAGAGTGAGATATCTGAGAACAGGTGAATATCAGATTATGAAATGCCTTATGTGCTATGAAAAGGTTTAAATTAAAAAATTACATTTTCTTTAAAACTATAACTAGCAATAAGGAAAAAAAAAAAACAATGGAAAGGGATTAAATTGGAATAAGAAAACTCAGAGAGTTGTTGTGATTAAGGTCAAAAGTAAAATGAGTTTTGACTAATTGCCAGTGGAAGAAAGGAGAGATGATATTAGTGAAGACAATCTCAGATATGATTTGTAAATGTCATAAAGGAAATTATACCCCAAGTTTCTAACTAAGTCACAATGACACCACTGAATAAGGGTGGAAAAGAAGCACAAGTTATTGGAGAGAAGATGAATGATGGGGATGGAGACTTTAATTTTGGTACACTGAATTTTGCTTTTTTTTGAATATTGTCAAATGGTGATACCTGGTGAATTTTTGGATCTTAATGTCTTTTCTGATCATTTTCATACATACACACATGATTTAAAATGTATCATATAATTGTTTGAATCATAAATATTAATGTTTCATTAGTTTACAATACTATATGTTTCAGGAGAATAGATTAATACCTCAGTTAATGTGTCTATCACACCACACCTCCACCAGTGTTCTATAGCACTATCGCCTACAGGTGAGGGCTTCGGTGGGAGGAATCTGAATGAAAAGAAGAGCAGCTCTATTATAGCACAGAACTTTTCACAGAAAGTATCATTATTATAATGAAAAGTGTTGAAATTGATGGCAGGACAATTCTTAGTACACTTCCTACAAAAACAAATGTTAAAGTGTGTTTTTCAAAACACTTAAAGAATGTTGGACTCAATGGAGAATGAGATGAATTTAAAACCTCAAAACCCTTGCCATTTCATAGCACAAGCTGAAGATTTAGGTTGGACCATGCAGATAACAATAGGTGCTGGGTTGGGTCAATATGGAATGCAACCAAGAATAATATAATTTCAAATTCATTGCTGATTTTAAGACAACTGAGTAGCAAGATAGAGTGATATTTCCTAAAATCTAATAGCACATAGAGAGACAAATTTCCGCTAGAAAGAAGGAGTCCACTGCAGTAAAACAATAAAATTTTCATTTGTAACTTTTGAAGCTGCATAAAACAGAAGGATAAAAATCTAAGCACAGCGTATTCAAGGGCAGAACTGAAATTCTTGCAGTCTCTCAATTCTGAGGTGTCTGTACGACTGCTAGTTTCCAAAATATCGGGTGAGTCACTCTGAAAAACTAAGTAGACTAAGTATACTAAAATAGAAACTTAGCTCTGATAAAATTAACATGTTATAGCTATGTATAACAAAGATAAAAAGAACTGAAAAACTAGAATATTTCAAAAGATAATGTAAATAGATTAAAAATCATGTGATTATTTTAGAACTGTAAAACATAACTAAATACATATTCAATATATTTAACAGCAGACTATAGGATTGGTAAACATAAATCAACTCAATACAATAATATATATGTGTACATATATATGTGTGTGTATACATATGTATATATATACACACACACACAAACACAGAGAAAAAATAAGAAAAAATAAGCAGAACAAAAAAATTAATCTATGGACATCTAAGTCACAATAATTGTTAGTTATGAAGGCATGCTGATTGGGAATAGATGGGAGGGTTCTTGTATGGTATGGAAAATATTACATGCATCAATTTTGATGATTATTGCATATGTACAACCACATGTAAAATTAATTGAATAGCAATTTAGATTACTAAATTTTTTAAATAAATGCATTTGCTTTGTGCAAACTCAACAAATTGTACACTTATTTGTTTACTTTTTTATATGCGTATTATATTTTCAAAAAATACTAAAATATACTTAAAGGAAAATGTATTTCTAATATGAGTAAATAAGAAAAGTTGATTAATTCAACAAATAAAATCTTAAATATTTCTTTTGTAATTGCATTGGAATAAACTAATAAATAGGTCTAAAATTATGTCAGCATTCCTTGAAAATGTATACTTGGGATAATTCTAAGTCCCTGTTCTTCTTATTCTGAGAATAAAGGCTATACGCAGTTTTTTGTTTGTTTTTTTTGTAAATTATTGGTTATGCTTTAATTCTTGTGATTCTGCTGCCAATGTCACAACATGCAAGCCCAATCATTTCCTTTAGAACTAAAGACATTCCATGATGATTTGGTGTCTTATCTAGAGAAATCAGTCCCTTCAGATGATTATATACTGGATGCTATGTAAAGATTTGATCAGTTGAAAATAACAAAAATTGGTTAAAAATAGCTTGAACCCAAAGAAAATACATCGTTTACTTAATTTCATGACGCAAATAATTCCAAGGCTAATATAGGAACTCAAAAATAGCTCTGAAGACACAACTTTATCATTATATGACATCTTCCCCAACATCCTGTCTTAACATCTCAAACCTCATATTCTATATGGATGTCACAGGTTTCAGGCTTTATGTGGTCTGACAGAATGCAGTGCAAAATGAAGGAATAGGAACAAAACCATTGTCGCTTCATAATGCTCTTACTCTTCTTTATTAGGAAATAGAAACTTAGAAGCTAACAGGCAACCCCTAATTTCTAACTGACAAATCCATTTCAAAAGGAATCAAACCTGCATGACTGAACTAAAACAATCTCAAGTAACCACCAGAGCTGACCATTTCTGCATAAACAAAATAGAGCCTCTGTTAGCAAGAAATATGGATGATGACTATCAGGTAGACAACCAAAGGTGTCATCATCTGCCACAGATTATCATTATGCATTCAAGTGTATATTGGTGAGTTTAAATGAAAAACTAAATGGATAATACAATGGAGAGAGAAATCTAGTTAAGAATGCTAAAGATAAAAATAACAGCAGAAAAGGGAATAAAGTGTCAGGAGTATGTCAGATTAGTAGACCGAAAGCAATAGATGTCTGATTCAAAGGCAACAACAAAATTACTGGCCTACTATATTTACTGTCTGGGTCATTACAGTGACTTATGGGTCACTGGAGATACTTTCATGTTCTGAATGGTGATAAATGATTTTCTAGTGCTCTTTGATATCTTGGCCTGTTGATACACTTGGTTTTTCTTCTCCCTGACTTTCCTGTATTTTCTTAATGTAATACCACCTGAGTGACATGAAATTATTTGTGTCTCTTGAAAAATAAAAAGTACTAATACAGAGAAAAAAAGATTTATTTTATAATTATTTTACTTTTTTATTTTTATTCGTGCACCATTAGCTTATAACATGTTTCAAGAAAATAGATTCATCCTCTATCAATGTGTATAATTTTCTATAAAATCTGACCAGAGTTCCAGTGTCATTCACCACCATCAATGTGATCCCTCCACTCATAGTGCCAGCCTTTTCACATCTACCCTTTAGTAATGATAATTTTGATTTTAGAGCTTAAGATTATTTTCTGTTGTGGTTTGTTAATTTGCTTGCTATGTTTCTTGTATTTCATATATGAGTGGAATTCTAGGATGTTCTTCTTTCTCTTTCTGACTTATTTCACTTACATGATCACTTCCAGTTCCATCCAAGTTGATACAAAAAGCAAGATAAAATCTATTTTATTAATTTATGGGTGAGTAATATTCTACTGGTACATACACCACAATTTTTGCTTTTGTTTTTATCTAGTCATCCTTTGATGGGTGTTTAGAGGTTGATTCCATGTCCTGGATATTATAAACTGTGCTACTATGGACATAGAGATGCATATATATTTTTTAATTAGTTTTTTTTTTACATTCTTCAGATGAAACACAAAAATGAATTTGATGGATTGTATGATAGGTCTACTTTTAAATTATTTGAGGAATCGCCACACTATTTTCATAGAAGTTATATTTATTTACATTGCCACCAACAGTGTAAGTGAGTATATTTTTCTCTATATCTTCAACACTTGTTTCCAGTCTTTTGGATAAAAACCATTCTCGTGGGTGTGAAAATATCTCATGATTGTTTTTCTTATAGCCTGTTTTTAAATTGAAGACAAGTTCATTTTTAGTTCCTGCTAATAGTCCACATTTTTACTTTTCTTTCCCTTCCTGCTAATAGTCCACATTTTTACTTTTCTTTCCCCTCATCACATTTCGTATTTTAGGTGTCTTGCTTTTAAGTGAGATTTCTTTTAATTTTATGTATTTCCTTTAGGGCTTATTAATAAAGTTATTTCAATTCTAAGTGACACTCTACCAGGGTGAGTAAACTTGGTTATAAGTTCTTTTCTCTGAATACTCTGAATATATTGTGCCATTACTTTCCTGACCACGGAGTTTCTATTGATAAATATGCAGACGGTTTTATGGGGGTTCTCTTGTATTAAAGTCATCTTTTTCTAAGTACTTTTAAGATTCTCCCTTTGTCTTACATTTTTGTCATTTTAACTACAGTGTGTCTTGGTAAATGTCTGTTTGAGTTTCTTTTAGTTGGAAATTATTGATTTTCCTAGATTCTGGATGTCTTTCCTTTCTAAGGTTAAGGAAGTGATCTATTATTTTTTTTTTTAAATAAGGATTCTAACCCATTCTCTCTCTTTCCTCCTTCTGGAAAACAACAATGAGATATCACTTCTCACCTGTGAGAATGGTTCTTTTTCAAAAATCTAGAAGTAAGTATCATGAGTAGGTGGAGCTAGGGAACACATATATTCTGTTGGTGGGAGTTGAAATTGGTATAACCACTATGCAAAGCGGTATGGAAATTCTTCAGAATATTGAGGAAGGAAATTTCACATGATCTCATTATTCCACTTTGGAGTATATATCAAAAAATATTAATTTGAAGTGATATCTGTACCCCAATATTTATTGCAGCATTATTTATAATAGTCAAGAAACAACCTAAGTGACCATGAACAGAGGGATAAATAAAGAAGACGTGATACATATTTTACATATATAAATGCATGTGCTCATACATGTGTACATATACACAAGTGTACATATATGTATATATACAATGGTATACCACACAGTCCTAAAAAATATGAAATTCTGACATTTGGGAAAACAAGGACAGAAACTGACAAGATTATGCTAAATGAAATAAATCAGAAGGAGAAAGACAAATATCAAGTGATCTCACTCATATGTGGAACATAAAGAAACAAAGAAAACACATAAATTCATTTTTAGCCATTGACGACAAGGATAAGATGCTGGGGAGTGGGAAAAGGGTAGTGGGAGTACAACTAACAGTAATGAGGGACTGTTAGAAAACTGGTGGTGGGTCTGAAGAATCTTATGGTGATAAATGATGAACTTGCATACATAGACTTAAATAATTTTTGCAAAGCAAAATTACTTCAGCAGAAAAAATCCTATTATAAAGTCAAACAAAGGTAGACTCTAAAAAAAGCAAGAAAAAAATGTGTTACATGATAACTTCTACAAGTTACTAGTAATTAGTATATTTTTTCATCAGAATTTTTGCCAACAAGAAGGAAATAGAATGATATACTAAAAGTGCTGAAATACTGAAAAAAAATGATACCTACCAAACAAGAATAGTCTACCTGGAAAAACTGTCCTTCAGAATTGAATAGAAAATAACTTTTCGTGAACTAGAAAAACTGAAGGAGTTTATCATCATTTAGACTGACTTTAAAAGAAATGTTAAAGAAGCTCATGCTGAAATGAAATATTAATTAAGAACAGGGGAACATATGAAAGTGTTAATCTCATATAAAGTAAACATAATTAAATTGAGAATAATGCTATAGTAGCATGTAAATCACTTGTAACTATCATGAAGATTAAAAGACAAAAGTATTAAAATGATTTTAACTATAATAATATGTTACTAGACATACAATGTAAATTGTGACGTGAAAACGTAAAATGGGAAAGAGGTGCAACATGTAGTTTATATGTGTTTTATGTTGCCATTATCAATTTAAAATAGAATATTATAAATATAAAATATTTTAGTTATTCCTATTAGTAAGCTATACTATAAACATAAATTTATAGTAAATAAAAAATAGAGAAAAGAATCAAAACATACCTCTAAAGAAAATCACCAAATCACAAAAAAATTAGAAAACATAAATGAATGTTTATAATCATTTGAAACGTAATTATCCAGTCAAAAATCTGACTGAATAAAGAAAACTGGTCCCAACTATATGCTGCCATCAAGAGATTTACTCAAGTTTTAAGCATATATGTAGACAAAAAGCGAAAGGATGGAAAAGCTAGAAACCAAAAGAAAGCCAGTGTAGCTATTCTTTTATGGCATAAAGCACATTTTAAGTCAACAACTATAATTAGAGACAAAAAAGGTGACTATATGATAACAAAGCATTCTAATTATCAAAGTAGATAACATTGGTAAATATTTACACATCTAGCATTGGAGCACCTAAATATATAAAGCAAATATTAACACATCTGAAATGAAAAATAGATAGCAATACAATAGAGAACTCCAATATGTCACTTCCAAAATAGATAGGTCAAGTATGTAGAAAATCAATAAGGAACTGGGTTTAAACTATATATTATCAGATGGACCAAATATGCTTAAACAGCACATTTCATTCAACAGCAGTATACCATTCTTCACCATAACACATGGAATATGCTCCAGGATAGATCATATATAGCAAAACAAGTCACAATAAGTCTAAAAGACTGGGATTTATGTCAAGCATCTGTTTTAACCACAATGGTATAAAACTAGATTAAAAACAACTGAAAAATTAATAATTATGTGAATAATAAGCATGCTCCTGAGAAATGAAATCAAAAGAGATATTTGAAAAATCAAAATAAAATACAAAGCTTTATGGAATGTCATTGGGGAGCAAACTAATGGACTTCCTAATCTAAACCAGCCCCTACAGAGAGACTAAAGAAAGATCAAATAAAGATGCAATCACTCAGATTTATAGATAGCTGTTTCAATAAACAAGAGAACTTACTTAGGCTTTATCTTGTACTGACAAAAGACAAGAGAGTTTTCCATATCACCCCCAACAAATCTCAAGATTTATAGAGGCCCCGACTGGATTTAGTCATTTACACAAGTCAAATTCTCTAAATAATACAATCCCTTTCTCAAAGCTATATTATTGAGCAGTTTTTGACACTAGGAAAGACCAGGAGAAAGCACATTTCAAGGTGTAAGGCTATAGAACACATTAGAAGGAACAGGTGAGGAGCCTCAATTACCCAGGTCCAAGTCAATTTGGAAGTCACATCTTCTTAATGATTGTCCCAGCAAATGCACTACAGGCAGTTAGAAAATAGGAGTTAACAGAGATAAATGCCTAAACTAAGAAAAAAGGAAAGATCTCACAATCAACCTAACTTTGTATTTCAACAAAACTAGAAAATGAAGAAAAACTAGGACTACAGTTAGTAGAAAGAAATAACAATTATCGTAATGAAAATAAAGCAAAATAGAGACCAAAAGGACTATGTTATTGATAATGCAGAGTATTCCATGGAAACAGAAATTCTTCCTACACAGATCACAGAACACATTATTTATTGCTCTATCCCCAAAACCTGTTACAGGGTAGATGCTTTTTAAAAAATTTCTAAATGGATGAATGTCTACTATGCATCAGGCATTATTAAGCCAGGCTCTTCTCATGAAGCTCTCATTTCAGCTTTCTTACCTTTGAAATAAACATTATTCTCATTTCACTAATGAGAAAGTAATTTGTGTGATGCATAGTTATTATGCATGAAATATTTGAAATGGAGGATAAGGGGACTATTTGGCTAAAGGATGATTGGAAAAGTCCGTATTTCTTCTTTCCATTTCTTCTTTTACTTTACCATCATTGTGCCATCTTCCTCAAACTCAAGCACGTTAAGTTGATATGATATGCTTTCTTAGCGATAATGATACTGGAGATCCTTATTTTAAGGGAAACAGTGAACAGTAGTACTCAGGAAAATATAACACTGAATAAGAGTCACATGAACGAACATCTTTACTGGAAACTTGCTGATGGTCACAGGACATCTGCCAGCATAGACTCTCCAGACCCTCCCACAACCACCACCACTTTAGGTGCTCCTTTCACAATTTTCAGGGTAATATAGATAATTTAGACGAAGACCATGGAGAATGACTCTAAGAGCTGGTTTAAAAAAATTAACAAAAATAGACAAAATGTTAGCTAGACTTACTAGGTAAACAAATAAGAAAGGAGTCCAATAAACACAATTATAAAGGAAAGGAGAGATATTACAGCTGATAACACACAAATGATGAGAATCATAGAAGTCAATTACATATAGTTAAATGCTAGCAAATTGGATATTTCAAAGAAATAAATTAAGAAAAACATAATTTACCAAGAAGACTGCATGAGCTAGAAATAGAACATCTAAACAGGCCAGCTACTGGTAATAGAATTGAATTCATAATAAAAAACTCACCAATAGGTATGCTCTGGTGGATCAGTGGTCAGGTCAATCACCCCCAAAGAACACAGGCCACATACCCCTGGGTTTGAGTCCTGGGCCCAGGGGGAACAACCAGTGTGAACAACTAAGTAAAAATTAAATAAAGTATTTCTTTCTCCTCTTAATTCCTACCTGATTGTCTACCAATTCTTTTATTCCTGCCTGCACCTTTCCTTTAAAACAAAACAAAAAAAACAATTAAAAATCTCACCAATAAAGAAGAATCTAGGACCAGATGACGTCAATGGTGAATTCTACCAAACATTTAAAGAAAAGTCAATGTCAGTCCTTCTCAATTTCTTCCAAATGAAGAAAGGTAATTAACACTTCCAGACTCATTTTATGAGCCCATAATTACCATAAAACCAAAATCAGACAAGGGTACTGTAAGGAAAGAAAGTATAGGTCACAATCCATATGAACATAAATACAAAAATTCTCAACAAAATATTGGCAAACCAAATTCAACAGTACATTGAAACTCTCATACATAATGATCAAGTGGATCAAGTGGAATTTATTTCAAGAATACAAAGATGGTTCCATAAATCAATTAATATAATACAACTAATAAAAATGATAAAAATCATATGAGTGTGTCAATAGGCACATAAAATGCAACAGACAAAATTCAACACATTTTTATGACACTGAAGATCTGATTATAAAAAGTATTTTTAATAAGGAATATATATTATACATAATGTATATATACACACATACACACACGTATATATACATACATTAGCTTACAGCTAATGTCATACTTGATTAAAAAATATAGCATTTTCTCTAAGATTTCCCACTCTTGCATATTTTTCAGTATCATTCTAATATCTTAACCAGAGAATTATAGTAAGCAAAAATAAAATAGAAGACATCTTATTTGGAAATAAAAGACTGAAAGTACCTACATTATATATAGAAAATCATAAAAGTTTTAAAAACAAAACTATTAGAACTAATATACAAATCAGTAAAGTTGCAATATTCAAAATTAATATACAAAAAAGTTTGCATTTCTAATTACTAACACTGAATAACTAAAAAGAAAAAAAAATCTCATTCACAATAGCATAAAAAAGAGTAAAATATTTAGGAATAGAGTTAGCCAAGGAGTTAGACTATCTCTTCAATGAAATCTCCAAGACATTGATAAAATTGAAGAAGACATGCATAAATATAAAGATATTACATGCTCGTGGATTGATATCATTAATATATTTTATATACATACTACTCCAAATAAACTACAGATTCAGTACAATGCCAATATCCTAAGCAATACTGCAAAAGAACAAAGCTGAGGCATCACAGTTCCTGATTTCAAATGATACTACAAAACCATAGTAATCAAAATAATATACTGTTGAGATTAAACAGACCCATAGATCAATGAACATAAATAAAACTGTGCTTAATATAATCTGTTATTTTTCACAAAAGAGTCAATAATATAAAACAGGAAAAGGATAGTGTCTTTAATAAATGGTGCTGGGAAAACAGTATTGTCATAAGGATAAAAAGGATAAAGGATAAAAAGGTAAAACTGGCCCCCATAAATTAAAAAAAAAAAAAAATCATTTAAGGACTTGAGTGAGGTAAAAACCATTAAACTCCTAGAAGACAGCAAAAGGAATAAGCTCCTCAACATTGGCCTTGGCAATAATTTTTTGATTTGACACAAAAAGCAAAGGCAACAAAAGCAAAAATAAATAAGATCATGCCAAACTAAAAAATCTTCTGCACAGCAACAGTTCCCATAAACAGAATGAAAGGAAAACTTAAAAGACTAGATGAAAATATTTATAAACTACATATACAATAAGGGATTAAGATATAAAATAATTATTCATATAAATCAATACCAAAAGGGAAAGAATAGAAAAACAAGTAACCCAACCAAAAAATGGCAAAGAATCTGAATAAATATTTTTGCAAAGAGACACATGATGAAAAGTTTCTCAGCATCACTAAGAAGTGGGGAAATTAAAATAAAAATATCAATAATATATCACCTCATAATTATTAGGAAGTCTTTATTAAAAAAAATGAGACAACAAACACTGATGAGGATGTTGTTAAAAGGGAACCCTTGTACACTGTTGGCTGGAATATAAAATGGTTAGAAGCACTATGGATAATAGTATGTAGGAACATCAAAAAAATTGTTTAAGTAACTCAATGGCTGGAATACTTTTGCAATATACACATACATGAAATAATCATGTTGAATATCTTAAATATCTTAGAATTTTGCCCATTAGACTTCAATAAATTTAAAAAAAGAATCATTTTGATAAGACAGATAAATATATATTAAAAGGCACCACTTAAGTTACTACAATCTATAAGACTGGAGACACAGATGATAGAATGTTTAAGGCATTAAAATTGAGAGAACTTTTTCACAAAATCACACCAGGTATATAGAGATCTGACATGATTTCAGATCTCAAACTTTTTAAATTAAGTTCAGACACACAACATGGTGCGATTTATTAAATAGATATTTAGAAAAAGAAACTTCAAAGAATGATGTCTTTAGTTTAAAACACATTTAATTTACGGTGCTTGTGTGAAAAGTAGTCTACAAGGCCAATTCATACATGATTATGCAGTTCAGAAAAACAGTTAAGCTTTAAGTATATTATTTATTAGCATCTACAAAATTATAATAGTTAGTTTAAAATTCTGAGTAGTTAAATTGAAAGATTAGGTTGAAAAGTTTGTGTGATATCTCACCAGAACTTATCAGCAATCTTCTTCAATATTCTGTCTATTGTTAAATTCAGTTAAATTAACTCCACATCAGCAAATTTATCAGACGGTCAATCTGTACCAGGGACCATTCATTCTAAGTTTTGAGGATACAACAGTTAGAAAAGAAAGTTCAGTGCCTTACCTCTAAGATCTCATAGAATTATTTCAGAAGAGATCATTATATCTATAATTAATGCTTTTCTATCACTAGAATATATAATTTCAAGTCCTATAGTTGGCACTTAAGTATTTCCATGACTTGAATGAACCCTTTTCTACCCCTAGTAGGCACATGGAGATTTTATTCTCTCAAATTACTTTGACCCTTCTGTTCAAAACTACACTTATTTAATTTAAAATCTCTCTCACCAACCCTCAGCCCATGTATTTACTTCTTGAGGGAATTGAATACTTGAGCATACCTGTAGGTAAAAGCCTACATGTGACTGAAAGTTGACTTATGAAAGCTCATGTATCAGAAACCACAATTCACAAAGGGGAAAGTGGGCTTAATCACACCATCCACAGCCAAAAACACTTCTGGAAAAATGTGGAAATCCTTGGGAAAAAATCATGTCCCTTTTATCATTGCTGCTGCTGCTAAGGGATTAATTAGGGTGTGAATTCAAGCTGGTGAAAGTTAAATACACAATATAAAGAAATACTTTTCCTGAAAATGGAGCACACAGGAAATTGATATTAAGACATAGAGAAGACTACTATAATTCCATACTTTTTGACTGATTGAATTCAGCTGTACCTAAATAAATTTGATGTTCAAAAACTTCAAGGGGGTAAGAATTCTATCATTTGTAAGCAACATCTTTCACTCTGTTTTAGGATCTCACTTCTCCTGTTAATAAATGTAAAGTTAAGGAAATTACACTAAGCATTCCATGCCCAAGTTTCCTTACCAGTAATATGGAGATACTGACAGTATTAACATCCAAGTTTGGAAGAGGGACTGAAGGGGATAATGTGCCCTTTTAGCGATAGCTGGCAAAAAGACCAACAAAACAAATTAAGACAATGATTACTGCTATTACAACTGGCAGAGTTTAACTTTAGCTCAAATAGACAATTCAGTTTCTAAGAGTCATTTTGCATGTGTCCCTCTCAATGTCTTTATTATGCTTTAACAACATTATTTTATGTAACAAGTATGTTAAGATGTTAAATATATTATAATTTACCAAGCATACAAGGATGAAAATACAGTTTCTTGCTTCTAACAGGCTCAAATCAAGTATAAATGCAGTATGAAATACAATAGCACGTATATAAGCATGTGTGAACATACAAACGTCAAGACAAGTGTGGAATGAAATAATAGAACACGGAAGTGAAGCACAGGGAGAAAGCAACTTAAGGGTGAGGACTGAATGTCTAGCGAAGTGGAGGGAGCCAGGCTTGTTTGAATTTACCCTGGTCACTAAGCTTTTGTAGCAAATGACATACCTTAGGCAAAAATCATAAACCAGTTGTTCAGAAGTCTTAAACCAGGGCTTAAACATATTATCTCTAAAATTATTTAGACAAACACCTATTTCTATGATACGAAAAGGAGAAAGATGACTGTGAGTTTAATAATCATCTAATAGTGTGAATCTCCTATTTGCTCTTCTGTAGAACTATTCAAACCCATCGTGATTGAGCTCCATACTAGAACATGTTAAATTTTCACCTTCTTGTAGTTCTTTAGATTTCACTATTTCTCAAAAGTCCCATGACTACAGATGCAGTGTAAGAGTGAGAAGAATTCAAACATTTTGCTAATAGAAGCTGTATCTCCAGTCTCAACTTCCAGACAACTATCTGGAGCTTTCTAGACCTGCACTTGCTCATTTCTCTTCCTGAAATCCCCTCCCTCAGATATTTGAATGCTCACTTCCCTTCCTATAAAATCTCTTCTCTGGCACATCTCACAGAGTAGTGGCTAAGTATGCTGCCTCTGGCTAAGTAAAGTCCACGACCCAGGGGGTGGGTAAACTGCCTAGCTGAACAGTTAAATAAAAATAAATACATGCTTCTTCCTTCTGTCTCTGTTTGCTTGCCCACTTACCTTTATTCCAACCTGCAACTTTCCTTAAAAAAATAAATAAATAAAACATTTTTTTCAGAGATGATTCCCATCATATTCTTATAAGACCATTTACCAATGTTTACCTTTAATACCATTTTACAGTTTTCTAGAACTGTGATCACAACTTCATTTATATACTGTCCATCTCTCCTATATGTAACATATTTGGGAGCAGAGAGCCTGTCTGTTCTTTTCACAAATTTGACACCACAGTTCAAACACCTAAACACTTTCGGCATATCTGAGAAACACTGTAGTGGATCACAAAATATTTACAAAATGAATGACTAAAAATTAAACTAAATGCAACCTATTTAAAAACATCTTATCATGAGACAACTACTGATACACATGCAACTCTGAGAAACAATTTAAAATTATCTTTAAGCAAAATAATATTTTGAGAATCCACATGGAAGATGGTCAGTCAGCTTTTATAATTCGCTACATCTGTGCCCTAACACAGCACCGCTCTACAACTCAATCAAACTTAACATATTGTTTATTTTTCTTACGTCATATTCCATAGTCTTCATATAACCATCAGTCAGATCAATTTAATAAAATTAAAGAAAACAGAACTGTTAAGCCAGATCATAAAAAGTTCTTATATTTTTACATGAGCATATATTACAAAGAAATTTAGCTATGAATATTCTAATACCTGTAATCCAGTCCATTTTCAGATTTCTTTCTAAGTATGAGATATTATCATAGATATTTTATTGTCATTCGATAAACATTGTCATTCGATAAAAAAGGAAATAAAAATTATAGAATAGGAAAAACAGAATTTTTATCAAAATTATAAATACATAAATTGTAAAGATGAGACTTTTTTTAAAGTAAAATTTTATCACCAAATGATTCAAAACGGTTTCTATTGGGCTCATTCATTCATTTACTCCTCAAATATTAATTCAGTACATATATAGTGATCAATTTAAATATACCAGGAACTGTTACAAGGGTTGTATGACTCAGAACAGAAAAATGTTCTTTCTTTGAAGAATCCGAAATCCTAATTAGAGAATACAGACATAAATTCACCCATATACACACATGTGTATATGCTTACAGACTAATCAATAAAATATGTAATTAATGGTGACAAATTTATGGACGAATATAAAGCAGGAAGAAAATAGAATGGCAGGACAATGGGGAGTGAGGAGTTGTAATTTTTAAACAGTTTAATAGGATGACTAGAGAAAGTCTTTTTTGAGGTGACATTTATTTCAAGTCCTGAAGAAAGTGATTGATGAATCACACTCAGTCCTTGGGAAAAGCAGGTCAGGCAGTAATAACCTTGAAGCAGTTATAAGTCTACTATGTTTGAAAGAACAGAGATAGGATTAGATAAGCAAGTGCTCTGGTCAGAGAGGATATAGGAATTGAATAATTTAGGGCTTTGTTGGTCAGTATGAGGCCTTTACCCTGAATGTGATAAAACAGATCTTAGTATTTCAAACAAAGGAGTATCAGGCTCCAACATTTGCTTCGCTGGATCACTCTGGATGCCAATCAAGATATAAGGCAAAAGCAAGGAGATCAGTTAGAAATTTTAATCTGCAAACTAATTCTTAAACCTCAATCAATATGTAAGAATTGAGAAACAGAAAAATAAAGTCTTCTAATTGACATGTATATGTATACATATATATGCATCTATGTGTGTAATATGTATATATGTATGCAGGCATATACATATGTGTACACATATAAATATATACATAAGTAGATAGATAGACAGCTATGGAGAACACTGACTATCTCAGAAAGCTTTCAGTGAGTACTGAGTTGCTGAAAAAAATTTCCCTCGGAAGAAAGCTCCAGGCAGCACCTTTCATCATTGCCCTAACTCTTTCACTATAGAAAACTTCACACAAAACCTCCTTAACCATCTGTAAAATACATGCATTTCTTTCTCTCCATTGTGCTCACCTTTGTGTTTAAGGGAGCAGAAGTATTAAGTTTCAGTTATTCTCTTTTCAAATAGTAGGGCTTTGTGCATTAAGCATAATCCATACTTTGTATCATACATAAAAACAATGTTCAGAACTGAATTAAAGAGTTGAACATAAAAAGAACTTCATCTCCCCTTGATATACAATATATGCAAAATTATCATTTGAATTAATGAAATTCATCCATGGGCTCTGTGAAGAGCTAATTTTCAAGAGCTTTTAGAAGATTTATCAGAATGTGTATAAGTTCAATTTTTCTATATGTCTATTGACTTTATTGCTTAATTGGTTTATAAGAATGCTTAAAATTGACCTTGCCACAAAACTCTTAATATTTCAGTATAAAACAGAATTTTAGACACAGTATCTATAAGACCAATTATTAAATGTTTAATACATAAATGATTTCTGTTCTTGGGATTTCTTTTTCTAATCTTCCATGTAGTGCTGTCTCTAATGCTGTTCATTTTCAGTTTCCTCCTTGTCACGTCCGCACCTTACTAGCTACTATGGGAGACATAAAAAATGATAGAGAATACCTGACTTGAGGGAATTTACTATCAGTTATTTCAATGCAAATCTCAATATACTGACTTACATTCAAGGTATGAGTTTAGGAAATTTTATAGAACAGAAACTAACTGAAGGGAACTAATGAAAGAATATGAGCTCAATAATCAGAGAAAGAACTTGGTCATCAGATAACCTATTTCTCTTTGGTGTTGTGTTTAAAACAGTTGCAAGCACCTTTGCATTTAATTCTGAGAACAACTTTGAATAAGCCACTTTTTCCTTATTTAACAACACTTTCGTAGAGCACATTTTATGCCAGGAACTATTCTGCTAATTTTACATATATGCACTTATTAAATAGTTGCAGCCCTTTCCTGAGGCAAGTACACTCGGGATTCCATTTTACAATGATTCTCTTCAACACTAGCACATGCTCCACTCAGCATAGAGCCTCCTCTGCTTTAAACGCTACAACATCTTACCAAACAACTAAAACAAAATCCAATCCAAATTCCTTATTTTACTGTATGAAATATTACATAATCAGGTCCCTATAAGTCTCTGATCCGTTCTTTGACCACTAACTTCAATCCTTTAACTCGAACACACTGACCTCTTCCTGCACCTGCACACACTAATCACATTCTCCCCTGAGGGTTTTGCACTTACTATTTCTTCTTCCTGCAATGTCGTCCTCACAAAGGCTGCAGTGGTGGCGACTCCAGGGGTCTCTCAGGAATGCGGCTGCAAGGGTGTCCTCTAATGGCAGCGTGGATGTGACGCCCCTGGCCCCAGACCGGTAGCATCCCTCGCAGCAAACACAACCTTCTATTTACTATTGGGACACTGGCTGGGCCTGGGGATAGAGTCCAAATTTTAAGACTGAGCCTTCTGCTTCCCTGGCGTGATACTGAGAAGACAGCATGACTCGACTCAAGAGGAGGAAGTCCAGACCGTGCAGTTGAACCACTGTGAGCACGGAAGCTCTCACAACGTGAACGGAGGAGGCAGGACTATGGCCCAAATCCATTTTCAGAAAAGGTTGTAAGGAGGCCTCTGCACCAGTCAGCTGGCTGTGACAGAGAGAACGGTCTCTACCCACCAGAGGACTTCCAGTTGGTAGAAAAGTACATTGAAATACTGCCCCGGGTGGGGGCTGGCCGTGAACCCCTCTCTGAACAACGCCTGGATGAGGTGGGGAGGCGAGGTTGGGTACCATCCTGTCCTCTGAGCCTATTGTCCATGCCCCGGGCGATGCCCAGCAGAGTCGCCCGGTTTCCTGAGGGCTTCAGGGAAGGCTGGTAGCTCCCAGTGGGTCCTTCCTGTGCCAGGAGGTGGAGGTGGCTGTCCCCTGGCCCTCACGATCTTCCTGTGTTCGCCAGAGCAGCAGCTCACCAGAGGAAGCCCGCAATCACCTCAGTCACCTAGGCCCGCCCCACAGGGCGCCACCTACCGGGAGCTGTGGGTAGAGTCCTGGCTTGGCGGGCGGGGCGCAGCAAGAAGTGGGACTCGAACTCCTGAAAGTCTGTTCTTTCGAGGAACCCCCGTGTGAACTGCCTTCCAGGGGACAAGAACTGGCTCCATGCCTGACCAGGGAGAGGGAGCCAGACTTGATCATTTGTCAGGATTTAAGTGCAGAAGACCAGCACAAGGTTCTTCCTGCTTCTTAGATGTTAAGAGAAAGTCGCTGGACCCCCGAAGCCAGGGTACTGTGAGCTCTTCCTAAAAGCTAGTTTTTACCGGAATGTGCCTAGTTCCCTTTGATCTATCCCACAGCCACTTGTCTGGGTTATTTAATTTGTCAGTTTGAGGATTATGAGACAATTTTAGCTTAATAATAATTTTTTAATTTTAAATATGTTGTTTAATTTTAATTTATATATACATATATTTCATTTAAATTTTAAATTTAGAGATAAAAAACATTAAATCATCAAGACCAGTAAGATGTTCCATCAGAGAGTCTTTGCTTATATAAGTAGTTTTTCCAACATTTACTCATTTTCTATATCATTCTGCTACATAAAGGACTTTAAAACTCTTTCCCCAGACAAATAATCAGACTATAATCAAGAAAGCATTTATTTAAGAATAGGAATCACAATCCCTGGCCACAACCAAGTGGGCAGTACCAGGGTGTATTCCACCTGGTTCAGGGAGTTTTAAGGATCAGGTAAGGAAGTGGTCAATCTAAGCTTAAGCCACTTGTTTGAATCTCTTGGTTTGATCTTTAGGTCTACGAACAGAAAACTACCATGTGGCATATTTGTAACCATCAGTAGATGGCCTTCCTGTTTTTTTCCTAAAGGTGGATAAGTATCATGGTCGTTCTTTTCTGTAGTCATCAATAAGGAAACATCAGTGAGTGTGTGTTCTTTTCTAGCAGCAGAAAGAACCATTGAATCAGGCTACTGAGTCAGACTGTTACTTTTCAGCTAGAAGTTTCAGAGTGGTAGATAGGATGGAGTGTGATTCAAAGT
This sequence comes from Solenodon paradoxus, assembly GCA_004363575.1. NCBI lineage: Eukaryota > Metazoa > Chordata > Mammalia > Eulipotyphla > Solenodontidae > Solenodon > Solenodon paradoxus. Next base: position 10,330 of record RJWH01000318.1, on the reverse strand, counting down.
AGATTTCACAGCTCTTAACAAAACAATTGAATATTTCTCATTCAAATGCCTGTGTAAATAGTTGGAATCTGTCTCTACCACTCTATTGTTTTACCCTTATTGAGGGTGAGAATCTTGCTTATTTTACCCTGTAAAATCCCTTGCAGCTGGGAGAAAAAAAACTAGCAAATGTAGGTTCTTGGTAAGTAGATACTGAATAACTATATATATATATATATATATATATATATATACACACACACATATATATGTACATATATATATATGTATATATATAACTTCAAATCCAATTTTTAAGCTTTAGGTGGCTAAAAAATTTTCACATTTCCCCATTCATGAATTTCTTTTAAAAGTGTTCGCTTTCAAACCAGTGTTATAAGTTGTCGTGTTGACTGTTTAACAGTATCATAGAAATAATTTTTATCTAGTGATTGTTAAATGGATATTTCCGTGCAGTGCTATGGTCAATCTCACTTATTTACTTCTTAAAATAATAGTATTAATTCAATATATTTCAGATGAAGAAATTCAATTCCAGAGAGGTAAACTATTATCCAAGAAACTACAGACAAATAAGCAGAGCTGACGGTACTTTAACACTTTCAGCATGACATTTGAGCTAATAATATAACCCTACTCTATTGCCTCTTCAGTGTAAACATCAGCAATCAAGATTTCCCATAATAATTTACTTTTATGATTGACGTTAGTCTGGCAAGACCCTTAAGTACTAGATAATTCTGAGTGGAAATGATGTAGGTACCAGCTGGGATTCATCTTCAGTAACTCCCTGATTTTCCTACAGGGAACCTCCAAGGCCATGTGTTTCAGATGGGGTAACTTCAAGAAGGATGAAAGCTATAAAACCACATCTGATTTTATACTAGCAAGAAATAAACCTCCATTATGTTATGTGTTATGACATCTTTGTTAGTTGTTACTATAAAATTGCAGCACTGTCTTTTCTAACAACATGAGTAAATTATAGTTTGGAAAATTTGCAGTTGTTTTCTAAAATATGCTATGTCCCTCTACATACAAACACAACTTAATTAGTGAGCAGTGCTGCATATTTCCATCCTCTCTACTCAAAATCTCTGGACCAAATTTAGTGAAGCAGCTCCAACTTACTTGCAAATGAAATATAAGCAAGTGCATCAAATATATGATAGTGAGTACTGTCTCCGCTCTAGAATCAGAATGTATTCTCAGAGAAAATACTATAAAACAGACATTAACTTTAATTACTGGTTGCTAGATATAAAGTCTTCAATTAAAATTCTGAAATCCTTTATAAATCATTTACTAGAATAGCATTTTAAGTAAAAACATACCTCAGTGCTTTTATAGCAAAGATTATCCTTATCTCAACAGCAAATTAACTATCATGGAAAATAATCTAAAGATCTGGATATTAAATGAAATACATATACTTTAGTAACCACATTTCTAATTAGAAGTAATTAAAGGTTGTAATGAATTTGACCTAGAATTTGTGCATTTAAAATAATTCCATGATATAATAACAACCACATAAAAGGGTAGAAAATTATCATGTCTTACTAAAATTATATTATACCAAGGTAAAGCAGTTTATCTCTTATTTTTGTGTCTATTTAGTATGTATTAGTAGCTATAATATACAGATGTTAAAAATCAAATATTATAAATTTTTTGGTAGTGATCACAGAAGCCATTTAAAAAAAAAACAACAAATTGCTCAATGAGATAAAGTTAGTTTGGGATTCCATGTTAAAAGAGAATTGGTGACTATCTTTATCAGTTGAGTTTCTGTAACAAAACTTAAACAGCAAACATTTATTTCTCTGAGTCTAGAATGAAGGTCTAAGATCATGGTGCTAAATGATTCAATATCCGGTGAGAGCTTTTTTCCAGGTTTGTAGATGGCATCTCTGGCCTCAGAAGGTCCACAAAGAGAGATAGAGCTCTGGGCTGTAATTGCCTTATGAGGGCTCCTATCCTATCATTGGGGCTCCCCTTCCAATGACTTCATCCAAATTTAATTACCTTCCAAAGACCTCACCTCCAAATACCATCACACCAGTGATTACTCTCCAACAGATGGAATTGAGAGAAGGGAGGATACAAAAATAGGCCTCATAGCCTGGACTGTAGTTACATGGGATTTGAATTTATTTTTATAAGAACCAATCACAGTGAGAATTTCTATAATTTTATTCCTTTTAAAAACACGCAAGACGACAATGAGTAATTCATTGTCATAGTCAAGCAATACCTAAGGAGACATGGTAATAAAGGTTAATGGGATATCTTGGATCAAAAAGGACATTAAATAAAAATCTAAGAATATCTGAATAAAGTATGAACTTTAGTTAAAAAGAATATGCCAGTGTTGAACACTAATTGTGAAAAATAATCTAAGTAGAAGAAGAAACTGGGTATGTGGTATACAGATGCTCTGCATTATCTTCAAAAGTTTTCTGGTGCAACCTAGTGGCTCAGGCATTAATTCAGTAGCTGGGATGTAGACCACGTAAACCCCCAAGGATTGAGTTTCATACCCAGGGTGAGGTGGAACAACCAAAATGAACAAATTGATTAATTAATTAAAAGGTTTCTTTCTCTCTCTTCCTGCCTGAATTTCATCCTCTTTAAAAAATAAAAAAATTGGGAAAGTCATTTTTCTAGAATTAAATGTTTTTATGAAAAAAGCGATTTATAATGTAATCCTGAAAACATTTTTTTCAAAATAGCATTATTACTTCTATCTGAAGGATATAAATTGATGTATCATGTTTATGATAATGTGATAACAATACAATAGTGTTTTGTAATTCAAAATCTCATAAGGTCAGACAAAATTTTGAATTTCATATAATGAAAGCAATTATTGAATTAATGAAACACTTATTAATATAGCACCCCTGAATCCATCAGGGTGATGTGCTTACAAAATAAAAGTAACATGCTATAAAAGTTTTATATATATATATATGTATATATGTGTGTGTATATATATATATATATATATATATACACACACACTATTTGACTATGGCTGTTAGACTACTTTTGCCTTCCTCCCATAAAAAAATCAAAAATAATTTCACATTAGTGGATGTATAAAAAATGGACAAATAGAAATATCCCTTTCTGATGTAGCAGAGGAAACTCAGAAGTAGTCACAGGAGATATATGCAACTAAATTAACTTTGGAGAAGAAATAGATATGGGTTAGAGTCAAATTATTTAGATATTTAAGTTACAGTGATGGTTATATCAATCTATTATAACAATAGATCGAAGACAAAAATAGTTGCCTCTCAAGTATGATTTTCTTAAAAATATTTAATTATTATGCAATAATTACTGGTCTATAATTCTAATTGTAAGCAAGTTAGTTGAGCTACAATTGAGCTCTGGTTTTCTTTAACAGTTATGAGCTACACATACGTAAATCAAATTAGCAATAAAATAATTAAAATGTCCAATGAATAATGAGTTCTAATTATTTGAATTCAAGCTAATTTATATAGATCTTGAAAGCCAAATATGAGTCTGCTTAAGACAGACTTGAGAGTGCTTAAGAGTGTAGCATACATATATATATAGGGATAAAAATGAAATTATAGTTTCAGGTTAAAGGTCTGAGCTAGCTGACTACAGCTTTTGTAATAGACATAATCCTATTACTGCTAAGAAGAATACAGATTTAGTGAGTGTACTACTCTGTTTTTCAGGTATTATGTCTTTTAATCCTTATAAGCAACTTATATGTTAGGGATTATTGTTATCCTCATTTTAGATATAAGTTAAAAATAAATCAAAATGAAAAATAAAACATTAAATTTAATAAGCCAAGCCATCTCATTTGTATTGGAATAAGGAAGACTTCTGGGATGAAAGAGAAACCATAATTTTAAAAGACAAGTACTAAATGTAGAGGAGATATGTTCTAATGCATTCATAATTTCCACAATAAAATGACTCACTTCAAAATATCGCATTATTAGCTTCTCTAGATTGCTGCAAGCTAGCTCGCTTAAAAAAATAAAAACACTACATTTGGTTTTTCATCTCATTATTTATTTCTTGTTTCATGTAAGCACATTTCCCTATGGCCATGGAGGTGTTAACAGCTCCCTTTTTACCATCAGCAGAATATTGCAATATTCCCTATAGTTGTCCTTCACCTAAAAATAGTTTTGTAATTAGTCTCTCTACAACCTGGGAGGAGAGCAGAATAACAGTAGTAGAGTGTCCCTGAGCCTTAGAACTGTCTTCTAAGTGTACCAGGAAAATTTCCTAATTTTTATCTCATTAACTGTGGTCATATTCAGTCCAGGCATTAATTAACTTACATGTAGACATAATTACTTCTCTCCCAGGTGTTCAAGTGAAACCATTAAATCCTAAATCCCGAATAAACTATAGCCAGCAAGGAATGTGGACAACTGAGCCTTATTATTTTGTCCAGTTTGCTCCATGGACATGCTTCAGGCTCCTGCTGAAACAGATTTCTAAGACTGTATCTTTTGTAATACAACCTGTTTCCACATACAGGCTTTTACCTCTCATGCAAGATTGAGCTGAGAAGAATATTCTTAAAGACTTGGGGACAATAAGAATACCGATGTTAGATTCAGAGAAAAGTAAGTTTCTACTTTTGGAGTAACCTCCAGATGAAATTCCAGAAAGACTTGTACGTAGAAGAAATGCTTGATCCTTCAGATAGAAGGAGGTCTGCCTCCAGGGGCAAGGAAGGTTGAGGAAAAAATATTTCTAAGTTTGCCATTCATGAATACATGCCCACATACATTTTCTCATCCCATATTTTAGTGTCCTATTCTTTCCTTAACAGTGTCTTTATTTTGGCATCGGAAATTTGAAGTGTGAAGCACTTAATTGGCAATATAATTCTATGTCTCTTACTCTCAATTTCAGTTTGACATTCTGGTTTTGTAGGAGATAATGAACTAATTTAAAATTTCTATGGAAGTTCCTTATTGTATATCCATTTCTTTTAATTCCCTTTTGCCTATGTACACTTTAACACTTTCCTGAAGTCAGGTGACTCGTATTATTTTTAACATAACAAATAAGTAACATAGTCATTTGTTTTTATGATACATTGACCTTAACTTATATTGTGCTACCAATGTTGATCATATGATTAATTATGGTATTATGGGTATCCTGTGTTCCATTTCCCTCAGATGGTTATCTGAGTACCTTTAATATAGGAACATCCCAATCCAATGATTTTACTAGAGGAATTTGTTTCCTGGGACCACATCCATTACTGTATTAAATGAATTCATTGATAATTCACATAATTCAGATAGCCCTTCCTTATTTAGGACAATTTAAAGATTTGATTAAACACAGAGAATAGGAAAACTGAGAGGGTACTGCAGCACAATCACATTTAGAAATCATAGAACTATAAACATCTGTGTACCCAAAGAATGTAGCTGAAGGAACATAAGTAAACCCTGAAAGAAGAGAGTAACAAAGAGTTGGACTTTCACATAAGGAACACTGAAAATCTGATATGATTCCAGTGATTAGGAGCAGAAATAAATGCCTAAAGTTGCTCTACTTTCTCCCTCTTATCTTGATGTGTCTCCCTATTGGCTATACCAAATGAAGAAGAAAAAGAAAGAAAGAAAGAAAAGTGGAGTTCAGATAACTAATCAAAGTGAAGAAAGTAGAAGTCGATTTTGAGAGGCAAAGAGGTGATAATTGTTAAAAAAAAAAAAGTCAGATGATAAAGCAGTAAGAATAAATTTTATTCAGGAACTTGCAATAGGAGAAAAGAAATCTCAGTATTTAACTGGACTCAATTTCAAATACAACATCAAAAAGTGAGGATTTATAGCCAAGAGGTGATTAAGGACTGGTAGATGGAGAATTATAAAACAAGAATCTCACCTATAAAAGGGATTCTGGGTAAACTGTATTGACAACATTCTTGCCAAAGGCGGTCCAGGTTTATCAGATATCACCTGAGAGATGACAAGTTAGATTAAAAATCAAGGGTGATCAGCTATTGAGAGCGAAGTTACTCTGTTACTCTGTAAATTGATTTAGCAGGATTCTTGTTCAGTAGGCTGTGGCAGGTCTGGCAAGGACATGGCCTAGATAAAAAATTTGACCAAGGGAAGAGTCTTTGTCAGTCTCTCTTCTTGTTTAAGGAAAGAAATTGTATTCTTCTTTCCTTCAAAAAATGTTAGTACGTTCCACATTGCCACCTTTTGTTCATTAAGGATCTGCTGAACCACCTACTGGGACTTGGTATTTGAGATTATTTGCTGAATGGTTACAAAGAACCAGGTGTTCAATGAGGGGAGTTTTGATAGAGTGACACAACAGTGACAATACGACAGTGACAATCAGAAGCAAAACTGTTGTCTTCACACTCACATCTTTGGATCTTGTTTAAATAGTAAATACGGTATCATTACATTGACCTGATTATTTACAAGAGTGCAGCAAGAATAGTAATTGACTACAAGGGCATTTTAATTTTGCTTGCTATAACATTTTTACAAAGAATCTCAAATTAGACTTTTAAAAACCTCTTGAGGCTAGGATACCAAGTCAGTAAGTAACTCAACATCATATTTCTCTTGCATTACCTATAGATTTGAATGAATTTCTTTCGTTTCTTAAATTCTCAAAGTTATCCTAAATGTCTTGGTCTTGGCATGGAGTGAACTTCCTTATTAACCTGTAAGAATGAACACCATGTAAGACAAGTAATAGATTGGTTATTCCAAGACGACTTATAAACATTGGCTCCATAAGTCATCCTTACTCCCTTACAACTACCTGGTTAATATCTAATTCTATGCACCATTATCAAATAAGACATTTTAGTAAAAGCCTTGGTAATATACTTGGTTATACTTCCAATTATGCCCTGTTAATAGGAAAAATAAGTTTTAAATTCTATAACGATATTGCAGTGGAGATGAGAATGTTCAACATTCCCAAATTCTGGAGGGATGAAGCAGAGAGAAAAATAAATGTCTCATTTTTGCTTATATAAGTATAAATTACTAAATCGTTATGAGGTACAATTTGAATAAAGGGATTTGTTCCTGAAACAAAATATTAAAGAAACTGCAATTTTCCAAAACAATTACCAAAAACACTGTCATCATTGTCTGTCAATTCTTTCAATTCCATTTAATTAATTTTTGTTCTCTTGATATTGAATTTACAGTTTTATGTACCCATTCACCTATTTACTAGAGTTCTGGAAATCTTTAGCCAGCCCAGTAAGTGGAGTAAAGAGATGTCATGAAAAAGACTTTCATGTTGACCTATATGTGTTAACTATAAATAACTTAAGTTATTTAAGCAATGCTGTCAGAAGGCTATACCCCAGAGTACCTATCACAGTCCTTTCCTATGGACTCTTTCCTATGTCTCTGAAACAGTTACTTTATTTTGCAGATAAGCATTATGGCTGTGGCTGATTACAAATGCATTCAGGGAAGAATAATAGTTAAACAAGAATTGTCTCTGAATGCAAAAGACTGAAAGTGTTCATGGTACAATAAAAAAACATACAATTCACTTGACTAGGAAATCTGATTATTGCTGATGCACAAGATATTTTAAAATAAAATTTGTATCATGACTGATAACATTATGCTTGCCTTTAATAGTGAGTGACATATTGGCAAATTTCTAGGAGTATGGCTTATAAATTAACATATTTCCCATTCAAATATAACCTAAGGAAGGTTAAACATAGCTTCTTATTTGACAATGGTTTTCATGCAATTTAACATATCAAATAAACTGATTTTTTTTAACTATTCTCTTTTTACAAGGTGAAAGAACAAATTCTTTGAGATTTTTCAAGGGCCTTATGGGAAATCTTAATTCGAAATCAAGATTTCATTTAGGATTTGATTTTGGAAAGTCATCAAAATGTGAAAAAAAATAGCTCTTTCAAAGTGAGAAGTCTCTTAACTAATCAAGGACGTGATATAGGTTATCATACAGTATAGAATATTATTCTGGCTAGACATCTAATCTAGGTTTCCTATGCAGATTATCTAAAAAAAAGCCCCAAAATCAGCTTTAACAATATCTTACTAAGAACAGACCAATAATCCAACATAACATTATTTTAACAGAGAAAACCAAATTATAATTCAACTTTAATACAATATTGAGCTAATTAAAATAATAAAGCTTTATAAATGCATTCATTCAACCTTAACCTGCTTGACCAAAGATAAAATTCCTTTTCCACAAACTTTCTACAGCAACCTATATTCACTCATGCTTTGTCCTAGTTTTTTCTCTTTCTTCTCCCGAAACAACCGACAGTTTTACTTTAAAATTAAATTACTTTTTTTCTTTAAAAATAACGTATTTCATACATTTTATACTTTTTCTTACTGAAAAACACATCTGCATACTTTGCACACAAAATTGCTCCCCTTCACCTCAATTATTTTTGGTAACTACATTTGCATATGTTGATTATAATTTTTAATGATTAGTAACTTTTCTATTACAGAGACAACTCAGAGACTGAGTTTTAAGAGTGTATGACTATACCATATCGCAAATTTTGCTGTCTTAAATTTGTAGACAGTAATTTTTTTAACATGGCAAAAGATCCTGTCTATTAACAAATTCAAATATTTTTGTGTTTCTCTATAAAAATAGGAAGCCTAGTATAGATACACTAAAACTGGCGTTCAGTAATTAGTGTTTTAGTATTTTACTATGTGTAAAATGATCCAGGTATTCAAAAATAGCTATCATTTAACAGTATAATTTTAAGGTTTCAGTTTACCAATGATTTTGTAAGACATATTAAGTCAAAATATTATAAAACATAATTGTTATTAAAAGTCTATTTTGTCTTTTGCCCTACTCAGATCTATTAAATTCAACAATTATACTCAGGTTGTTCATTAAATTTCATGTGATGTTAAAAGATAACCATCATTTTAAGTTTTCTTGACTAATCTGATACTGCATACATGTTAGACTAGTATCAATAGTCACAGAAGCCAAAAATCTGAAAAAATACTTATATAGTCTTTTAATGCTATGCCTGACATACATCAAGCACAATTTTATAGTGCATTTTATTTTTAACTTAAAATTATAATTTTATAATCTTAAATAAATGGCAATATTGACATAGCTTATTTGACTAGGAAACCTAGTGGAATAAAAATTGTGTATCTGCATTATACATACTGCTCAAAACTCTGAAGACATAACTACAATTGCTTTTATTAAACCAGTGATATCAAACTAGTTAAGACTATCAAAGGTTACCTTAAATTATGAAAGTCTGCAATTATGAAAGACATTTGGGTTAGTTCCTTTATTTCTAACAGATTTAGTAATATTTAATTTATGTAAATGCTCATTATCTCTTAACTCATTCTGACTAGCGGTCCTTTACAGAATTTATGGGTTAATTTAGTAATACCATTAGCGGTAGAAAAATATCACGTATACATAATATGTATAAACATAAACAGACATGAATAAGTAAACTATACAAATAGCTTAGAGCTTTTATTTTTAAATTTTAATCATGTCACAAGAAAATGCAGTAATAAACTCACTGGTTTATATAAAATAGATGACGATCATCATTGTTCTCTTTTATATTTTTATTCAATTTGTGTTTCTGACTTGAGGGAACAAGGTGAATTTATCTACTCAATATGAAGGGTAGTGTTTCTATCGATATTTCTGGAGGAAACTTTTGCCATTTAATTTGACATATATAGTCTTAAGGATGCCACAGAGTAAAAAAAATACTAGGGAGAGATTAAGGGGGGCACCAAACAGTTGGTGAGTAGTTTGTTTCCAATTAGTCCTTTTCATTGTCACCTGCAGGTAGAGTTTTGGGAGATCCCCAATAACATCTGATACATGAAAACATGCTGACTCTGAACACTTGCTCCTTTCTCTACCAACCCCATTCCAGTCAAAATGACCACTGAAATGTTATCCCTGCTTTCAATTTTAAGTATTTGTGAATATTTTATAATCAATGTAATCCTTTAAAAATTTCAGTCAAATATATATGGTGAAGACACTAATTCTGAAGGATATATGTATTCCTATGTTCAGAGCAGCACAGTTTACAATAACCAAGATAAGGAATCAATTTAAATGCCTGTCAGTGGATGATTAGATGAAGGCATGGTATACTCATTACTCATGAAATTGCTATTCAGCTACAAAAAAAAAGAAAAAAATTCTTCCTTTTGCAATGACTTGGATGGAACTTGAGGTAATTATGTTACTAAGTAAAGTTAGAAGGAAAAAAAATGTTTTTTTTTTTTTT